>SSNS01000070.1:124812-166232 GCA_006937985.1 Aphyosemion australe | reverse complement strand
ATTAAGACTGAACAGTCATTAAAAATGTTTTTTAACTGGTGGAGTAGTTATATGCTTTGTGTGGGTTAGGCTACAGAGATTGGAAATAGATCAATCTCATGCTTTTTATAAAAAAACGAACCAAATGGCTGGAGTGAACGCTGGAGTTGTTGCCTTTTTGAGTGGGCCACCGTAGCTGCAATACTTACTCTGAACTGCATGGCGCTAATTTTTACCATGATTTCTATGAATATCCCACATAGGACCTTAAAAAGAGATACTATGCAGTTTTGCCTTGCTTTTAGCACCCCCTAGTGTCCGTTTAGTAGAACCAAAAGTAAAACATATCTCCTCGCTGTGCGTTCGTCTTTTTAACACCTTAATCTAACTCAGGGTTTTTCAACCCTGGTCCTCAGCGCCCCCCTGCCCTGCATGTTTTCCATGTTGCCCTTTCAAACACCAGTGTTTTACCTGCTGCCACACACCTGACACAAATGAGTGAGTGATTACCAGGCTTCTGCAGCCATGTGCTGAAGCAGAGACATGGAAAACATGCAGGACAGGGGGGCGCTGAGGACCAGGGTTGAGAAACCCTGATCTAACTGCTACAATGTCTCCTCAGCCTTCATTAGTGTCTACAGGAGCGGTTCATCACTAAATTAAACAAATCAGCTGTGTTCATGATCTAAAACATGCAGGAAACATGCTGGAAGCAGACTGCAACGACAGGCATGACAGCTTCTTTTCCAGCAGAGACCGGACCGACACTCTGAAGTTGCAAGTGCGGTATTCTGACCACAGAGGGCGGTGGGGGTCTGAGTGACATTTCATTAACCCTGTAAAGGGTCATTTTAGCACATACTGGCTCAAGAACATGATGTAAAAACAAGTCAGTATAAAAGTTAGAGCTACATACACACAACATAGCATTGGATGACATGTAAAGCATCACATCGACAAAGTTTAAATGTTAACTTCTATTAGTTGTATGACAATGATAAAAATTGGACAAAAGAAAAAGGGAAAAAGAGGAGAGAAAGCTGAAAAAAAGGAAAAATGACTAAGGCAACGACAGTGGGTGCATGGGTAGGTCACACACTTCCTTTAAAAGAGAGAGAATTCTGGAAGCCTAGGGGCCTTCATGTATCATAACATAATTTTTAGACAGTACAATATTGATTAGATTTTAGCCACAGTTTTAGCTGAATTCTGAAAGTGTTAAATATGAAACATTCTCTTAATAGTGAGTGAAATACTATTCCAAGTATGGGAGCCTCTTACTGAAAGAACAGACTGCCCAACGGTGGTTCGTCCATAGGGAACTTCACAGTCTCCTCTAACCATGGACCTAGTGGCTCTGTCAAAAGTAGATTTAAATTTTATAAATTCCCTTACGGCTGATGGTGCCAAACCAAGGAGTATTTTGTATATAGTACAAGCAAATGTAAAGCATTTGAAATTTTAAAAGTTTAGAAGATTGTATGTTTCCAGAATGCAGCAATGGTGGTACGAAATAGATTTTTTGGCAAGTATTTTTAAAGGGACACTTTGCAACTTTTTAATATTTTTAAATCATTTTGTTGAGCCAGTATGTGCTAAAATGACCCTTTACAGGGTGAATGAAAGGCCACCCAGACCCTGTCGCCCCCTGTGGCCAGAATATTCCACTTGCAACTTCACAGTTGCCGGTCTGGTCTGTCGGGACTTAGAAAAATTGAGCTTGACCTACCTGTCTCTGCAGTCTGGCTCCAGCACATTTCCTGCATGTTTTAGATCATGAACAAAGCTGATTTGTTTAACTTAGTTATGAGTAACTCCCATGGAAACTAATGAAGGCTGAGGAGACATTTCAGCAGTTAGATTAAGGTGTTAAAAAGACGAACGCACAGCGAGGAGAGATACGTTTTACTTTCGGTTTCACCAACGAACACTAGGGGGTGCTACAAACAAGCCAAAACTGACTAGTGTCCCTTTAATGCTCTTTTATACAGTGACTCTATTTGTCTAAGAGTTGTTTTATTTGTAAGAGACCAGTGAGAACGCCATAGCATTCATGAACATCCTTGCAGCTTTGAGTCATTGATGATTGAATACACCTGAAAGTATGTAAGCTATTTTTAGAGATATTCTTTACATGACTTTTAAATGTCAAGGTGGAGTCAAGAACCACTTCAAGGTATTTGATCTCAAGTACCCATTTAAGCTCTTTACGGCTTTACTTTTTTGGTTGGTAAACATCATACAGACTGTCTTTTTGGTTTAAAAGGAAACATGAGTTTGATAGCCACTTTTGGAATTTCAGATGTGAGAATGTGGCCAGCTTCTTTTATATTTTTTGCTGAAGTGTATATTACAGAATCGTCTGCATACATTTGTATGTGGGTGTTTTTACATACTTGTGGAAGATCGTTTATGTATAGTGAAAAAAGTTCCTAGTATGGAACCTTGCGGTACTCCTACTGTACGCTCTTCATAATATCTGCTGCCAAAAGATGAATGGCAATAATGTTTTTGCTCCTGGATTCTTTTAAATGCTAGGTAGCAAAATAGCTCATAAACTGTTGGATAGATTGTAATAAAACTCTCAGACAGTAAACATCTACATGTAATTAACTTTTGAAGTCCAACTCAAGATGGCTGCTACTGCCAGTCTAACTTAACAATAATGGCCATAGCTCAGTCAGTTTGACAGATATATTGAGCCAAAGTTTTATATGGTAGCAGCTGAGCTCACCCTCAACACACATTGAGTTCTTATAGATCATGTGATGTTTTTGCATTTATTATTTTATCAAATATTGTTTCGAAAATAATCTTTTTTAATAATCCTCGCACATCAATTAAAAAATATTTGGAGCTGAATAAAACTTTGATAATAAAATCTTACAAACTCAAACTTTTTATCAAAGCCATGAAAAGGTATTAATATTTTATCCTTGAATAAACCTAGTTACAATACAGCAATTTCAGGGCTATTGTAAGCAACTGTGCTTTTATTTAGTTTGTTTTAATTCTATTTCGACTTGGTTTTTAATTAAATAAGGCTTTTATTGTGTTATATTCAGCTTTTAAACAAGCAAAATTGGATCCCACAGTTTAAAATACACAATGGAAAAACATGCTGATAGTTGGATTAACCCCTATTTCCATAACCAATCGTTTACGTTTCGCATTCAGTGAAATTGCAAAAAATGAGATTTGGATATGTTACAAACTTTCATTTCAAAGTCCCTCTGAAAAGAAAAAGTTACTGAGCAACAGGAGCTAAATTAGAAATATTTCTCTTCAAACTCCTCTCTGTAATGAAGTAAGTTAAAAAGCAGTAAAAGTCCTCCAAAAATAATAAACGAGCACTGACGGCAGCAGGAGATCTCTTCTCCTCAGTCTCTCGGTGTGAATTCATCAGGATTCCAAGATTTTCTCATTAAACACTCTTCGTCGGTGCGGAGAGTGGCATCTGCAACCCTAGCAGGAGTCGTATGCTCCCCTCGTCTCACTGTAGACAGCCTGAGGTCAAAGGCAACTCCAAGGCAACTGATGATGCTCCTTACTCGGACGCAACGCATCAGCAAACCAGGTTTCCATGACAGCCGGGTTACAGTGGTCTTATAAATGTTCTTCATTTCATTTACAGGTCAACCACTCCTCAATCAGTCAAGTGATTGATCTGCTCACCAGACCAGTAATTTTACGTTTTGCTTTGCTCAGTTATTCCTAATTTGTGAGCAACTGTATTTGATTTACAGTGAAAACTGGCAGATGTACAGTTTAACAGGATCTCAGTGTTTTATTATGTCAGAGCACATTTATCTGAGTTTGAGATACTCCTGTTGTGTTGTTACTTTATTTCATTTATGGCATCGGGGCACAGAAACAAAAGGCAAATGTCATAAATGAAAAAATAATCAGGGTTGAAGGGAAATTAAAAGTGAGGACTAACAAGCATGACAAATTGATGCTACGCTGAAACAATTTTAATGATAGTAAAACCTAAATATCTTTGACAACTTCATTATTGTTTTGGCTTTAAAGTAAAAAAAGTTACTTTCCCCAATTTAAAACTGTATTGAATATGATGGTCAGTCACTTTATTGCTTATGCAGTAAAACGTAGTTGTGCTAACATTAGCATCTTATAAAACCATATTTTTAAAGTGAAAAAAAGAAGAGATGCTGCACCAATATGAAATGTTGGGCTAATATCGATATCCAATATTGATACTGCTGTTATGACCGAAAACCGATATTTACAGATATTACATATATTATATATGACCACACCACCTACAGTGCTTCTCTGCTTCAGTTAAACACCCCCACAATCCTGAACTGTATCACTATCCCTTTGTCACATGCCCATACAAATATCACATGGCCACCCTTCCCTCTCCTGAAACACAAACAACAAGATGGAAATTAACATTAGTTAATATTGACCCAGTTGTACTTATTGGACTAATACTGAAATATTAAAGGAGCAATATGCAAGAATACTACAGTGAAATTATCACAAAACAGTCTAATCTCTCAATCATGATGGAAGGAAGGTTATATTGAAACAGATTTCATTCATCCAGCTGGGGCGTTGTCAGTTTTTCTCATTTCAAAATAAATAAAAGAGGGACATAGTTACTGTTTACAGTAGGCATTTGTAATTCAACACTAGCAGACAAAAAGCTCCAGAGTTGTTTAAAAACCTGAGGCCAGTAAACAGGAGCGACCCAGAAGTTATTTCTTTTACCCCTATCCCCTTTTTGTTTTACTCTAATATCTGGTGAAACAGGCTAGAGGCCAACGTTGAGCTAATAATGCTAACAGTGAATTAGAAGCACATAGTCGACTCTAAAATATCTCAAGCTACGTTTTCAATTATGAACGACTCGATATTGCAGAGAAATGTATGTGTAAAGTGAATAATGTGTCAATCGTGGCGTTTTACTTCCTTTTTTATGAGTTGTTTAGAACTATAACGGCAAGAAGGCAAACAACATGCCAGAGAAATATTACCATAATTAGTGTAGTAAGTGCTCCCTACCGTAAAACACCGAAGAGTGCTAACACCATTTATGACAATGTATTTATCTTCTTATCAACTTACTGTGTAAAACTCGTCTTTGCTTGTCATCTAGAATGTTCAGGGACTGATTCGTAACTGGGAACAGCCATTAAACTCACGGAACGACAGTGAGAAAGTGATTTTTTACTTATGAAAATGGACTGCAGTACCCAAATATGACCACAGGATGTCATTGTTACGTCATTCTTGCATATTGCACCTTTAAATGACAATATCAGCCAATACCGGAATTGATGTAAATACATCTTGCATCCCTAAATAAATACTTGATCTTTTATACAATATCCTTATTTAAAACATATTTGAAAGTTATCTAACATAATGGTGACAGTGAGGAAGAATTCATTTTGATGTTTATGTTTTTAGTCAGAATGATGAGCCTTGAATTAGCTCTACTTGCTAATTCATGAGGAATTTGATGGCGTGAGCTTAGAAATGAGTAAAACTTAAGGAGATGGTAGACGTGAAATGTTCTAGATTGTTTTGTTGTCTTTCTTGGTGTGATTATAAGAGACTAATGGACAACTAGAGACAAAAACATCTATTAAAGCTGCATCGCCTCAAGACAGACCAGGAGTTACATCCAGTCGATCGTTTCTCTGCTTGTCCTCCTCCTCTGTAAGTGTCGATGCAGCCAGAGCTGATTTGGTATAACACTTCCATTTCCGTTTGGTTATTTTTGCTGTGTGCTCTTCACTTCTGTGCTCTGTGATGTAACCCCAGTGGTGTGTCAGACTGATGGTAGGAGAAGCTCTGTACAGCCTCTCTCATTTTTCCCAGACTGTTATTTTCACTACCTTTATTTTTATACGTTTTAAACGAATCCCGCCCACTCGGTGCTGCGACACAGCTTTTCTCAGCATCAAATGGCAGCGTAGGAGTTGGGGCACATCACTTTTTTCCGTTTTTTTGGTTTCACTTGCTTTGTTACGTGTATACACACTTTGTATGTCTTCCTGCTTCCTCCATCATCACACCTCCATCCATCCAGGACACTGCTGAGTCGTGGTGCTGTCAGCCAGAGCCTGACGCACTCAGCCGCTCTCATATGCGTCACCTCCCTGGCCCGTCGCCACCACCATGCTGTTTGCTGTCCTCCAGTTATACAGACTCTCATTGGTCAGGATCAGCTGCTCCAAGATTCCCTGTAGGGTAGGGAGGAATAGTATTCTTTCAAGCCAAACAAATGCTTTTCTTCTTTATTTCAGGAAATTGCAGGGAAGTTTTTTTTTTTTTCATTTTTATTTATTTATTTATTTAACCTCTGTTCAGTTATATTTTAAAGATGTCTTTTAAAAAATATAGCTTTTTTGTTATCATGTCATTAATTGATTTTTGCCTGAAAAGACTGACTTTTTATATTATTTAATTGTTTAAATTGCATTAAAGACGTGACGTTAGCATAAATAAATTACCAAATAGTGTGGTTAAAGTGGGAGTTGGCTGAAATAATAATTCCCCTGTTTGCATTTGTGTGTCCTTTTTTCTCCACTATTAACAAATATTGTCTTGAACCGCTGGACGTTGTTTTAACCCAAGTCTTGTTACATTTACTACTGAATAACGTTTTATGAGTCCAGTTCAAGATGGCTGCCACAAATAATCAACATTTGCAAAAACAATAATGGCTAAAACTCAATCAGGTTTTACAGACATTTAGCTGACATTTGGTGTGTTTCTTACTGAGACTCATTTATTTCAATAAACCTGCTGACGTCTGCCGAGGTCTTTAGTATGTCTCTAGTAATCATGATGTGCAAATAGCTCGCCTCTGATTGGCTAACAGGCCTTCTTTCGTTCTTATTTCTTGGGTAAAAAAATGGAATGCAATGTTTCATCTCAACAAATCACACAAGCCTGAACACAATCTCCCATGCTGTGGAGTTCCTAATGCTAACAGCTAGCTTCTACTAGCCTGGATGCATTCTGCTCTCTCCTGGCCGCTAAAACACAGCTAACCCTAACCCTAAACACAGCCTTCCTAAGTCACAAGCCAAGATGGGTGAGTCCATGAATGCTAATTCACAGTGTGACGTACATCTATGTGGCTTTTTCTGACCAGAGTCCATTTTCTATCAGTGGCTAATGCAGGAAACAGGGGTAGAAGACTATTTTTACATTCAACATGGATGTGAAACTTAGACTGATTGTATTTAAAAAAGAACAAGTTCTATTTATTTTTCTTGGTGCACCTCCGCTTTAAGAGACATTCACACCCTATAGGTCGTAACTGATCTAACATGATGTCATTTTCAAAAAATTGACCAAAACAGCTCTAACTTCTTCATTTCTCAACATAAGATGAGCCTAGTTTTAATATCTGGCTGTGGGTGATTCCTTCAGTGTTTTTAAACCATAATAAATGCATTAAAACACCATAAGATTTAAGTATTGCTGTTGGGTAATGAAGTTTAAATGTAACCGGGTACAAAGTTAGGGTCACAACAAGAACAGCAGCTCAATAATTGAAGTCAAATCTGCAAATATGACTTACATTGGATTAAACTCTGTGGTACCTCCTTGATAATAAACAGTTGTGTTACAACAGGACCTAGAGAGATAACCCTGTTACGCTTCAGGCATGACTGGTATATACGGAAATTTCTCCTCTTATTGCATCCGCCGCTGGTTGGTAAATTGGAAGATCCCACTGATTTACAGTTTCTCTCGGCGGGTAAACCAATTTGCAGGAGCAACAAACGAGCCACCGCTACAACAACAGATCTGTCTTGAGTATTTGCTGTGCTGTTATGTTGGAAATTACAACCTCTTTGTTTAGTCTCATTCTAAAGAGGCGTCGTGCTAAAAGCAAAGATAAAATATGTTCTCCCTCGTTTTAGATTTATGTATGAGACACACAAAATCAGTCTGTCCAAATCGATTTTGTGCCTTCAGGTTTGAGACTCAGTTTTTTGCAGCATTATTCTCTTCAGCAGGAGGTAGGCATGGGAAACGCTTGCTACCCACACAACGCCAGCCTCTTCCCTTGCTTATGCTGACTGCCTAGTTTTATTTCTTCCAAAAGAGGAGGATGCACACATGAAGACAAAGCTGGTCTGAGCATCGTTCTAGTTTTACAGCTTTTGAAACTGATGGTCTGTTCTTTCTACCCTCTTCAGCAGCTGTGCATAAAACCATCCACACAGACTCACAACAACGTTAGATTTCCTCTCCTGGGAGCCTTCAGACAGGCTGCAGTCTGTCCTCCCTCAATATTGGACTGCTTAAGGGTTGACAGGATTGTCTTTTACCCTGTCACTGCAGGTAATAGAGCCTGTGACGAACGTTCCACACCATCGGACTCCCACATCCTTTTCCGTTCCTTTGAAACCACCACTGACTGATTGAGTGGCGCACCACTGACTGTATTTAAAACCTAAAGAAATGTGTGCCATCTTGTTCACGTGTGCAAAATCTGAATTAATATGGCAACTTTCATATGTGTTTAAAATCAAGTTATCATTAGAAAACCTTATCATTAGTGCCGTTTACATTACAGACATGTACATTTTCTTGTAGTAAGGTTCAGTAAGTCCTTTTTTCTTTGAGTCAAAGTTCAAGTACAGGCCTTTGGGCATTTTGAGGTAAAATGCTGCTGGGGTTTAGAGGTCCTTATTCTCTTATGCTTTGGATAATTCATTTCATTTATTTATTTGTAAAGCCCTTTACTGCCGCCAATCAAGGCCGCCCAAAGTGCAGAACACCAACAATGTAAATAAAATCATAACTGAACATGAAGGAATGAATCAACAGATCTGACAACGTATGCAGTTACTAAAAACAGATAAACAGAGTAGATAAAAAGACAGGTACACCTAAAACATATAGCACACGTGCAAAACATAAAACAAATATGACACATTATGGCAAGGAGACAAATAGCACAAATAGACCCTGTTGCATCTAAGTAGAAGACCAAGACCCCGTCAGCTAAGAACCATACACCTCAACTTAATTAAGCAGTATAGAACCCAGAATACTACAAATGGTAGTTAAACAGCAGACCCAATAGAAACTTGAAACACTGGTCAAACGTCCTTTAAGGTGATGTTTTGGTGCAATTGGAGAGTGTTCAACTGGACTTGAGTTTGTCACCAAATGATTTTCTTCACTGAAATTTCAAAAGCCTCACAGTGTGACATCACACTGTCACATAACATACATGGACTCACCCATCTTGACTCACGACAGGGAAGGCTGTTGTTTGTTTAGCGTCCAGGAAACAGCAGAGAATGTCTTGACTAGTAAAAGCTAACCATTAGCATTAGCAATTCCACCACACAGCAGAACTCCTTCAGGCTTGTGTTATTTGTGGAGAGAAAACATCAACGTTGCAGAGCAAACAGAGTCAGTGGTAGAGTCGCATTGCTGTTAGCCAATCAGAGGAGAGATGTCCAAATATCAGGAATAAGACTCCAAATCCTGCCTCCTGAAGCTCTCTTCTGATGTAGCAATCTTCTAGATACATAAACAGGCGCACCACGGCTTTTTGCCCCCTGAGTACAACTTACAAGGCATTCATTCCTACTAGAGACCACAGCAAATGTATTGATTAAATGAGGGAACCACACCTTTAAAGTGATTTCCCCAGCTCCGATCGGCATTGATGGGATGAACAAATTCCCAGTTTTTCATTGAGTGTTTAAGAAATGAAGTCTTACTTTTCTCTTTTGAAGTTAGCGGCATCTACTGCAAAATTGAATTGTGGACTGTTTTTTTGCAGTGCTTTGCCTCTCAGACTGACTCATTTCATAGTACTATCTCATCACTTTTAAATGCATCCTGTACAGAGTATCTCTTTTAACAGAAACACGTGTTTACCGACTGCAACGTTTCCCATTCTGGTTCGACAGTGACAGCAACAACTAGAGTACCAGAAGAAACGAGATTGATCAATTTTGTATGTCTGCACAAAAGTACTCGTTTTGCTCTCAGTGAAGCCGTGTTGGGAGGGTATTTTAATAAATAATAAAGTAGACTTGTCTAGAGATGTCAGACACTGTGCCCCAGCACAGCCATCGAAGCATAATGGCATTGTTTCATGCTGCCTTTTCCACCTCAGGAGTGGTACTTTACTCAATGTAAACCCAATTCTGTTAGGCTGGCCTAGCCTTAAGAGAATGGACAGCAATGGGGTAAGATCTGATTATCTTATTTTGAGATTCACAGCCAACTTTTAAGTGGCTAGGATGAGGATTGGATCGGAGGGTGGATTGCCTTTTTCTGGTTGGGGGAGAGGTCCTACTTTCATTGGAGGTGTTTAAGTATCTCAGGGTTCATGAATGAGTGAAGGAGGGAGATGGAAACTGACAAGTTGATCAAGGCAGCGTCTGCAGTGATGTGACGCTAAACCAGAAAGCAAAGCTCTTGATTTACTGGGTGATCTTCATCCCAATCCTCACCTACTGTCATGACCTTTGGGTAATGCCTGAAAGAAGATCACAAATACAAGTAGCCAAAATGAGTGTCGTCCATAAGATGGAAAAATGATAACAAAGACTCCTTGTTGTGGAAGGTTTGTTTGTATTAAATAAACACTTGGCAGGTTTGGCTTGCTTTTAGCACCCCCTAGTGTTCGTTAGTGAAAGCAAAAGTAAAATTTATCTCCTCGCTGTGCGTTTTTCTTTTTAACACCTTAATCTAACTGCTGAAATGTCTCCTCAGCCTTCATTAGTGTCTACAGGAGCGGTTCATCACTAAATCAAATAAACCAGCTGTGTTCATGATCTAAAACATGCAGGAAACATGCTGGAAGCAGACTGCAGCACCAGGCATGTCAGCTCCTTTTTACAAGTCCAACAGAGACCGGACTGGCACTCTTAAGTTGCAAGTGTGGTATTCTGGCCACAGAGGGCGGTGGGGGTCTGAATGACATTTCATTAACCCTGTAAAGGGTCATTTTAGCACATACTGGCTCAAGAACATGATTTAAAAATATGAAAATTTTGCATAGTATGGCTTCAAGTATCCATATATGAACATACTTTAAGAGAGAAAAGCTAAAGATATTGACAAGGTAGACCAAAGAATGTTGTGTTTTATTCACATCCTGGGGGATTATTTGAGTTTTTTATTGTTTAACTGAAATAAAAGAAAGATCCTATAGTGTCTATGGTAATCCCTTAGTAATGCTTACTTTCTTATTAAAATACCTTTAAAGGTTGCTGTCTGTGACTGCTTCCATATATTTTGTTTTGTATATTTGTCTGTAATTGTAGTCTACTGATTTCATTGTGAAAAGGAAGAAAACAAAGGAAAATCAGTATTTTCTATGATTAGAATTCTCTAGCATTCTTAGTTCTGCATCTACAATCATCATAAACTTTCTGTTTCTGTTTTGTTTGGATGAAAGTGGCGCCATATTGTTTCAAGTTGGCAGGATGTCAGAACTCTCAACATCTTGTGGTAAACCTGAGCTGGCACACTGCAGCGATGAAGCACAGACACTGAACAGGCTCTCCTACAGGAGGCGTGTGTGTGCGCGTGCGCATACACGCACCTGTGTGTGTTTATCTTTCAGATCCAGTGCAGACATTTTTGTGTAGCTCACACCAAGACGTCTGCTAACTTTAGAACCAAACAGATGTCGACACGGTGATTCATTAAGATGCTCCACTTTATTGTGCGCCTGATTAAGTACAGCTTAGATGGAAGTCAGACCTCAGTGGGGGTGTGAAGGGGCCTGAGAGTTTGCTCGAGATCAACAAACTTTTGCAGTCAGAAATAATTTGATGAGTAATTGATTAATCAGAAGCATCATTATGCTGCCTGTACTAATTGTCTGCCAAGAAAAATGTTTCCAACGTCTCTAAGTTCATTATCCCTCCAGTATTTGGCCACTGTCACCCAGGAAAAGCTGCAGTAATGAACAGAAAGAAGGCAGAACAGTAAAGTTAAAGATTTTTGTCATTAGTTTTAGATTTCTTCTGGGAAGAGCCTGTTGTGATTGTTTTCTTTTAATTGTTTTAGGTCATTGCTGTGGTTTTGTATATTTAAAATGGTAAGTAAAGAAGTTCAGGCTATCGGCTAATTTAGACTTTTTTATTTGCTATTCTTGCTTTGTTGGATATGATTTACTCCCAACAGCCTTGATCCAACTAATCACTAGCTACGTTTACATGGGCACAAGTAATCGGATTGAACGCCCTATCGGATCAAAAATTCATCATGTAAACATGTCAATCGGAATATTCTGATCCGATTCGGCCTGATCCGAATGAAATTTCATTCCGATTGAGAGAGGTGGTTTTGTCCGATCGTCAATCCGATTGGCGTCCATGTACACAGCCATTCGGATCGTTGGGGTAAAATAATGCCCACTGCGCATGTGTGCAACTTCAGTGTGGCCTCTTTTCGCCTCTGCGCATGCTCAGGACAGATCGAAAACATGGCGGCGGTAAACAGAAATGGTCTGTTGCCGACGCTATTTTTTACTGGAAATACGTGAGCTCAATATTAATGAACGTCTCGATGGCCGAACGGCTAAAAATGCCGAGTTATACACTCAAGTGCATCTAAAGTGCATCTAAAGATGCAGGAAGCGGGAATTCACCGAAGCTAGAGAATAAGCAAATAAAATGCAAGGGAAAAGACGTGCAGACAAGATGGCATTTGTTTACAATTTCTCTTCCGAGAAAGACAAGTCTGCGCATGCGCAATCTATGGTGCATTCCTCGCGGTGTGATCGGATCATTCCATTTAGTGCCCATGTAAACAGGGATTTGGGATTTCCGATCAACCAAGATTTTAATCGGATTTGGGAAATTTGGCGCATGTAAACGTAGCTACTGATTCAGTTTTTGAGGACTGATGCTGATTTTTGATTCTCGTACAGCTCTGACCTGCTGATACTCATTTTCACCAATTCTGATTCATCCCAAAGAAAACCCGTTAACAGTTTTTTTTTCTCCAGACCAAAATAATTGTCAATTAAAGTAAACTTTAGCTATTGCTAGCGTGAGCTAGCTATGGTAAGTTTACAAATTGGGAAATATGTAGTTTTGTTGCTTATTGGCAGTGGTACCTTCATGGACTGAAAAAAAATTAAAATTCTGAGTTTTTGACTGATCACCGTCTAGAATCGTAATACTCAAAATCCTTTAGTGCAACATTTCATCACTCATCCCTAAAATATGTAAACAAAAAACAAAAGAGAGAAAATGAAAAACATTTGGTGATTCAATTCTGTCCCACAATGCTTTGAATTAAAAGAACTGAGGTTCATATTAGCTGTTTGTTGGAACAAAACCATAGTTTATTTTCTCAGAATTATGTGGCAAATATCTCAAAAACCTAAAGGTAAACCTGAAAGGACCTGAACCAACAACTGAATCACTGTCACTGAGTAAAGTTAAGGATGCATCTTTCTGGGGTTTCTTTCAACTTAGCTCTTAAGTTTCAGTCTTATTTTCTTTCCAGGATTGACTCTTGTTCTTTTTCATACAGCAATAGATTGCATTTATGTCGCCACTGCAGTGGTTCTTTTGTGTGCACACTGACCAAAACACAATAAAATTACTCAATCAACTTCAAATTGCTGTGCATCTTCTCCAGTCAGTTGTTGAGTGCGTGGATGCTGACCAAAAGCTCAACTTTCTTTCAAACTGTCTTTTTAGCTCCTTCTTTATGCCAGAGATGATATGAAGAGGCCACATTTTAGTGTTCTCAGTCAGTAAAAGAAGCCTCATCCTGGAGCAGGGGTCACATTGATCTCTAAGATCTGACAGGACGGAGCGATAACAACAGAGGACTTATGTTTCGGATGTCACGTTAACTTCTCAGTGACTCGCTGTACTAGTTCAGAATTGGTTTCTTTCTTTGACATCCTAACCGAACTCTAACATAACAGCTGTTTAAAAAGTTATTTTAAAAAGTGTGTGCCGTTGGACGTAGGGCTGGGCGATGTGGTCTAAAACCAATGTCATATTATAAAATGCACCTTTAGCTGCTGAATTCAGGTTTAATCCAACACTAAAGGCTAACACAGTTACAACAAACCTCTAAGCTGTGCTCTTAACTAGCTGACCATGAATTTTGTCAAATGTTCGATATTAAACTACTTTATAATGATAACGGTGGAGAGACTAGAATGAAACGGCACAATTCATCATTTGATGATTAATCACCGCACAGCTTTTATTCCTGAGTAAGGAGGAAGGTCAACTCAGACCATCGTTTTGTCTGTGGTAGGATGTGTTAATGTGGTAAATAGTCACTGGTGAACTCTGCAGCCCTTGAAAAAGTAATTAATCCTAGTAAAATATATATGTGCTCACAAAATCTGAAAGTACTTCAGAATAATTGATCCTGTACTGTATTTCTTAAAAAAACACACACGACTCATTCTTCTTTTAATTTGCTGTCTCTGAACATTTTCCAACTTCATTTGAGCTAATTTTCCTCCTGCCACTGTGCCTCTGTCTCCTTATAATCTCTGAAGGGAAAGTCTACCAGACATTTCTGGGTGGAAGGCAATGAGGTGACATGCATTCGAAGCTAAACACTGATTAATTTAGATTAAGTTGAAAGTTTGTAGTTGAAATTTACTTTATAGCTGCAATACCATACCATTTTATTTCTAAAGCACATTTAAAAACAGCATGACAGCTGACCAAAGTGCTGTGTAAGTACAAAGATAAAACACAGTGAACAAATAACAACAATAAAAACAAACACAATTGACAGCAATAGCAATAGTTGTATCAAATATCTTACAATGACGAATATATTCTCTACCCATCACAGTTAGAAGGTTGTACTTATGGACAAATCACAGTAATGTGTTATTGCTGAGGTAGACACAGCATTGGGGCTGGAAATACCTAATGCTTGAACTTTCATGTTTGACCTTTTCAAATATTGTGCTTAGTTTGAGGATAAAGTACTTAAAATGCTTCAAACCAAAATAATTCACTATCCAATTTAATGTTTTGCTTTTTAATTAATTTGCTAAGTTTAATATTTTAATATCTGTTATTGCTTACTAAGAAAAACATTTAAAATAGAGCAATTCCTTTGGAACTATTCCATGATGTCACAGACAGCTATACAAGAATGCAAAGTACACTACACTGTTTCTGAAATACACAGTTTTAACAAGTTATCGTAATTTGTTAGAAAAACTTTTTCTGTTGCTCTAAAATCCCTGAAAAAGTGCGTGAGTGTTCTGCAGGATTAATCCAGTTTATGTCTCTGCTGCAAGAATGAAAACATGTCATGCTCAAAGCCCCACCCATATCCTGTTTCCTGCTTAATAAGCCATCGATCTTTGCAGAAGGACGTTGTGCTGTGATCACTGCTGGTAATTAGAGACGAACAAGAGCTTTGAGTGAAATTAAAGAAACCCCATCTAAAGGCTGATAACTAATCATTGTGCAAATGAATGAAGCTCGTTTTTTGTTGTCATTCAACTTTGCCAACAAAGGTTATAATAGTCATTCCTAACCTGAATACTTCAGCTATTATTCACTTGTCATGTGCATCACAATCAGGATTCCCTTTTAAATTTAAACAGTGTTTCCATGCATACGAGTGAAACAAAGTTAATTTATTAGCCCCTCGGATATGAAATTTCAAGCAGCTGAATGTGAGATTGGCGTCCAGGGTGCTCATCAAACACGCAGCAGGAACAAGTTAACACAATTTACTGTAGCCGAGCCTTCCGTTCAGCCCTTCACACATCTAAATGTGTATTTTTTCACATCTCACTGTTCCTGCCTGCATCATCACCAAGGCCTGCATTGATTTCCACAGAAGTGATTTCATTACAAGATGTGATTGTATGAGGTGAACTAGGTGAGAAGCTGTGTGGAGGATTCCTTTGGAACTAGTTTTGTCATTTGATGTTTAAATGGACACTAAATTTGGTGTCAGAACCTTAAATCTGACTCATCCTGCTCAGGCCACAAAGAAAAACACTTAAAAGTTGTTTGCAGCTCGCTCCCATTCCACAGTCAACAGCTGGCCCAGTTCTCACACAGTCATGCCCCTCAGCTTATTCTATCTGCCCATCGATGAGCTCGATTTTTCCACCAGCAAGCCGATCTGACTCGCTGTGTGGCTGCTGGAGAGCAGAGTAGGTCTGCGACGCACGAGATTAAAGTATTTGTTCTAGTTTTCTGCTCTGATATTAACATTTGTGAATAAAGCACGACGCACGGCTTTCCAAAAACTTATTTTCTTGCTGACATGCAAATCACCCGTTGCGTTGAGGCGTTTTTCAGAATATTCCAGTGATACCTCAAATAATTCCACTGTGATCGGAGACTGAGTCACTTGTTTCACGTCTCCTTTGTGAACCTGCTGTGCTTTACAGTAAGATTAATCTGCACTTGAGCAGGATTATGAAGCGATCCTCTGGTGACTCAGCCCTATCCACTGTAGCTGTTCCTGCCTGCTTGCTCCCTTAGGCTTAATTGATCCCCATATCATTACTTTCATGTGGATCTGTCCCAGTGAACGCCCTCGTTTTACTGGCAGTCCTCTGTCAGTGAATCATAGAGCCTAGTGAGCAGCACTGCATGCAACAATGTAAACTATTTTCGGGTCCAGCCTGTAGAGTAGAGAAAAGCTACCTGACTCTTAACATGGGGAGGAGGAGAAAGTGGAGCATGGCACAGTCGTCCTCGTTCACCTCCATGAGGGGTCGTTTGGGCCCAAAGAGGAAAGGTGTTGAGAGTTTGTGCGTGAGCAGCCTGCTGGGTGTGTTGCGATCCCACACCTGGTTGATTGGAGACGAGGAAGTGGCCTTCCTCCTGGCTCAGTCCTCTTCGCCTTGCTACCATCACCACCGAGCTCACTCCCTGTCTTTCTCTTTGTGCTCCTCGTCTGCAGATGGAGGGAGCGACGACTTTGCAGACCCCCGCTCGCCCAGTCTAGACCCGCATCTGAGCCACATCGGTCAAGGTAAGAAACTTCTAGAATATTGCTGAAGTCTTAAACAGATACAATTTACAGTCCTGTGTAAAAAAGGTTTGTCTCATATGTCTCATAAATGCTCTATTCGTCGCATTTAAAAACCCAATATCATCTCACCTTCCTTCTATAAAAAAACATGGCTCCACACCACCTTGTTTTTTAGAAAAAATCCATCCACACCACATAAGAGCATTATGAAATCCCCTCATTAGAACCTGTCTAACAACATGAAGTAGGCTAAAGCCCGGACAACACTACGTTTTACAGCTGTCACACTGTGAGGACTCTAGAGAGGCAGCACACTGTAAGATCTAAGATTTCAGTGAGTCAAACTGCACGTCTCACTCTAGCAGTACAAGCTAACGTCACATGCATACTTGCTGATAAGCATACGTCACTAAAAGCCGACAGATACCCAGAACGACAACAATGAAAAAAAAGCGCCACCCCAACACTTTTTTGTTACTCCAAACTGAACTCCAAAAAGGAGTGGTCCACATGTTCCTGTGTGTAGCCTCCATTGTTGCTAATGCTACTCTCACTACTTTTTCACATCTCTCCCTGGATGTATCTTCATTGGTGGAATACAGACTGGGTCGTAGGTTTTCTGACACTGCTTGAAGACTGTTGGATGCTGAATTTGGTCGTGAGAGTGCTTGATAAGCTGTCGCTGAGCCGTTCACACTGGACCACCACAAACCTGCAAATCACGTTCACTGTTTTTTGACACAACTCTGTTCACGATGAGAGATTAGTCTAGGATGGCTGAAAAATGCACAGTGTGGCCCGTTCTGAAGAAACTCAAGGACTACAGAATGCAGAACAACATCTAAAGCCCTGCAGGTTTTAGTAAAGTTTAAGGTTCAACAGAAAGAGATGAGGGTGGCCCATTTACATTTATGATTCCCGAGACTTTTGAGAAACCATTTAGCAGGACTGATGAAACAAAAGTGAAACATTTTGGAAGGTTTGGGTCCCGTTACATCTGGTGTAAATCAGCTAGAAGGACCCTCCAATGGGGCCAAATAAAGGAAAAAATGTTACAAAACTAGGGGTGCACCGATTGCAGTTTTTGGACGATCACGATCCCTGATCTTGAGAAAAACCTCACTTGCCGATACTGATTTTATCTTAACTAAAAGCAGATTATGTCAATGTTTCAATTTCCTTTTATTGAGAAAACCAACATGAATACTCATGAAACAATACCAGTTTCAACTGGACATGAGGTAATGTTCTCAAATATAAATGAACATATTTAGCATTGCTGTTTGAACTACAAAATCATATTTGTTCCTTTAGACTTTCATTTTTCTAATTTTGAAAACAAAACGTTTGTACCTGTTTTGACACACTTGTCCAAATAAATTATTCTATAGCAATGATTTGCTTTAACATTAACTAGGGGTGCACCGATTGAAGTTTTTGGCCGACCACCGATCTTGAGAAAAACCTGATATCGGGGCCGATAGATCGGTTGACTGATCTATCGGTGCACCCCTATACAAAACTGCCTTTTGTACTCAGATAACCTTCCTATTTATTCTCACAGCTCTGTCCTGCCTGAGTCAGAGCTGATGTTTTATATATATATATTCGGCTGAATGAAAACAATAGAACTCATTTCTCACCTTTATAATCTTATTTTCTTCACACCCTCCTTCCAGACTCCCTTAATGTTTTCACTGAAGGAGCCCATCAAAGCCTTGCTTAGTGGGCTGTATTTTATTCAGCTTTATGGCAAAGGAGTTCTGCTGGAAATGAAGTTTATTCACAGGGAGGGAACTGTATGAATTTTATATTCTTGTAATTTTGTCTGTAAATCTGTGTTACTCTCGGTGGAAAACAGCCTGTTTGGCACTGAGAAAGATGTTTTGCAGGATGTTTTTCCAAGCGGTTATAATCTCATGTTTCCTCTTTTTTCTCGCTCCTTGTGCATGTTTGGAGCTGAGCACCTTGATGAGTAGGTGTTTGTGCTTATTTCCAGGCATGGAGTGGCCCTTGTGCACGTCTCTTCTCACAGTCTAAAATAAAAACACCATAATTTCCCCTTCAGCGCTTTTGTTCTCTGAATTTCACTGCTGGAGTGTGGCTGGTGTTCCCTCTCGACGCTTGTAATCTTTGCCCTGAATCAGACCTGTTTACAGCTCTATATGTCAACATATCTTACTCACCTAAGCGTGTGTGATTTTTATCCAGAAAGGGGATTTACCGTTTGATCATCTCTGAAGTATTTCTTTGACACAACTTTCCTTATTTCCATGGTGGATAATTGGCTCCCACTAGAAAAACTGTTTTCTTCATTTTTGAAAGGCCTAAAAATTGGATTGGATTCTAACTAAGGATAATTGCGACCAAAATACCAGGTTTCCTGTCTGGTATTCACACCAGAGTCCGCATACATGTGGACAAATTCCACGCTTTGGGATGTAACCACGACTCGGCTGCTGTTTTTTCTTCTGCTGTGACTTTCACCAGTAAATGAATGGACCAGGTCCAGTACTACTGGAGCCACAGAGAGATGTGTGTGTTTGATATTCATACCACCAAGTGTTTTTTCTTTTTTTAACGCTGCTGCATTTGCTTTGCTGCAGCCGTTTTCCCCCTCGTCTAACTGCCATCCAGGCTTCCTCTGGGACTTGTCACAAACCGGAGTCCGATAATGACTTCTTGTCTCACCGTTGCAGCTGCTATCTGATGCGAGACGGTAGTTTGACCACTCGGTTTTTGCTACTCTGTCTTCAGGGAAACAAAACAAGAACCGATTCACAAAACGCACGTTGTGTTGCATGTGTAGAATCTCAATGACTCCTAAGGTATAATTTATGTTTTTTGTTGCAGGAGAGGAAAATGGAGTAGATTAAAGATAGTGGAAGGTTGTTTATCCTCTGTCTGTAATTACCACTCATTGTGTGAGGCTTGATTTTTGACTTTGCTCTTTTTTGATCCTTTTAAACACATTTCAAGTGGTTAGAAAATCCTGCATGATAGAGAAATTGTGGGTTATTGTTTCATTTTGAGATTAGAAGTTGCACAGGTTGCTGTTTGTTTGCCCCAGTGTTGCCTGCAGGGGTTGATTTTGCTTTTAGGTCATGCTGGTTTTTACATGCACTACAGATGTTTTACCAACATTCTGCATCTAGGAACCATCCTGTGGCAACACACTTTATCTAAATATTTCTACAGCAGATGGATATGTTGGGAAAATAAAAAATTCACAATTGTGGCCAAATTTTTCTTTCAATGTACCGATATTGTCTAACTCTTAATTTCAGATACCGATAAATGCTGTGTCCACCTCTCATAAAAAAGAAAAACTAAAACATTTTAGGTCACATATCTCCTATCACTACTACTTCAATTCTAGTTAGTAACAGGAAAAGAGCCATGTTTGTCTCCAACAGCAGCTGAATCTCATTCTCCCTAAGCGTGACGCTAAGATGTGTGCTTTAGTTAGTCATGTATTTTATCTTTTTCTGTATATTGCAGCTATGGTGATAAAACATTTATAAACATCTTCAGATAAGAAAAACAAGCCAACAAGTTGTGCTAAATAAACTAAAATATCTCAAACACTTTACCTCAGGTCTGTCATATTTTGACATTTTGAGAGAGAGGAGAAGTAGCTGAAGAGTTTGATGTATAATATGTCTATGGTATGTAAAAGTTGGGTCATTGAAAGACTGAAAACAAATACCAATATTTTCGCATATTTTAATGCCGGTTTTGGCCGATATTAATGGCAGACCGAAAATATCGAACATCCCTAAACTAAAGTGTTGCTTTTCACAATGTTGAGATGTGACTAAAAGCATTGTTTAAATTCCAAAGACTTTTATTGACAATCACATTAAGTTTTTTTAAAGAGTCAATATTTTGTTCATCCTGGCACAATCAACGTCTGGTCCAAGTCCTGATCGATGGTAGCCCGTTCTGCATAATCAATGCTTTGAATTTATCAGCATGTGTTTTTTTTGGTCTACATTCCTCCTGAATTACTTAATGGGGTTCAAGTCTGAAGAGTTTCCTGATCCAGGTCTTGAATGTTTTATTCACTTTAGCTTTTTGCTGCAGTGCTTCACCATCCTGTCTATCACCAAACTCCTCTTATACCGTTGGGAGGAGTTCCTCTGGGAAGATGTTTAGGTACCATTCTTTATTCATGGCTGTTCTGATGATAAACTGATAATGAGTCCACTCTCCTGGCTGAGAAGCAATCCCATAAATGGTTTGAGGTTGCTTTATTGTTGACTGGAATGATGGAAGCACTCGCCTTTCCTTTTACAGAAAATACTTTTTCCAAATTCCCCAAACAGTCAGAAAGGGAATTCATCTGAGGAAAAGACTTCCCCCCAGTCCTCAGTGGTCCAAATCCCTGCACCATTAGCTGAATTTCAGTCTGTCCCTGATGTTGTTTTTGGAGAGAAGTGGGTTCTTCTGTCCTTCTTGACACCAGGCCATCCTTTAAGAGTCTTTGCCTTATTCTGCTTTTTCATGGCAAGGAGGAAGTTTGTGAATAATTTTCATTCATCTCTTTAAAACAATCTTGAGTCTAAGTCTGACAATCTGGCAATATTTGCAATTTTTAAGACTGCATTTAATTGGAAAACTCAGTTTGGACACTTCCCAGACATGATCAGTGTTATTTGCAAGATCTCGTTGCTCTGTCAGAATGAAGGTGGTAAAAACTGCTGCCCCCTAGCAGTCGGAGTTTAAATTGCACCAGACAAAAGAACAGTCAAATTTGCATGTAAATTCCTAATAAACAAAATCAATACACTGCTTTTAAATATCAATTCAGTATCATAACACAATATATCACAATATTTCAGTGTAGACTGTTGCTGTTTATCTGATAAAAACATTTCCGTCTCATTCAAGTAATTGTTTTCAGGGGTTTTTTTGTATCCTGCAGATGATTAAGATACACTATTTTTATTATAAATCTCAAAAGAAAATGAATAAATCAGCCCCTTACCCAACACCTCTGTGAAGTGTTGATTAGTGTTTCTTTTAAACTAATTGTACTCTTATGTCCAGTCCTCTCTGCTGTTAGAATAAAACATCACAAGGTTATTATTCTCCAGTGATTAATGTGACTGTAAAGGCAAATGTCTTTTTGTCAGTTTTATTATACCTGCATCGATTTGTTCTTGGCGTCTCTTTTATTTTACAGCAGGAACTAATCTCTCCTTTCCCTCCATAATATGGCAGCTTCATGAAATTTTAATGCCCCATTCAAAAGCTGAGAAAAACAAAACGCTGACACTGTGTTCCCTCCCATCCTGCAGGTGGCAGCATAGACAGCGACTGTGCCTTTGAGGGAGACTACGCCGTGCCCCCGCTCTCCATGACCGAGGGCATGCAGCACATTCGCATGATGGAGGGCGTGTCTCGCTCTCTGCCCTCCTCCCCGCTGCTCACCCATCAGAGCATCGGCGTGAGGCTGCAGCCGGTGAAGAAGCTCACAGGTAAACACCCCACTGTGAGAAATGTTGGTTCATTTGTGGCAACGTTGTCTTCATTGTCCTTTTCTAAAGCTATCCTCTGCCAAACTCTTATTCTGATGATGCAGATGATCACTGATTTAGATGCTCCACACACTGATTTGAATCATATTCTGAGGTTTTTTTTTTAAGAACCTATCTATAAAGAAATTCATTGATGAACACTTTCAGGGCTATCAAGCAGGATAAAGTTGTGCAGTTCTCAGTGTTGCCTATCACCAAAGTCCCACCTAATTGACTGCATACAGAACAGCTGATGGACTGTGAGTTGTGGTTAGCTCCATCCTTCATCATCACTTTAAGCACTAATCGTTTCCATCCACACTCATCCCTGACATTCAGAGAACGTGGAAGGCTGTCTCCCTCAGCCTCCCCGATAGCTGCTGCTTGAGTCTGCGTCTTGTTCCCTCTGCTGTAATAACAGGAGCGGTGTGGGTTTCTGTAGGAACGGCTGCATGGCATGTCTTGGACTGTGTCGGATTTCAAAATATGAAATGAAGTATTGACATTCAAGCCTTGGCCAAGATCAGTGCAGCCTCCACACATTTTTACAGAGTGGGTGTGATGAAGATTGTTCCAGGAGTCACCACTAGGGGGCGCCAGGCTCTCGCTACTTCAGATCATTAACTTTTTATTTTACCTTAGAGACAGTTTTTTATTTTATTTTTTCCTTTCATACAGGATGATTTATAGACTCTCATGGGTCTTTTAGAGGGAAAACATTGCATCACTTTAAAATGCTGCAAAGGTGTTCAAAATGAGTTGTTTTGGGGAATGTAGCTCGAGGATTTAAAGCCATTTCTAAGTCATTTTGGATAAAAGACTCTGCCAAATTTTAAAAAACAACTCATTTTTATTAGTTCAGATCTGTTCTCTGTGGATTTATTTAAACGTTTTAAGGGGCCATCTTTTTCCACTCCATATTGTTTCGTCAGCCTGTTTCCATGGTCCTGCTTTCATCTGTCTTTAGCGCATTAGCGTGTACCTGTATACACCTGTGTGTGTGCGCCTGTGCTCCTGACAGCCAGGAATAGCTTGATTAATGATGTTCCGTGCTTTCTCATTTGTACTATTTTTATTTCGTGGCAGACACAAGGAGAGGTCTCCTTGGGGTTTTGTCACACATGCCATTCTTTGCTTTGGTTATACAACAGCTTGTTTGGACGGCTGCTTTTCCATTTTAGAATTTAAATTAGGACTTGGGGCTTTTCATATATTCTCTAATGTTATTCTACTTTTTATTTATTTCCTTTTCATGTCATCTTAAAGTTATTTTACCATACTCTGTGTCATTCATCTTGTTATGCATATCAGGTGTTTTCACGTTTATACAATTGGGATTATTGTTTCTGATATGTTTTGTTTGTTGTGCTAATTTTTCTTCCAAAGTGCTGTGGACTCTTCATGTTGCTTTCATGGTTTATTTGAGATTCTTAAAACAAAAATTCATCAACAGCAGTTTAATTTTGGACTAATAAGCAGACCAATTATAGCATACTGGGCTTTTATGGTGAAGAAAAAGGAAGGGAACTAAAGTAAAGCTCTTCAGAGTTATTTTACTTTGCCAAATTAAAACAAAGAACAAAAATATTGAATTGTTTTCATCTATTCTTGTAGATTCCTGTCAGTAACAGTAGAAATGTCAGCGTAAAGTCTAATGAAATCTTTCATTTTGAATGAATATCTACAGTCAGAAAACATTTGGTTACAGCAATTAGGTCCTCATTACTGCTACACATTTGAATACATGAACATCTAAGCCTGGAGATAGTTCTAAAATATAAAATAAAGATTTTTTTATACAAGTTATTTGCTGAATATTTAAGGTTCAGGTAGATGTAGAGAACATGCAGAGTAAGAGAAACAGAACATAAAGATCCTAATTGTGAGTTAATGAGATATTTGCTGAATATGTAGATATTTTCCCACATTTATATCTTGCTGATGAAATGTTGCAAAAACATAAAACCATTTTTTATTGATAACAGACAAGTTCATGATGAAAGATACTCCCAATTAACCCTTTAATGCCCAACAGATAAAATAATCAGAAATCTCACATTTTTAAAAACTGAACTTTTTGTAGTCTAACACTAAAAAAGCAATCATCCAATTTTCTATTATCTATCATTATTGTTATTTCTGTTACTTTAATTTGTTATACAATAATATTATATAAAACGTTAAATATAATTAGCTTATGCAACCTGCAGTGGTTAGATACTCCACTAGAGGGCGTTTGATGCAGCAGGTTTGTGAGGAATGTACTAATCTTGTTAAAGAGCCTATTTCCTGCATTAGCTGCAGATAGAAAATAGACGGGGAAACGCTTGGATTAGAAAAGCCACTGAGATCTGCGTCACACTGAAAACACTGGACTCGCCTATCTTGTCTCACGACAGGGAGGGCTGTTGTTGGTTTAGCATCCAGAAAAGAGCAGAGAATGTCTCGGCTCGTAGAAGCTAACCGTTAGCATTAGTAATTCCACAACACAACAGTACTACCCCAGGCTTGTGTTATTTGTGGAGATAAAACATCAATGTTGCAGAGGAGAGTCAGTGGTAGAGTTGCGTTGATATTAGCCAATCAGAGACCAGATGTCTGAATATCAGGAAATAAGACTCCAAATCCTGCCGTGTTGTGCTCCCCACTCCAATGACTACCTTTTACTTCCTGAAACACGTGCGCCAGAGCTTTTTTCCCACAGAGATCGATTCACAGGCATTCATTTATAAGAGAGCCCACTGCACATGTATTGAAAAAAAAATAGTGAATTTAGTCTTTTAAAGAGCTACAATGTTGTTTTTTTCAAACCAAAATCTGTGAACATGGAACATGAATCGACAGAAGTTGACACCTGGGAAAGATTATCTCAGATTTGTTTTTTTTTAGTCAGAAAAACCTCCCATTTTTCAATACTACTCTCATCAAAAATGCCAAATCAGACTATTACTTATCTATCACAACTGAGAACCTAAATAATCCACAGAAATTTTGGAAAGTCATTAAGTCTTTATCTGTCAACTTAACTTCTCATGCTCTTCCAAAATGTGTCCTAAACGACTCTGTCCCGGTGCATGATAGAACTGAGGTTTTAAACTGTTTTAACAAGCATTTTATCTCATCTGGTTCAGTGTCTACTTCTACTGGAACACCCCCTTTGTCCCCCTGCACAGATTCCCAAATGATCCCTGGTGCCTCTTTTAACTTTGTTCCGTTTACTGTAGAGCAAGTGCATAAAATTATTAGAACTCTGGATCCCAGAAAACCCTCTGGCCCAGACATGATAGAACCCTATTTTTTGAAAAAGGCTGCTGATTTCATTGCAGAACCTCTTAGTTATTTTTAACCCCTCTATCAAAAACAAACAAATACCATCAGTTTGGAAGTCTGCTTTTGTGACTCCTTTACTAAAAGTTAAATGTGATGGGTTGTCCTCTGAATTTTTGAGTGTTCACAAGGGAGTACCACAGGGTTCAGTTTTGGGACCCCTCTTATTCATTATGTATATTAATGACATAGGACAAAATGTGTCGGATGCTAATATGCACTTTTATGCTGATGACACAATCATTTACTGTTTTGGAACATCCCCCACTAAAGCTGTTGAATTCTTACAGAAAGCTTTTAATGAGGTCCAACAAACACTTCTGCAGTTAAAATTGGTCCCCAATGCTGACAAGACTAAACTAATGTTGTTTTCAAACTCTAAAAAAAGACTTCTAAGTATGCCCTCAGTGACAACTCTGGAGGGAAATATCATAGAGGTGGTCCACACATACAAATACCTTGGTGTCTGGCTCGATGACTCCCTCTCCTTCAAGCCCCATATAGATAATCTTGTGAAGAAACCCAAACTCAGACTGGGTTTCTTTTTTCAAAATAAACTGTGTTTTTCTTTTGAGGCAAAAAAACGACTAGTTACTGCAAAATTTCTGTCTGTTCTGGATTATGGAGACCTTTTGTATATGAATGCCTCAGCACAGTGTCTTGGTAAGATTGATGTGGTTTATCATGCCTCGCTGAGGTTTATTACTAACTGTAGACCACTGACCCATCATTGTGAATTGTATTCTCGAGTGGGATGGCCTTCTTTGTCCACCAGGAGGTTGGCACATTGGTACACTTTCATTTACAAGGCCATGCTTGGATTACTACCCAACTACATCTGTAACTTAATCTCACGGAGAAGTGTAGCTTCTCACAGTCTGCGTGCAAATGATCAGTTCCAGGCTGTTGCACCCCGACTTTGGAATGAACTTCCTTCATCCTTACGTGTTATTGACAGTCTGGACACCTTTAGAAAGCAGCTGAAGACCCTTTTGTTTAAAACTGCTTTTACTTAAATCTTTTATGTTTTATTCGTTTTTTTCTAACTTGTATTTATAATCATCTTTCATTTGTTTTATCATTTTTATAATTTTATGACTTTGTTTTCTGATTTTTAATGATTTTATGATATTCTGTTGTTTTGTTTTAAGATCATTTTATGATGACTTTATCTTTTGTTTTGTTGATCTTTGTGAAGCACTTTGTGATTATTTTTCTGTGATAAGTGCTATACAAATAAAATTTACTTACTTACTTGTTACTCTGTGTTTCGTTTGCTCGCACTGAACTGGGCAAAAGGGCTTTTGTTCACTCTGCTCCTTCTGCATGGAACAGGCTGCAGGAAAACTGGAAACTAACCGAGCTTATCTCCTTGAATACATTTAAAACCAGAATGAGAGCCTTTGAGACAGATTCCCTGTGTTGTACCTGCCTTCTGTAATTTTGTACATAACATGTCTGTGTAACTGAAAAATTTTGTAACCAACTTTTGCTGCCTCTTGACCAGGACTCCCTTGAAAATGAGGTTTTTGATCTCAATGGGACCTTCCTGGTTAAATAAAGAATAAATAAATAAAATAAAATGTATCTACCTGTAGGGGCGGGGCTTAAAACATTTCTCATAGCCAACCACTAGAGGGCAGTCATTTTGTTTTGGCTTCAACTTCTATTATATTTGTAGTTCTTTTTATATGTCAATGGCCTAGAAATCTATAGATTTGACATTTTTAATTCTATAACATTCATTTAGATCAAATCGTGTTATTTTATTTATTGTTATCATGTAAATATTATTTGTTGGGGTTACTCAAGTGAGTGATTGCTTGGAAGATATAGTTAGATTTATCTGGTAGTCACTTTCTTCCCAAAGGTTATCCTTCAGATAACAAATCAGTGTGACTTTACAATGGTTAAAGGTGCTAATCAACACTCTCTTAACCTCTTCTGGCCAAATGGTGATATTCACAAGAGCCCCGAGGCACCCACCACCCTTCAAGTCCTCAGAGACTCTTGAGGGGTGTTGAGCACCAGATTGAGCTCTGGCCCAACCGCCCCGGCTTTCTCACCCTTTAATTAATTCAACTCAGCACCACATCCGGCACAGCTTGTCAGGATCAGCGTGAATGCAGGGCTGGCGTCACCAACTAGAACCCCCCTCATGCCAGAGATGGCGGAGGTGAGAGGAGGAGCGATGGCAGTGGAATGCACCAGGGGAGCGAGCAGCGGCAAGCCCAAAAGGCTGCAGCACTTTGATCCTCCTCGGTGGCCCCTCCATCAGTGACAGCCACACTTTGCCCTACCATGCTGCTACTGATTGGCTTTTTGGAGGCTCAGTGGTGACTTGTTATTAAACTTCAAGGCTCTGATTGAATGAAAATGCAACCAAAAGTACTGACCTTTAGGAGAATCATTGAGTTCCTGATTCAATCCCATCCGCTTGTGTGAAAACTCTCAAAGTGCCTTTCAGATCCTCAAAGGGTCAACTTATGAGACTTTTTACTGTTCTCTTTCTATCTAGTGGTCATCACAGTGATTTTGAGTCAATTATTAAAGTTTACTAATAAAAATCATCTAAAAAAGACTTGACTTTACTGACATAATCACAACTGTAAGACCTGCGTCAAAGGATCCAAATAATCTTAAACCACCACCCAACAACCAGAGCTGTGTGTCATCATTATGGGATGTTGTGGTCTCAATGTTTCCTGATAGCATTTAGTTCTTTTTGTTTATATTCTGTATATTTTCAGTCGTCTGTTCTTTGGTATATTAGTTTTAGGGTATTTCTGGTTGGTCTTTAGTTCATTACATATGGTTCACTTTACTAATTCCTACACACCTGCCTTTATCCACTCAGTTGGTTTTCAGTAATCATCACTCCTTGTGTAGTTAGTCCTCAGTTTTTCACCTCTTTGTTAGGTCCTCGTTATTCCTCTGTTTGTCATGTAGGAGCTTTATTTCTGATTTTTGCTCATTTATATCAGAAAACATTTTTAATATTTAGTCATATTTAATTAGCTAGAAATTAGGTTTGTTCCATTGCCGTCAGAATTACATTTTTTCCTCATTTGTTCAACAATAGCTGCAAAATCCTTTAAAAATGTTGCCAGTGCAGCAAGAGTGTTTGCTGTCAGTATTCATCTCCTCCCTCATGATTCTGTGCTGCAGTGACACTCACATTTAGCTGTAATAGCTTCTCCCAAGACAGCTACTCACTTCATTTGTCTTAGCTTTTCTGTTGTGTGGCATTTTGGAACTGCTGCCAAAGTGCATCCCTATTCTGCCTAATATGTTGGGGCAGATAGTTGCTCCTACAGATTTCATGCTTTAGTATTATATTCTATTTCAACATTTATTCATATTATCTCCCTAAAAGTAACAGTTCCTGTCTAACTAGTTAGGGGGGACATATTGTGCAAAACATCCTTGCATCCTTTTGTGCTGCTATGTGCATCTTTGCCTCTTTAAACACTTCAATCTTGGAAAAAAATCTGTCCGTTTTCTGTCAGGATTTGGTTTTAGACATTATATGGCTAAATCAAGCCATTTAAAAAATTCCCCATTGTGATGTCACAAGATTAGCATAGAACCATCTTTCATGCACAAGAGAGAGCATGCTGGCAGAGGAGCAGTGGCTCTACTTTCAGCTCCTTCTGGATATCTGAGCTTCTCAACTTATAGCAACCTGAGCGAGGAATGGGTGGGTGTGGCCAGCTCCAGCTTGTTCTCTTAAAGGGACAGAGCTCTGAAACGGCTCATTCTGCAAGGTACTGAAAATGTCAAGAATAAAACTGCTGAAATTGCTTTATGTGAGAGGGATTTTGTGCAAAGAACTTCATGAACATGTTTTGTATCGACCATAGAACTATTATAACTAAAAAAGTCATAATATGTCCTTTTTAAATATTTAAAGAGAAATCATTGCATTTATTTTAGCATTCCAGCCACCATCATGGGGGTCAACCTGATTGACTGAATTCAAGATTGTGATGCAGGTCATTCTTGCGATTAATATTTTAAAGAATTGCAATAATGTTATGCATGCTGATTTAGGGTTATGTCTGTATAACTTTGAAGCACCTCATTTAATTGTTAGATCATTCTGACAGTAAATATCTGGTAAGTTTTTATTCATGACAATATTTCCAGCTATCAATCTGCTGTTTAGCAAAAATGTTGCCATGTCACTGCAGTCTGAAACTTGGAGGTCCAGGTTCAGATCCAACATCTTTGTTTTCTATCTCTAGTCCACTTATTTGTAAGTAAGTGAGCGTCTCATTCCCGCAGTGATACCTCGATACCTGATTGTTATGAGCCGTAATCACTGATGACTTATTCGTTCTGAGTGTCAGGCTCACCGGAGATATCACCCCAGCTGATTGATTGGCCCAGCTCTACTCAGAAACATTTAAAGGGAATTATTTCAATGTCTATCTGCAGATTACGCCGCTTTCTGCTAATTAATGACTCCAATCAATACAATTATAGGCTCCCCATGGATTTCCGTATAGGTTAAAATTGCATTTGGCCTTAGAAGCAGAAAAAAGTTTTGATTTAATTATTGCCTCATTTTTCACCCACTTATATTGAAGTAAGTATGAGTAAATGTAAAATTGAGTCCCTCTTTGGTGCTAACTTGTACATGAATAGGTGGGAATGGGCTGTGCTGGGATAAATGGTCACTGATGTGGGCATTCAGATATTCAGCTGAAGGTCAGGATTAACAGAGCACAGTGTACAGAAGCGCTGAGTCAGATTTACAGATCACTGTGTGGGTGGTACTAAAGTATCTACATTAAAACGGTAGAGCCCTGGTAAATTAGCTGCTTCTGATCAAAGCTGCGTTCATGGGTTTGTTGCTTTAATGGAGGCTTTTCCTGGCTTTTTTTAAGGGGTGATGACAGGATCTCTTGTAGGGACGGTTTGTTAATGATACAGCAGACTTGTTCTCACATATAAACAAGATGTGGTGTTTGTTTATCGTAGAAAGGAACCACGTTGATTCTAGGGGTGTAAATCACTAGTTTGATCACGATATAATATTGATACACTGGATTGATGTTTTCTGATATCTCAGACTCAGTCACAATACCATTTTGATTTGATTCAATTTAGGATCCAGGGATCGATATGAAACGATATTACAAGTGATTGAACATAATCATTTCCCAGGGGAGAGGCGATTTCTTCACTGACTGTTTTCTCACTGCTTGCCGTGACGCCGCTATCTTCTTCGGTTAACACATTTTGGTAATGTACTGGAACAGGTGGTAAATGGTATGTCGACGCAACTTCAAAAGAAAACAATTTTTCAAAATAAAAGTGCTTTTGATAAATAGGGAGGCTAAGTTGCCTCCCCTGCCAGTCGACTTATGGATCCCCGGAAGAACGAAAAAACAAATGCAAGTGAACGGGGCTAAAAGAGCTACTTTCTAATCTGCTTTGTCTTACAATGTGAATCACACATATGTTGTACTTCCATTTAAATGAAAAGTCACAATGTGTGTTTCGACCAACCCTGTCACGTACTTTGAGATTTATCAGCTTGTAAAAATTTGTAATTACTATGACTACAAATCAGACATTGACACGTCGCATACATGACATCACCACAGAATCTCCTCTACCCTATCATAACTGCTACTTACCACATGACCAGATTTATGGTGGTTCTTTAATCTTGAAAGAAGGATTCGAAGCTCGCTAAACTTACAGCCATTTTTCCTCTGCTCTTCTCCGTGTCTGGTTCGATGACATCAATTTGGTGATGCGCATTTGTAGTCCTATACGTCTTTTCACACAAAACCTAAATTAACTTTGGCCGCCTTTTGAAAATAAGCGCTTTCCTGGCATCAGAATGTGTCTTTTAAATTCACGGGCATCATATGTGAAATCCATGGAACATAACAAATGGGATTGGAAGCTTCTATAGCCCCATTGACTTGCATTCATTCTTTTGTTCTTCCGGGGTCCCATGGTCCGGAAGTAGATGGGCGTGACTTAGGCTGCCTATAGTCATTCTATCGATTTTTGCATTTTGGATCAATGACCATATTATCGATGTATCATAGATCATGTTTTATTACACTTTTAATAGAATTTAAACTTTGAGTTGGTTGAAATCTGTAAACACCAACAACAACAATAATAATAATAATATTAATAATAATTTATCTAATTTTATTTTATTTAGTCTTCTTTAATTTCTTTACTCGGATCAGTTTAATTTGACGGAAATTACCATTTTCACAACGATCCATGTTTTCGTCACATATTTTCATTAATTCCTTTTGTTAAGTCTCTTTAATGACTAAGCTTTTATTTCGATGTCACTCAATAACAAGTGGCAGTGCACCATTTTTAAACAAAATCAGATACCTTACCTCTCACAGTGTATTTTTAACACAACGCTGACATCTGGAACATCTCTCCCTCTTTCTCTTTCACTCTGACCAGCCTCGTGTTTCACCAGACATCCGGTCTCCTCTGTGACTGTTTTGCAATGAACGCTGACATTTTTGACATCTCAATCTCCACGCCTCCTTAGCCGGTGTTATACCTTGAGAAAATCGTTCTTCAATTATTGGCGTTATTTCGTCCCTCAAACCTTCGCAGCTGCCTCCACAGATTCATTTGTTCAGCTGAGAGGAAATGTGACATTTTCAGCTTCATTGTTGCAGGTGAGAAATAAAGAGTGAAGGTTAAGAGTTGAGAGGAGTGAATGAAATGTAAGTGCCATGCCCCGAGGAATATAGAAGCAGCTAGAATTAGGTGCCGTGACAAAAGTGCTTATGTTATTATAGACACTAGACTGTCTGAAGGTTTGAGTGATAAAATGTTCTGAAATCAAACGAGTTTCCTTTGAAACAGCCTCAGAAACACTGATTTAACCAACAGCAGAAATGTGAAATTGTGGGATCTTTATGAATTTTCAGATCCACCTTAAAGCATCAGCTATATTTTAATGTTGTGATTGGTGTATGTAAATATGAAATTTTAAGTCTTAAATTTTTAGAAAAGATCAAAATGGAGAAAGTAATTTTATCTTGGCTCAGACTATCTTTAAAGTAAAAACAACAAACTTCTTGTTTTGTTGTGTCACTAATGTTCCAAAGTAATTATTTTTTATATTTAAATAGAAGTAAAAACTGGAGTAAAATTTAAATAACATAACATTTTTCCTCTTTTGTTAACTTTCCCACCACTTGTCTTGAGTCTTTTATATAAAATAGAGCAGTTTCTGTCTCCTGCTTCAAGTTAAAGGTCAAATATTTATACTAATAATTATTTATAGGTGTAATTATACTCCCAGCAGGTGCAACATTGGTTTACAAAAGTTTTTTATATCTTTGAAAGCTAAAAAAAAAAGTTTTATAAGAATGTCTTAAAAACATTTTTTAGAATTTTATTTTCAATGACAGGATTAGAGACACAGACCTGAACCCTTGAAACCACACAAATAACTTTAAATGTCTGTGTACATCATTCTATAATACCCTAAGATAGGCTCCTCCCACTCAGTGGACAAGGCACCGCTGTATTAATGATATGTGACTGGTGGGAGCCAGTCTTATTCTAACCAGATAACAGTTTATGCTTTTTATCGAGTGTTTGTGACTTATCTGATATGTGTGCAGCTGAGCGGACAAACATCTCATGGTATAATTCAAGCTGAAGGCCAGGTGAATGTGAGACAGGTCAGCGTTCTGAAATTATCTAACAAAACTAAATCAGAATTGGCCAAACCCAAAAGAATCCAAGAATCTGATCTCTTTAGGCGTGTTTCCATTGTCTGAACTTCAGGGTAAATCCTGGGAGGGGAATATTGAGCAGGCGATGAGATGGCTCGGTCCTCTCAGCTGTTAGACATTCAAATTCAGCCTTTTCAGCATATCGCGACTGCTGCGGCAATTAGTGATGTCACTGATCAGCGCCAAGTTCACAGTAACATTAATGACATTAAAAGTTTTATTCTGCCGAAGTCCAGCAAAATGTAATACATTCAGAGGACGAGAGCAGCTGCGGGATGTAAAATGACCAGAAGAAGTGCTGTTTGTTTGGCACTCTGTGAGACGACAAGCTCCATGAATTACGTTGTTGTGGGGGGTTTCTGCCGTGTTTTTGGTGTTGGGAGTTAACTACAGTGATTTTAAAGCAGCACAATCTGTGCTTATTTTCTTTTGCTTCACAAGCAACTCTTCTAATTTTACTAATGCAGCGTCTACTGATGTAATTTCCTACTGAGTTACAAACTATCAGTGTGAGTTAACCAAAAGTTACGCTCAGCTACTCCACCGGGCCATTTCAAGTACCCACCCCTAATTGGGTACTCTGAAGGTTCCTGAAAAAAACCCGGAAAACGGACGTTCGGCCGTCCCGGTGAAGTGGACACATGCATGTCAGGAAGTTCCTGTAAATTTACCCTGAAGTTCTGACAGTGGAAACGCAGCTAGTGTTGGTCCCCAAAAACACAATCAGTGCATCTCTCATTTTTGGTTTTATGCTATCAAAAATAAATTGGTACATAAAAATGAAAATATATATGCAAAAATTATGTTCGAGGACTGGTTTTTTTTTAATACTTTTGCAAACTCTTCAAGGTAATCTATCAACAGATTTTAATAGCATTTTTAAAGATTCATGTGAAATATTTTCCTCTTTGCGATCACGCATGACTTACCTACAGGCCTCTGAAGCAACAGATGTGATCATTTCTTTATTCAGGTGACTGGTGATGCATTTTAACAGCTTGACCTCTGCCTGTAGCTCATCTTTAAGGCTTGTTGGTAACATTTTCAGTGGGCCGAAGATGCTTCTCCTGGGAAATAAGTGTGACTGAAGGAGATTAATAAGCCAGAACTGCACCGCCTTACAACCGAACCGGTGTCGACAAAAACAAAGACGGCACAAAATAAATTGCCCCCCCCAGAAGGTTTGAACCTCTAAGTAGCCATAAAACATGGCTGCAGCTGTACAAATAGAGTTTCAAGGGTAAAACAAGGACAGACATGGATGTCTGAGCCCAAGAGGAGAATGGAGTAGGTTTTATTGAGGCTGGTGTTTTTGTTGAATAACTCCTCCTGTTCCTCCTGCTCTTCATCTGATGTGTCCCCAAAGCTCCGTCCATGCACAACAAAACGGTGTCCCTTTAATAACGCCCTCCCTCTCGCTCTTTTTTTAATGCCATTTTCTTTCCTGCCTCAATACCCACCCTTCTCCTCCCCCTCCTTTGGCTCTGTGGTTGCTATGACAACAGCAGCACTGCACCATTCATCTGCTAGAGACCTGGGCTCCCGTTCCTGTAGAGAGAGCGCACCTCTCACATCTATACATGAGGTAGTGAGTGTTAATGCAGTCACAGGGGCGAACGAGGAGCTCACCTCTCTCTACGGGAACCGTTCTGTGTCCGTTTTTTTCCTCTCTTTTCAAAATTTTTTCTATATTTTTGTGGAAGTGGAGAAGATTTGTGTCACCTGTCAGATTTGGAACATGCTTCCATCACAGAGTTGTCACCTGCGTGCCTCCCTCTTTCCCCGGTGACACAGTGACTTGCTGCGCTCTTGCGTTTCTCCTTATCCTGTCCTCCCTCTCTTTCCGCCTCCTCCTCTTCTTCTTGCTCCTCCCGTGACTGCCGGGCGCTGTATCATTTACTGCGTCTGAACTGAGCGGGCAGCGTCGCCACTGAAACCTGTGGAGATTTCTTCAGGAGGAGACGAGTGTAGGTAGAGGGAGACCTTCTGCTCCACTCCGTGGCAGGTGTTTTTTTTTTTGTTTTTATATACATATATACCTATTTCTATCTCCTTTCATCATTTCTCGCTCCCTGTTTTTGATGAACTGGTCATCGCTCAGGGAGGAAGGACTGCTTGTGCCACTGGAAGGGGAAGGAGGGGAGCTGGTACCGTACTCGAGCCTCCAGGAATGCGCGATCTGGTTTGAAAATGGTGAGCCCGGCCACACCCTCCTCCACTTGTTTCATTCCTCCATATGTGCCTCCCCTCCTCCCTTCTTTATCCTCCACCCGTGTCTCTCACCTGCTGCTCCACCTTTGCTCAGCCCAGGTCTGTCCGCTGTCTTCCCTCACAGCTGGAGCATCTGTGTTGACCGCATGTTGAGGTGACGTTTGTGCAGACATGGGGCTGATGGGAGGAGAGTAAGAAAAGTAATTTCTCGCCATGAAATGATGCATTTGTCAAAGGGCTGAACTCTAATCACAGTGTGGGCTCGAGGGCCCGTGAATCAACCCGAGTGTTATAATGTAAGTGTTATTCCCCGTGTTGAGCTGGTCCATTTTATGCATCGGCGTGGGTGAGCATTCAATTGTCTTTCAGTGCGTGTGTGTATGTATATGTCTGTTGAAGTGTGTGTCTAAGCACAAGCTGTGGGCGGCTAATGGTGCTTGCTCTTGTTGATGTGTGTCTCACTTTTCCTTCCAGAGTACAGCGTCATACGTAGCATATGGTTGCATAAATGGCTTGGAGTTGGTGGGGAATAGCCCCCGCCTCCATCACTTTGCGGTCCGCAGCAGCTTGTTGTTGTGTACCAGAATCACCCTGTCATTCGCCGGGACGTGGTTCCTCCTTTTGGTTTCAGTGCTGCAGGCTTCCTGTCTCCGTGCCTTTGTCCCAGGGGACTGCTAGCTCATCTGTGAACAGAACAAAATGTCTCAATAACACTGTCTGCCAGCAAAACACCTCATCAGCAGCTGCTATTGCTGGTCTCAGGTGAATGCTTTTTGATGAGGCGCCCTCCGCCGATTTTCACACCACTTAGTATCACCACCTGGAGGGAGCTTTGATGAGCTTACTTTGTCAGCTGTCATTCAAAATGCATCAGTCAATGAAGCTAAGAATCTCCATTTCATAGCTGCTCAGTAGCCGCACTTCTTGTGCTCATGGAGGATGAAGGTTCCACGGCCTTGTAACTCCTCATGGGGATAGCGGGACCTGATGGAGCAGAACGCATCCCTCCTTCGGGCATGAAATAAAGACCTTTTTATCATGTCTCTTTCGCTGAACAGTCTTGAAATGTATGGGAGATTTTCTTGAACTACTGTAGAGAAATAGATTTCTAAAGGGAAATAAAATTAAAGATTATATTTTTACAACTAAACTATGTGTATCTTCGACATTTGGTTCAAGGCCAGTATCTTACTGGGTCTGCTACTGGTAGAGTCACAAAACTGCTAAAAAAGTAGAATATTGTGAAAAAGTTCAATATTTTTGCAACTTTTTTCTGAAATAATAACTTATTTTCTATAGATTCATTACACATAGTCTATGACTTACAGGTAAGAAAACTCAAAATTCTGTGTCTCAGAAAATGTTATTTTGTAAGGTAAAATTTACAAAGGTTTATTAAAATTTATTTCTATGCATCAACACTTGGTTGGGCCTCCTTTTGCATTGTTGGGCCTGATGTCTACCATCTTCTTGGCTCAGGCCAGTTTGCTGGCTAATCAAACCCAGTAACACCAGGGTCACTGAACCAACTTTTGGTACCTTTGGCAGTGTGGGCAGGTATCAAGTCCTGCTGCAAAACGAAATCAGCATCTCCATAAAGCTTGTCAGCTCTAAAATGTCCTGATAGATGTCTGTGTTGACTGTGGACTTCAGAAAAACCAGTGGACCTACACCAGTATGGCACCCCCACATCGTCACTGACTGTGGAAACTTCACCTGGACTTCAAACAACATGGATTCTGTTCCTCTCTCCTCCACACTCTGGGACCTTGGTTTCCAAATGAGTTGCAGACTTTACTTTCATCTGAAAAGAGGACTTTGAGTTTGAGCAACAGTCTAGTTATTTTTCTCCTTTAGCCAGGTAAGAAACTCCTGCTGTTGTTTCTGGTTAAAGAGTGGCTGGACAGCAGGAATATGACATTTGTAGCCCATGTGTGGGATTGGTCTCTGTGGAGAGGCTCTTGATGCTCTGACTCCAGCATCTGTCCACTCCTTGTGATGCACCCCCAGATTCCTGAAAGGATTTATCTTGACGATCGTCTCAAGGCTGTGGTTGTCCCTGCTGCTGGTTCAACTCTTTCTTCCACACATCTTCCTTTACCATTACCAGTTACAGGTGGAGGGTGTCAATGACTGTCTTCTAGACATCTGTCCAGTTTACAGTCTCTCCCCATGATTGTGTTGCCCCCTGACCCAGACTGAGGGAACCATTAGATCCAGAATGTTTTAGTTGTTTCTCTGCTGCAACGCACCTGATTCGAAGGTTTAATTACTTGCTCAGCAGCTCATCAGGCTCTGCAGAAGCCTGTTAATCACCCGCTGATTGAAATCAGGTGTGTTGGAGCAGAAGACCCTCAAAAACCTGCTAGATAGAGGGCCCGTGAGGACCACCGTTGGTCTCCCCTGTTTTAGAGTTAATTAGCTCATTAAGGTGGGACATCATGAGTTTCCCATTTTTATTTTAACCTTTTCACAATATTCTAATTTTCTGAGACACTGAATCTTGGTTTTTCATCATCTGTAGGACATAACCATCAAAATTACAATAGTAAAGTCTTGAAATGTTTAATTTTTTGTATGATTAAAATTTGAGTTTTACTTTCTGAAATGAATGAAACAAAAATATTAAACTTTTTTCACAGTTTTGATTTGATTTTAATTTCTCTAACAATTTTGTCCCATTAGATTGTCAGATTCTCTTTTTTGCCTCCAATAAGTCCCAAATTAGTTTCCGACCCCTCCTATAGTCTCACATTTCATCCACTTTCTCGCTCACAAGCTGTAGACGCCCATGATGACTGACTGTTTTAGAGAAAATTTGACTTGCAAATTTTTTAAACTTGTCCAAAATTTCAGCCCCACGAAGGTGTGTCCATGCAAGCCCGAAGATGGTGATCATTTAGGATCCCTGCGTATGTGCTGCTAAAAGTCATGATGGTCTGACAAGTCATTCAGTTTAGCTCCTAGTGGTGATTTAGAGTGTTGTTCAGCTGGTGATGTTGTAGGTTGTCTGTGTCGGAGCCACTGAGGTCGTTTTTATTTACAGCACAATTCAATTACTGTCTTTCTCCAACTGTATGTGTTTAAAAGCTGCACAGCCTCCACAGCGGGTCGGAGTTGGTATCGATTAGTATAATTGCTCCATTTCTCTCCTGTGTCATCTTTTGAGCTTGCGTCCGACAAATGCATCACAAGCCTTTGATGATTAATGACAGATCAATGACAAACCAAGATTTAAGGCCACCTGCATTTAAAACAAAGCCCAGCTGGAGTATCATTAGGCGCTTTCGGACAGAGTAGTTCTAGGAACTGAGTTCCTAGAACCATCCTCTTAGATTTTAGTTCCTAGAACTACCCCTCCCAGGGGAACCTTTTCAGATTGCATTCGCACAGGAGTCGGGACCTTTGGTAGAGGCGGGTGTGACGAAACCGCCTGCGACAGTCACGTGTTAAGTCACGTGATCTACTCATCACAGTCACGAGCCGGAAACCAATGAGTAAATAAACAACGCTGCGACGCTAATGGAGAGCGAGGAGGCAACTCTGTTCCAGACAGCTTGACAGGAATACTTAAGATGAGAGATCAAATCACAAATATCACATCGAAGCTGCTAGAGCACGCAGAGAGAGTCGGGAGATGAAGAATCCAGCGGCAAGCGATACTCCGTTTTCATGGAGGAAGACAGGAAAGCTGCGCTGCAGATGAACGAGACATGTAAGTTTAACCTATTAAACACGCGCTGATTGTACAAATATCATATGATTAGACGGTATGCTATTGTTTTGTTGAGCAGGTTACATAAACTGAATATTTCAGATTATATTTTAACTTGTGTTCTGTTTGCGTTTAGATGTTGTGACTCGTTGCTCAACTCTTCACCGTCCGTGTGGGTCCAGATGAAAGCTGATGACTGGTGGGAAAATGTTGTTCCAAGTTTTACTGATGGAGAATTACCGTATGTCTAGACTACGTCTGTCGCCACCTGAAGCCTGCCCTGGAGAGACTGGACACTACTTATCTCTGTGCTGTAGCTTGAAAAGAGAGCTGCTGTTGCCTTATGGACTGTTGTGTGTTCATAACCTCTGTGAGAGCCACGGTGAGGATAAAAGAGGAGTGAAAACGACCAGTATCTGCAGCCAGATGTTCCAGTACAACCACCTGTTGCAGATCTGATGTTACCTTGTGCCTTCCAACTGATCACTAAACACTTTTCATAATAAATCACATTTTGTAGGTTTGACAGAGAGGACATACATGAATTCACACTATTAAAGATAAAATGTTCCTTTGGAAGTTGTCACACTTTGTTCAAAGTGATTTTATATGCTAAATAAATATCCCATTACCTGACTCTAAGCTTTGTGTGAATATTTGAGTCACTAGGAAATCTGCAGCAAGCTTCTAAGGTTACAGAGCACTCACTGAAGGTGTTATATGTGACTGATGGTTTAGAAAAAGGATGAGACTTTAAAAATGTGCAACATGTGAGGGTTAAAATGTAGAAAGTAGTGTGGTTTTTTTCAGGTGTGTGCTTTAAGTGGCCCAAAATATATGAATGCCTGAACTTTGTTAACTGATACACTTCCTGCTGTAATATGGGCTGTTATAAAGCTGAGTAACTGAAGTAGATTACACACCTGAGGATAAGAAATGCTTAATGTGAGCAAATGGTTCATATTTAGTGTGACCAGACTACATCTACCTGACATCACCAACAAAGACAAAAATACTTCTTTTAAGTTATTTATTAAAAACATGCATGTAACAAACTCAAAAACATGTGTTTCAGTGCAACAAATAACTATTCACATGTCCATGATATGCTATTTACATATATGTAGTCACTAGTTCACTTCTTTTTATCTGCCAACGTGTTCACTGCAGACGAGATCCTCCATAATAAGTTTCTGCTGGAGGTTGTCTTCTGCCAGCTCCTCCTGCAGAGCTGAGTGTTCTTTAGACTTCCTCTCTTTCTGCTCACAGAAGATCTGCATCATGGTATTAAACCGTTCATCTCTCTGCCTCACCTGCTCAGCCGCTGACCCGAGCATCTCCTGCACAGCAGCCAGAAGTGTGTCAGCACTTTTCCTCCTTCCTGGAAACAAACATGAGGGTGGAGATAGAATTAACACACAGGTTACATATAATACACTAAATACTAATTCTGTGGAATTAGATGTTTGTACCAGGTCTGGGGTGGCAGTGGGTGCTGGCTGCTGGTAGGTGCTGGCAGGTAGTAGGTTGTAGGTGCTGTGCAGATGCTGATGGAATAAATATTTTAGAATTAAACCATTTTGTTGACCACAGAGATTGCATAATTGCATATATAATAGGACTGTTCTTTACCTGGTGTAGGGTGGCAGAGGGTGCTGGCAGCTGGCTGATTCTGGCTGAAAGAAGTTGATACCACTGGCTCTGGTGTAGCTGCTGGATGGATAAACATTTCAGAATAAAACAGAAGTCATAAAAAACCCTCCATCAGTAACATGCAGTGTCCCAAACTAACTTATTGGCTCTATGATGAGTTATAAACCACACATAATAATCAAATAAGCCCACCATAAAACGTAATAGATAATACGGTAAAAACTCTGCACTGTTTACCATAAAGCGAATGCACATAAAATATAATAAAAAGAAACGTAATTG
>SSNS01000070.1:89031-124756 GCA_006937985.1 Aphyosemion australe | reverse complement strand
CTCTGCACTGTTTACCATAAAGCGAATGCACATAAAATATAATAAAAAGAAACGTAATTGCGTGTGGGCGTGTTTGCGTTGTTTGTGTTCTTTGCACGTGGTTCACGTGCAAAGAACAAAGGAGAAATTCATCGAAAAGAAAACTAAAATGACGCCATACTAATTTGGTACAAACATATGCTCGCTATCGGCGGCTATCGCTCTGAGATTTAATCCCGAAATGGAAAATTTCCTTTTGCAAACTTCCGTTACATCAAGAAAAGCGGCGAAACATTTGTAAATGCATTAAGACTGTTTTCTTTACCTGTTCGTTTTTGGCGAGGTGTGCTGGCGGCGGCAGGAATATCCGGGTTGCAGTCCAGGTCTGTCTCTAAATAAACAAACGTGAATCGAACATTGATCGGAACAGAAAAGATGCGGAAATATAGCAAGGGGCGGAGCTTATGGGTTCACCCAGCACCGACGTCATGTTAGTTCCTCGGGAACCACGAAAAGTCCCTGCCTCTGAGTAGGAGCTAAAATGGTTCTAGGAACTGCGGGGGAAGGTTCCTAGTTCCTATCTGTCCGAACACGCGCAAAAACGGGCTGGTTCCTAAAAAGGTTATAGGAACTACAAAAGGTTCCTACAGTCCGAAAGGGGCTATTGTGATGTTGGGTTTAGTATTCGTCGACATCGTGATCTTTGGGTTTCTGACGCAGCTACTGGCAGGGTTTAACACTTGATCATTAGGAAAGCCGGCTGCTGACTGACTTTATATCTGCTTTGCTTGACATCCTGGTCATAAATCAGGCACTGACAGCACTACTGACCCTTAAAAATGGCTGGCTTTGTTTGTCGCTGTGATACTTTGGAAGAGGAATTTAATTAAGTTGCATACCAGACGTGTGTTGTTGCAGTCCTGCGCTCACTCTTAACTCTCAGATTATTAAAACAGATGACATTCTAAATCCTTTTGCAGACAAGCAGCGGTGTGTTTCTTTTCCCCACCGTTTATTTAATTAATTTGTATTATTTTGCAGTTAAAGAGACTAATCCCAGAATACAGAGAGGGCAGCTACTCACTGGTTCAACGACACAACCCGTTAGGGTGAATGACAGACTGGAAAATGAGTCAGCAACTTTTCATTTTACCCAACAGTAACATGTGTTTACCACAGCCACCTGAGGAAAACCTAAAAACCCAACGTATGATTGAAAAGTCCTCTTATATTCAAGTGTCTGGTGGAACAGAGCCTTTTTATTTAATAAAACAATGCTGTGCGCACATATTTCTACCTTCATTCAAACATGCAGATGTAATACCTTGAATTATCCCTCTTTATCCACATAATTGATACAGGATGAAAGCCAAAAAATAGCTTTAACTCAACAGAGGCCCATTGCAAATATATTACTATGAGTTTTTTTTTTAAATTAATAACGATGACATGAAGTTTTAAACCTTCTGCATGTGTGGCTGCTGAATAGATTTAGATCCCTCTTGGTTTTGGACCAACATAAAACAAGAAAATAATTCCTGCTTGCTCTGAGCTTTGCATGCATGAATCATAATCTGGGTGTTCTCCAGATTTAGAATGGCTAAAGAAATGTGAACATAGACTGATCCTACAGTCTGTACATCATGTTCCTGGAGTCAGATGTCCATCTGAGCCTGAAGCTGATTCTGTGGGCAGCCCGATTAGACCTGAAGGCCTAATGCTAAATAAAAAGATGGACTCAGTCACTCTGTGATGGGAGTAGAGTTGCTGCCGAAGCGTCTTGAAGGGAATTTTGTAGCCATTTTAAAGTGGGCTTTTATGTCAAAGTTACACAATTTGCTGTAATATAGCTTCCTGAAAGACCTCTGTTCAGAGAAATAGAGTTAGGGCCCTACAGCATGGATGAGCTAACTGCTAATAAGAGAATATCCAGTACCAAAGTGTGTTGCTGCTTTCTTAAAACACCTTTAATCTTCAAAAATTCACAGAATTATTTGGAAAGTTGTTTTGTTAGTCTTTACATCGATATAAATTTTTACCTACATTGTTATTAAGAAATATAATATATAATGCAAAGTTTCCGCAAGCCTTTAAACTACTGAAGAAACCCAACCTTGACTCATCTATTTTATCCAAATACGTCCTATTTTAAAACTCCCATTCCTTTCTAAGTCTTTGGAAAAATTGTACTAAATCAAACAACTGCTAATCTCAATGATCATAATTTCTTGGACACATTTCAGTCAAGTTTTAAAACGGCTCACAGCACTGAGATAGCGCTCTTTCATGTTTTCAATGACCTATTCACCATTTCTGACTCAGGGTCTGGTGCTCTCTTGTTTCTCTTTGACCTTTCATCACTATTTGACACACTTGATCACAACATCCATATACTTGAACACTGCACAGGAATCACTGTGTCTGCACTTAAGGGGTTTCAGTCCTATCTTTCTAACAAGACTTTACATGTAATGCTGGGTGAATGCTGTTCCACCTCTCTCCACCTATATTGGGGAGTCCCACAGGGCTCCATTCTTGGTTCCCTCATTTTCTCCATATATACAGCCCCTTTGTTTGATTTTCAAAAAATATAATGTCTAATATCACCTGAATGCTGACGATTGTCAAGTATACATCCTTCTCGGCTCTCACAGCTCACACTCGCTCTACCTTGACTGCTTTAAGGTCAAAATGTGGCTTGCTGCTGACTTTCTGCACCTAAATGACAATAACACTGAAGTCCTTCTTATCACCCATGATAATAAACCTATTCCTTGCCCCTGAACTTAATTTCTTGGCGCCTTCTCTAAAATAATTAGCTGTGAACCTTGGTGTAACAATTGATTCCAAACTGAAATTGGGTGCTCAGGTAAACTCTGTGGTAAAATCGTGCATTTTCCAACTCAGATATATTTCCAAACTCAAATCTATAATTAGTAAGAGCCAGCTTGAAACCGCTTTTGAAACATCCCGCCTCGACAACTATTACGACCCTCTACGGCATCAATAAGTCATCTTCACCGCCTGCAGTTGGTACCAAATGCTGCTGCAAGATTCTTAACCAGTTTGGACAGACGGCACTCCATCTCCTCTGTTTTAAAAGCTCTCCATTGGACCCCAGTTGAATTTTGCATCCCTTTTAAGATTCTGCTCATTGTTTTTAAGTCACTTCATGGATTGGCTCCCTCTTATATCACAGACCTCCTCTCCCCATATCACCCCGTGCTTCATCTCCTCCTGTCGGGCCCGAGATCTCATTGTAAGACTCGCAGTGACAAAGCGTTCTTGGTTTGTTAGCCCAAGCTGTGGAATGCTCTACCTCTCAAAATCTGTCAAGCCCCCTCCGTTTCAACGTTTAAATCTCACTTAAAAACTCACTTCTTTTCCCTTGCTTTTTACTCTTTGATTTTCCTGTCCTCCTTTTCTTATATGGTTTTATTCTTAGGATTCTAGGTCATAGAATTCCATGTAACCATTTCATGTAAATTAGCAACAATAAAAAAGTTTGTGAAAGAACATTGCATCAACTGCTATTACATTTTTTTAAATACAAGCAGTTGGTTTTGGATGCATTCAGGCTAGCCTTTAGCTTATCAGTCATATTAGACAAAAATTCAGGAAGCTATTTACAACAGATAAAATAGAAATAATTTATAACAGAAACACAGTCCTAAATGACTAAAAGATCATTTTAAAGTACCAGATAGATTTCAGGACATTTCTGTCTTTTACCCTCCTGAGTCTCGAGCTGTACTTTACAATTTTTTAATTTCTATTGCTTTTTGGGATTAACTCGACCTTGAAAACATTAAAAAACATTCTATTGAACAATTACTAATTTAAAAAAATAAATTAATTAATTTAAAAATATAATTGACATCAACCTTTTAACATTAAAACTAAGTTTTCCCTAATAATAAAACAAGTATGTCATAAACAGAATAAAATGGTGAAAGAAGCAAACTTTCATGAACCTGGATGTTGGATAAAAGGACATATTTTTGGTGTGAAGTGGTAAATTCAACTGTAAAAACAAATTCTTTGACCAGTAGTCATATTAAAATAGATTTATTTAACCGTAAATAGGTTCAAGAAGGTTTCAAGTTTAAATGTGATCGCGTCTCTAAAATGGCAAACGAGTGGAGGAAAGTCAAAACCGATGTTTAATTTTAGCATTCATGTTTTTTTTTGAGTATTTTTCAAACAACACAGTTCCTAAACAACAGAAAATTTGGACTTCTTGTTTTTTTTTTATTTTAAAGAATTGTTATAGAGTTTTGTAGAGTTTCTAATAGGGCAGCACAAATAAAAGGCGCTTTTTAAGTTCCCATTACTAACTCACTACACCTCCGTGGTGCCTAGGTTTAGTTCTATCTGGAAATTTCTCTGTACCTTCTGGGATTAAAAAAAAACAAGAAAAAAGCTGTAGAGTGGAAAAGAGAAACCCGCAGTGTGCTATTATTAGCGATGATGAGGATTTGCTTACAAAACAGAGCAGTGGGTTACATACACCACCTCACTGCTTTCTGAGAAACCTGCAGGAGGAGAGCTGAGCAAACGTTTCTCTGAGATCCTCTCAGAGCTTAGGCCTGACGATGACTGTTACTGTTTTTTTTCCAAGTCTAATTAATTGGAGACTTTTGCACAGTGACTCCATCCTCTGTTTCACCACTTCTCCATCTGTTGTTAACTTGTTTCAGGTCAGTTTAGGGTGCTGATCCACTCAGATGTCTGCATCACAGCTTTGCTCTCGTCTGGATTGCGTAGCAGCACAGATTGATTAGCTTTTATCAGACGTGCAGGAATTTTCTGGGCTTTCATGTTCTGGTTTATGTTGTGCTAAAGATTATCAAGAGCATCTTAATCACAGCAGCTGGAAATCAATAGCCAGAATCCGTAATGGAATGCCTCTCTCCAGCCATTGTCTTGTTTTCATTGTTTGATTCTTAATTAAATAACACCAGGCTTAATAAATAAAACATTCAGTTCATGCTGATTTTCTAAATGAGGAGGGTGGGGATCTGGAGTAAAGCAATGCTGGGTGGTTATAAATATCTCCTCAAGGGCCGAACTCCAGCTGGAATTAAAGGTCAAAGCAGCGTGGCTATTATTAGACTACCTTATCAAGTGGCGTCCTTGGCAGTTCTGATACTCTGACTTTCCTGAAGCGATTACATATTTAAGTTTACAGCTTCCTCAGGAGTAGAGGCTTTCCTTGTTGAGGGGTGTTAAGAGTTCACGGTCACTCCTGTGTGTCACTGCACCACTGATGGAGAGAAACCATAAGAAAGGAAAGTCGTAACCGCTCAGCGTTAACAATAGCCGCTGTGCTTTTACAGCTGAGTCACAAGGCCTGAATCCATCAGGAGTGAAGCGTTTGTGTACATGAATAGACAGATGCCCAGAAAGCCTGGACCAGAGAGGGAGAACCAAAAAACGCTACTTGCTTCATTCAGTTTGGTGGCCAACCTGGACATTTTAAGTGTCAGATATACAGTTATGAAAAATGGGGAATTTAAATATTTACTCAAAACTGCAGTAGAGGTTACCCTATTTTCCTCTGGATATGTAAGCATTGCACAATATGCAGCTAAAGCATAATTTATTCTCATCTGTCAGCTCAGGTTCGTAGTCGTACACGTGCATGGACGGAGACGTTTTCCCTTCGGACTTCTCCGTCTCCTGGGGAGTGTTACAAAGCAATTCCCCACCAGAACAACAGAGGGCGTAGCACTTTTCTGAGGGGTATTTATGAAGGGTATTCCGCCATCATTGCAGTCAAATATCCAGTCCACAATAGTGTATTCATTATTGTGTGTTTATATTGTGTTTATGAATTTCAGAGACTTTTTAACACGGACACATTTGTCCCTCATTCTCCTCCACCTCTTCATGCAGTCACCACCTCTAAACCCACGTTTCCCTTTTTTCTGCCCACAAATAAAAAGTCTGCTGCATATATTAGTTCTTCTTCAGTCACAGGTATAAATGTTTGTGTTGTTGGACTTTTTCCACTAGACGTTCTTCCATCTGCTCTGTGTCTGCCACTAGATAACTTCGACACTTTTTTTTTTGAGGGAAGAATAGCGGTCCTGTTGACAAATTTAAAGGAAGCGCCATCCTGACCAATCACAGGCTTGCAGTCTTCGTCGCTTTCAACGGATAGTTAAAAATTTGGGCATGTCTCCGTCAGCCTCTGCAGGCCTGCCGCAGAACCCTTAGGTCGACGTAATGGCGTCGCGTGGTTTTGTCTTTGTACCCACACAGACAGAAAAATATAAATCAGGCTTAGCCATCGTTCTAGTCGATTGGAGTGTTTCCACCGGCTGTGAGGCGGTGCATTTTGGACGCGTCTTAGAAGCATAGTGTCACGTCACTCTGCTAAATTTACGCTTCGAGTCTATTTTTTACACTCTACAGGAAGCACTGTAAAAAATTTGGAAACTTTCAAAATAAAAGTCATGTAAAGATTTCTAGTTGCTTAACCAGTAAAAAACAAATGCGTCATTACCTGTGAAACCTCCGTGGCCGAGGTAAACCGATTATAGAAAACAAACCACAGACCTTTTGGATAAATGTTGCCATTTTCTCCTTGCTTGTTAATGAGTGAACTGGCAGCAGCACACATGATCTTGTAACTCTCCAGTCATTTCTTGCCCTTGCGGGACCAACATTTTCATTGCTGTTTGGTGACTAAAACGCTCCTGGTGGGAAGGGACATGCCGGAAAACATGTCTATTACATTACGCTCTGCTTACGCATCTGATGGAAAGCTGTGGTAACACCAATCATGACTTCTTAACAGACACTTTAGTTCTATTAAAGTCCTTCTACAGAAAGGTGTAAATTGGGAATTTTTGCCTGTCTGTGTGTGCTTGTTTATTAAAAAATGTCACATCAACCATCTGAGGATTTTAAATGAAGTTCCCAGAAAGTTATCACAGGATGAACATCTAAAATCGTTTCCCATATGGAGTCAGCCGGATAGCCACCACAGTTACTCATCATTAGTAAGCACATAATTGGTAGCAGCTGAGATGTTTTAACACATTTACCCAGTATGAGTGTTAGAATATTTCTACAAGGTTTTTAAAGATGATATGAGAGTGCACAGAAGGTTATTTTCAACACTCGACCATAAACAAAAATCATTCTTACACAGGGCAATCTGTAAATGCATGAAAAGTGGTGGGTGATGTACATTCTTTCAAGCAAGAGCTTTAAGCTTTTCCTTGAGCTCCATTATTTGTATTAACTATTCCCTGCTGAATTTTTTTCTCCATCTAGTTCAATTTCCAATCAGTTTTTCTTGCTGCTTTGTGTAAAATCTGTGTGATTAGAAACAGCTCGATGGATAAACAGCTCAGAAAACCTTTAATATCCCGTCCTTTTCTGCCGTGGCTTTATTCCAAACCCAATAAGGCCATGCACAATGTTAAGTTAATGGCTTTTTGTGTTAGAGAGAGCTCGGTTAATAAGCATTCTTAGAAAATCAACCTCCTCCTTGGCCCTCTTAAAATTCTAGCTGTGCCTCACCTTGCTCTGCTAATCCGCGCCAAGGCTGTAATGATAGATATGCTCGTGCACGCGTGCAGACAGTCATGCACGCAAACCTAAAAGAGGGAGAGGCAGTCTATCTAATGGATTTGCACTTGCTGCTTATACTGTCAGCGGCCTCTGCAGCAACATCTGCTCTGCATTGTTTTGTTTGACAAGTCAAAAAGGGGCTGCACACAAATCATATGAGACCTTTAAGCTGGATTACTAATGTACACACTGGGATTAAATCTCACTGGGTCAGATATAAAGACCAGTCACATTAACAGGTCTCGTGTGTTAATCCCAGTTTGATTTAGATATTTTTCTGTTTTTGAACAAGCTGCAAAACACAGACAATAGTATAGATTATGTGTTTCTAAACTTTAGACCTGATCTAAAATATTTTATTTTAGGAGTTGGGTCGTCTGTTAAATAAACTCTTTAAATCTTTTCAGAGATGCATTATTAACAAACTATCGTATGCTGCGAAAAAAATAATACAATACAATACTGTTTTTGCCTTTCTTTGTGCATGTATGTTAGTGTGCCTGCGTGCGTGCACGTGTGTGTGTGTGTGTGTTTGTAATGGAAGTTTTCAAAAGTAATCTGGTTGAATGTCTAATGGAATGGTTTTATTTAAAACTAATTGATTTTTGTAGCTGACAGTCATTCACAACTCATACTCCAAATGTGAGATCTTGTTGGCCGTTAAGATTCTACCAAAATCTGGAATAATTTATTCAAAGGACAATGATGCATTTACTTTGGCAAAGTATTGTTGTCTTTTATATCTCTGAACAGCTGGAAATTAGAAACATACACTGCCTGGCCAAAAAAAAAGTCTCACCTGGATTTAACTAAGTAAACAGGTAGGAGCCTCCTATTGGATAATAAGGGCATCTTTCAGCTGGCAACAAGTTATTTAACCCCAACTGGTGCAATGAGTTGCTTCTCATTTCTTAAACAACCATGTTGAAAGACACATCTGGTGGTCGTGGAAAAGATGTTAGTCTGTTTGAGAAGGGTCACATCATTGGTATGCATCAAGCAGAGAAAACATCTAAGGAGATTGCAGAAACGACTAAAACTGGGTTCAGAACTGTCCAACGCATTATTAAAAACTGGTCTGATGAGTCCAGATGGACCCTGTTCCAGAGTGATGGGTGCATCAGGGTAAGAAGAGAGGCAGATGAAGTGATGCACCCATCATGCCTAGTGCCTACTGTACAAGCCTGTGGGGGCAGGGCTATGATCTGGGGTTGCTGCAGTTGGTCAGGTCTAGGTTCAGCAGCAGGATGTGCTCCAAGAATGAGGTCAGCTGACTACCTGAATCTACTGAATGACCAGGTTATTCCATCCATGGATTTGTTCTTCCCTGATGGCACGGCCATATTCCAAGATGACAATGCCAGGATTCATCGGGCTCAAATAGTGAAAGAGTGGTTCAGGGAGCATGAGACATCATTTTCACACATGGATTGGCCACCACAGAGTCCAGACCTTAACCCCATTGAGAATCTTTGGGATGTGCTGGAGAAGGCTTTGTGCAGCGGTCAGACTCTACCATCATCAATGCAAGACCTTGGTGAAAAATTAATGCAACACTGGATGGAAATAAATCTTGTGTTGTGACATTGCAGAAGCTTATCGAAACAATGACACAGCGAATGCACGCCGTAATCAAAGCTAAAGGTGGTCCAATAAAATATTAGAGTGTAATTTTATTTTGGTGGTGACTACTTTTTGGGCTGGGCAGTGTATTAGCAGGGTTTATCTGTGGTGTTTAAGGGTATATGGAAATATTATGGAATTTATGTTTAGATAAAAAGAACAGTTTTAGAAGAACCCATTTGTTTGACTTTATTTCTGTATTTCTGAATATTTATTTATTCTGTTGGTGATGACACGTGCATGCATGTCCATAAACCTTACCATAGCTCTGTTGACATTTTAATATTTTTATGGTGTGTTTAATGGCAAACACACAAAAGGAAACAAATAGACACAAATGTATTATAATAAAAGGTATTTGCACAGAATAGTCCAATATTTGAGTTTGAGTCTGCAAAGGTGTGGAATTTTGAACATATCCTGGATCTAAAGTTCTCTGGACTTCCCCCTCTCAGGCAAAGCACTGGCATAGAGGTGCCTAAACATTTTTAAACATGGTTTTATTCGTGGATAAACTTCATCAAAGGCCCTCTGGTCTGACTCTGGACTACCGCAGACAGTTCTGNGTCAGGCACAATGAAAGAGAGTATGAGCAAACGTGAACGATCGCGTGTTAATTATGTTTTTTTTTGGGTGGCGCCACTTTGAGAATGTTTCTGTGGCCGTGCGCACGACGCAGCTGCCCGGCGGAGCGCATCAGTAATCAGCGCTCTGCCGCTGTCCATCCTCTCCGCCCAAAAGAAGACCCGCTACGCTGAGAGCCCAAATAAATAATGAAATATATGTAGAAACTAGATCTTTTGAGGGGGAAGCCAACAAACAGTCTGCAGTTTTCAGGAAGTTTATTTTATTTTGGCACGTTGTAGACGCACGGCGTCGGTCATAATGTCCGACGATGTGAAGTTTTTCGTCGGACAATATTAAATCACGTCGGTAATGTCCGACTGTCCGACGTGTTTTCGCAAACACTGATAAAAGGTATTTGCACAGAATAGTCCAATATTTGAGTTTGAGTCTGCAAAGGTGTGGAATTTTGAACATATCCTGGATCTAAAGTTCTCTGGACTTCCCCCTCTCAGGCAAAGCACTGGCATAGAGGTGCCTAAACATTTTTAAACATGGTTTTATTCGTGGATAAACTTCATCAAAGGCCCTCTGGTCTGACTCTGGACTACCGCAGACAGTTCTGTGTGTTCACATCACAAAGGAACCGAGCCTTGACTGCAGCCGCTCGCGTCTTTGAAAGCTGACTTCTTTGATTTGAGGTGAAAAGAGGAAGACCTGCTCCAGTAAAGTGACCGAGCTTCGTCAATACAAAGAACCTCTTTGATTACATTTCAGCCGAAGCATCGGACAAATCGGAGGCTTTTAGTGTTGCTAAAGTCAGCCTCTCCCCACGTTACCACCACCTCAGAGAGGTGGACAACTCTTCCCCTGTTTTCCTGCACTCTGCTGTTGCCATAGCGACTAGAGCCGCATGTTCAGTTTCTGCAAAGCTCTGCTTAGGTTGCAGACGGCGAGGCAGTGTATGTCCTCACCCACGTTATCACCGTGTGTATGTTAATGCATGCATGTGTCCGTACCCGTGTCTTTGTCTGAGTGGGCGCCTGAGGTCGTACGGCACTGAGACAATGGCGGGAACAATACTTTAATGCTGCAGGTTGTCTCTTTTTGTTTGCATATTAGTCACTTATCTGAAGCAGTGAGAGAATGTGGTTAGCATACTGGAGTGTCCAGTTTTTTTAAGCTCTGAGTTGAAATCCCAGGCTGTCTGAGTGGACTGTCTGTTTGAAAAGAAGCCTTTTTCTTTCATTTTAACAAATTTTATTTATTTTCTGTTTGATGACTTCAGTAAAGCCTCAGCCTGTCTCAGTAATAACAACCGCTTTAATCAGTTGTCCTCTAGATTCTTTATCTAGGTTCACATCCTCACATCCTGTTTTTCACCCCGATGTCACATGTACATTTGCACACATGTCACATGAATATTCATATTCACACTCGCACGTGCAAAGCTTGTTACACATATCTATTTCACGGCCATGTGCATCTACGCATGCAGACACGATATATTTATTCATAAGCTCATTAGAGGAGTGGATTTGCCTGCTGCCATCCATCACGCTGTCACCCATACTCAGCCTGGCACAGTCTGACAACAGAACTGCAGGAGAGGAGAGGAGTCCATGGGATTTACTCTCCTGGAACCACTGATACAGAGAGGATTTACTGCAATAGAGTTTCCCTTTTGTAGAGGTGAGATCAAGGAAAATCTCCTTCTCACCAAAGTTTGGCCAAAAATTGACATTTGTGAGGGGGAAACGTGTCTGCATGTAAAATATTTACAAAGCTCTAACTTTTTTCTCATGATTGTGCAGATGTTGAGGGTCGGGCCTTTTTGTCATGTGGGCAGCAGTAGCTCAGGAGGTAGACAGTTGTCCGGTAATTGGAGGGTTGTAGGTTCGATCACAGCAGCTGGCAGAGAATGCTGCTGTTGTGTCCTTGGGCAAGACACTTAACCCACCTTGCCTGCTGGTGGTGGTCAGATGGACTGGTGGTGCCTGTGCCTCACCTCTGTTAGTGAGCCCCAGGGCAGCTGTAGCTACATGGTTGCTAATCACCACTAGGGTGTGAATGACTGATTGTGTTGTAAAGCGCCTTGGGGGGTTCTAGAACTCTAGAAGGTGCTATATCAAATACAGACCATTTACCATGTCAGTGAGGTGCTGAAGAAGTTTGAAAAGTTTTCTCTGAAAGTTGCCACAGGGTCATAAGCTTCTAGAACCTGTCTCGAATCCTTTTCACTTTGATACGAGGTGAAAAGTGCAAGAAGTAACAAGTTCTTGATTATGGAAAAAAGACAATCATAATTATTTTTGATATTATTGAAATCATGATTTACCAAAAATTCCTTTTGAATATTGGAAGCATTGCATCCATGTTTTCTTGCTCAGACACAGTTTATGGTGTAGCTCATCAAAATAAAAGATCTAATGGACACACCAAGCTCTAGGTTGTTTATTATGACCCTTACCAGTGTTCCATCCTTATACAGCTGTATAATTAGAATAAACACCTTCAGAAATGTATACTTTGATTACAATAGGTTTTATATTGAAATAAAAAAGTTTTTTTTATAGTTCGGGTTTTCTAATTATGTTAAATGATGCCTAAAATAGCTAAATTTACATTTAAGGGTAAATTCTCAAGTGATGGTTGTTGTCATGGTGGATCCAGCCGTGAATAACCTATTCCTCCTTCCTCTGGCTGCTGGTCATAGTTTCTCTGAGGCATCTGTGCTGGCTCATTTCCTGGATTTAGTCAATTAACGGACTCCACTGCAGTTCATACCAGCACAGTATTAACACTTCTGCAATCAACACATTCACATAAAGCTGCAAAAGTAGCGGTGCCAGAAAGAATTTCACTTTGTTGATGCAACTTTGCATTTATTGCTCAGAGTTTCTCAAAGATGTACATTTATTCATTGCATAGATGCGTTATCATTTGTCTGTTGCATTTTTCTGTTTTTGTTGTCTCACGTACTTGAAAACCACATTTTAGTCACACAGGGTTGCAGTTTTTTGGTTTTGACAACAGCAGTCAAAATCCAAAATCTCATATGAGGAGGTCAGAGCTCATTGTTGTTTTTTTTTAGAAACTGGTCCACAACAAGATCCTGAGAATAAAAGAGAATCAAACATATGTGAATTAGTTTGCAGAGAGCAGATTGAAAGTGCATAATGACCATGTAATTAATATGCTAATTAATTTATAACGTCTGTCAGGACTGAACAGCTTTATATCCAAAAACAAACAGGTAAAGTAACAAAGTAGTCAGTTTGAGAGGGTGCATCAACTAAAATCAGATCTGTTTTCATGTATTTACATTGAACGTTTTAGCTGATTATCATTTAACATTGACAATTTAAATGCATTTCCTGCAGCTGAAAGGCTAAAGTCAGATGATTTCTCTTTTCGTGGGTGTGTGAGGGTTAGGGACCACAAGTGATAAATGTTCGGAATAAATCCAAATCATTATTGCAACAACAGCTCATCAACATTAGCAAATACAAGAGTCACACAGTCAGTTTTGCAGATATTAGGGTAAAATTTTCAGTGACTGTAGCTGCAAGTCATTCACAACACAAACTCTGATTTCAGTTTAAAGGCACACTTGGCAGTTTTGGATTTCTTTTAGCACCCCCTAGTGTTCCGTTAGAGAAAGCAAAAGTGAAACTTATCTCCTCGCTGTGCGTTCGTCTTTTTAACACCTTAATCTAACTGCTGGAATGTCTCCTCAGCCTTCATTAGTGTCTACAAGAGCAGTTCATCACCAGATCAAACTAATCAGCTGTGTTCATGATCTAAAACATGCAGGAAACATGCTGGAAGCAGACTGCAGCACCAGGCATGTCACATTACTAAGTCCAACAGGAGGCGGACCGGCACTCTGAAGTTGCAAGTGTGGTCTTCTGACCACAGAGGGTGGTGGGGGTCTGAGTGACATTTCATTAACCCTGTAAAGGGTCATTATAGCACATACTGGCTCAAGAAAATGATTTAAAGATGACCTAGAATGTAAACCAACATGTTCCTTGTTGTTGTTGAATAAAGACAGCTTGGGAGGTCAAAAGCATACCAAAAAGTCAAAGCTGTGTGTGACCTACTATTTCAATTAGAAAGTTGAAAAAGGCGAGTGAATAACTTCTGATCTGAGAAAGCCTTCTTTAGCATGTCATAAGGGGGAGCTCTTTCTCCTCAAACCTGCATTTCTCCAGTGTCTGAGGCCTTATGGGGAAACCAACCAATCAGCACGCAGCTCATTATCATGATCATGTCCTGGCCGAGTGGGAGGGGCAAACAGCTCTTTTCACAGCAAGGCTGGTTTAGGGGGTTTAGAATGGCCTGTATCAGGGCTCCTAGGACAGATGAAAGCCAAAAGAACATTTCTTATGCTTTTAGAGGCTCAAAGCTCTGTTTTAGATTGTTGATTAACTGCATTCTAGGTTACCTTTAAAAATATGAAAAAGTTGCATAGTATGCCTTTAAAAGGCAGCAGGTCTGCTAAGGCTGTCATGCCCAGTGTACTAAGATAATAATAATAATAGACATGGTTAAAAACTGTGGAACAGTTCATGTAAATGTCCTCACAGTGAGCAGGCATTAGAGGGAAATATTTGCCCTTTTGAATATCAAGTTATGTTTGTGTTATGATGCTTAGACATCAGATTACCACTGTGTCTGCATGCCTCTGCAGAGCCGTTAGTACAGCTGGAAACTGCCTTGATCGAAATGAAATGAGGCATTTTATGCTTCCTTATCTGCTGGATATTATCCCTAAATGTAAATCAGACCCGTCACATTTGCTAGAATGGAAAAGTTGTAAAAACCTGCACGGTTTTACGCTAGGAATTCTGTGAATATGAAAGTTTCATATTTGTTTTGCAATGCTAGAAACAGAACACTAGTTTCAAAATAACCAAAAGCCTGTACTCATTCTGTATGGCTTCCTGTACAGACAGAGAAAACGCCCCTCTGCGCATGTTATCCAGACAAATCCCACTGACATCAAATGCAACATGAACCACAAACAGCAGTGGAAAGGAGCTTTTTGTTGCATGAACATATGTTTGAGCTGCTGCTCATGGCTTTCTGCTCACTGCACTCTGGTTCAGCTCAGCAATGCTCCGCCGGATTGCTTTGGACATGTGCACTCACCCATAATGGTTAACAGTTGCAGTGTACAGTGCATAATCTATTTTAAACCCTTATTTAACCAGATTAGTCAATTAAGAGTAAATTATACTTAGCTCCTGCCCATCCCAAACCCCGTCAAGTGAGAGAAAGAAGAATAGATTCAATAAGAGTCTTTTGCACCTTATAGTGGATATTATCTGAGTTTTATTGCACAGTGAGGCTGAGTCCAACTCCATGGGAGGAGCCGTCTCTGTAGAAGCTCTTGTTTCATTCTAATACAAGAGAATTAAGATATTAGATAGAAGATGGTGGGAAACATTAATGTTCAGACGCGTTATTAAAGCTTTGGAGCTGTTGCACAAACTTGAATGAAAGGTGAAGTTTTATTTATTTATTTTCATTATTCATCACAATGTGACCCTAAAATAATAAGACATTCTTTCACAGTGATACAATATTATGATATTAGGGAATTCACAGAAAATATATTCATGAAATAGCAAAAATAAATGAATAAAAGTTCTTATCTGACAGCAGCTTAGCAAAGTTAGCAGCATTTAATTGTTAAAAGCCCTTAACCAGCAGGTCAAGCTCATTTTACTTTGTCATATAGAAACACTGAATAAAACAACTAAACAAAAGAAAAAATACAGGAATGTTGGAAATAAAAGTTTTAACACTGTTACCCTACTTTACTGTATTTATGTTATTATTACTCATAATCATTTTTGTTACAAATGAGAAATAATACGAACAAGATTTTTTTTCTCATAGCTTTTTTTATTTTAATTTTAATTTAGTTTTATTTCCTGTGACCTACTCTGCAAGATGACACAGTACATTTATTGCTCCGATGGACCGAAACAGCAGCCTCGAACTGCAGTATCAGCACTGAGTGTTCTAGGTCGTTTTCCACAGAAATCTTTGGTGAAAGGTTTACTTAACTTTTTATTAGCTAAGTCATTTAAACTCACAGCTCTTTAGTGTACCACACAAAACCAACACTTAATACTTTCCATAAATATTAAGTACAAATGTAAATAAAAAGTACCAGTAACATGTACCAACCTATGTTCTCTGTTTGCTGTAGCCGTCCTACGAAGTGCAGTTCATGATTCCTGCAGCAAAGCCTTGCTGAGTTGTTTATCTTTGGACAGAACATAATCAGCTGGTGTTTTTGCGTTAAATAGTGAAACAAGTTGGTTGTGTTTCCACTTTCAGTGATGTCGGCTTTCTTGCAAAATTTGCAAAACGTCATATTTTGTTTTGTATCTAAACCAGTCATTTAGGTAGCTTCTGTTTTTGGGACTGAAGTTCTTAGAGCTTTCTGGGTTACTGCAACTGTTAATGAGACATTTGTAAACATGTTGAGTTTCTAAACCGTCCACTTGCAGAAGTTATTAATTTCTTTGAGCAGCAGGACCGTTATCTGATTCACTTGAACTTTGAACACGTTCAAAAAATATGTAAGATAAAAGTTGTCTCAAACCTGCTTCATTGCAATTTTTCATGGAATTCAATCATAAATTTGCACACACTGAGTGGCCAAGATGCCTTTAGCGACCACTAAATGAATAATCAGCGTTCTGCACGGTCCTACAGGCTCTGGACAACCTGACGTTCCTGGCTGACTCCTTCCTGGGAACAAACTCAACTTTGTGCCGTGGACAATCGCTGCAGCCTTAAATCTGTCAGCTTTGTCCTCATCCTTGTTTGCGTCCTCGTCCAGAAGCCACTGCTCTTAGTTATTGACCATAGAGAGGTCCCTGTGTCTACTGTTGCACCACATTTACAACAAATACACACAACTGTGCAATAGTCATAAGAAAGTTTGTGCAACACCAATGGGACTTTCTTGAGAATCTTCACCCAGAGTCCACTGGGAGCTCATGAGACATTCGTGCAGCATTTATGTGAAGAGCTCACGTGTTCAAATTTTAAACTCATAGAGATTGCAGCTGAATTTGTTGTCGCTTTGCACGTGAGGAAACGTACATTAGACGTTGGTTTTATCTTTTTTTCTTGCACAAATGAATACCAGTGTTTATTGCACCCGTTGTTGTTTCCAAAGTTTATTCTGTCCTGATTCTGTGACCTGGTCTGAGTACTCAGAGATCCTGTCACAGCTTCCACCCACAGCTATTCTTCCTGTAAGTTTCCTGTCAGAAAGACTCATTTGATGTCTCATGTTTGTGCTGGTGTCAGGCGAGAGGACATTCTTAAAATGGATCTCACTCTCGGTGTGATTATGCCACTGAACAAAAGGACACAACACTCATTTTTAGCACTCTGATTTTATTTAAAAAGCCCATCTTTAGGGGGTTTTTGTACGTCAGCTGTAGGCCCGTGCACGTGAGGCTTGGGTGTATTTTCAGATTCCATCAGTGGGCTGATGTTCCACGAGGGTTCTGGTTTGCTCTCGCCCGTTTCCTGATTTCCTCATGCTGGTTGTTTGCTCACGCTTGAGCTGCTTCTCACTCAGGGCAAAACAAAGCTGCATAAGAAAGCCTTCAGGATGTTTTCATTTTATCAGTGTGCCGCTGCTGCAAGTTCATAAGCTCTCTGTCTTCCTCCCTTTCTGTCCTGTCCCTGTCACTCCTCTCTTTCTTCCATCTCCGTGATGTGTGTCTTTGTGTGTGTTGTCTCCTTCTCTATGTGCGTTTGTGTGTGTGTGTGCGCTTTCTGCTCCCAGCTCCGCTGCGGAAAGCAAAGTTTGTGGAGAGCCCTCGCCTTCCACAGTCGGAGCTTGGCTCCCCTACACACACCTCCACCACTGCCAGGAGCACAGACCTGGACACACACTGCCCTGGTAAGTCTTTGGCCAGCTCATCCCTCATTTCACGGTGTGTGTTTGTTTTAATGTTCCTCCCTTTTGCATGTTGTTTCCTGTGTGTAAACAGGGCTGTAGAATGAAAACATGGCTGAGGTCATTAATCAGATAGCTTTGCTCGTGCCCACGGTGCCCACCCTCACTGCCCCCTCCCTCTCTGCCTCTTTAATCCTCTCTTGCTGCTTTCTCAGAGCTCGTTTAAGTGCCGCCGCTGTTTTCTCTTAACTTCACTGTCGGCTCTCTGCTCTGTAATCTAGCGGACAGTCCAGGCTCACCCCCACGCTCCACCTCTCCTCCCTTCCTCACTCGGGGAGGACTTTAAAGGAAGTCACGCGAGGATAGCGCTCTGCGGATGCTCTGGTATATCTGCTTTCTTATCTCGCTCTGTCCGGCTACGCTGCCGCGGCTAGTCTCTTCTGGTGGGTATGTGGACCTCGGTGCCCCAGGGCTCTGGACTCAGGGGGAGGGGAGAGCTTTGAGGCTTAACTTGTGTAATTTAGGGAAACGGTTGAACGAGTCCTGCCGGCTTTCTCCGTCCGCCAGCCTCTTCTGCTGAGTTTCTACCCTATGGGAATCCTAAGTAGGTGATTTATTCAAGACCATACATCGTTATTTTGCTCACCTTCTTAGATGAGTGGGTTTGTTTTGTGATAGTTCTTGTTTATTCTTGACCCTGGCTTTATTTAGTGTAAATCCTGTAGATGTGTGACACTTCAGGGGTGAAATGGTGCTGCGATTGACACAGGAAGAGGTTGATTACTGACAGGAATCCTCCGTGCGTGCAATAATAAGCTGAGCTGAAAAGCATCCGGGAGGGCCGGGATGAGTTTTCAAGGGTGAGTTCTCTTACCTCCCAGGTGGACAGATGGAGGTCTGAGCTCTTAACAAGGCCTCCCTGGCATGTGGAACAGCGGGGCAAGGACTTAAACACTTGATTGCTTACCGGTCCACACTCGGCTGCTGCTGCAGACACAGACCGTCGCCTGGAGGAGTCAGGTATCAGCTGATTTTTATGGCCCACAAAAGAAATTTGTGGTCTCATAAATATTGTGAGTATTTTGTGAGCTGGCTCGTGAAATTCATCAGCAGCTATCCTCCTTTATAACGGAGCATAAGCACTCGTAATGATGCTAGAGTGCAGTTTCAAGACTCGGAGTCAGAGATTTCAAATTAAATCCTCAAGGATGTTTTTGTATCGTGTAGTGTCTTAATTTGAGTTTAGTTTGAAACTAAATCACATTTGTTTACTTTGCATTTAATTCTTGTGTTTTTGTCAGATTATTAGGAGGATCTTTGGACTTTTTAAAATCCTTTTTTCTGCATGAGTTTATATATAGGCTATATGCCCCCCCCACCACACACACACACACACACATGTTGTGACCTACAGGACGGGTCCTCATCAGGTTTAAAAAAACAATATTCTAAATGGTATGTAGAGATATACAGTCAGATTAAAAAACACAGAGCTAACTTACTAGGACAACATGACGCAATCACAAATTTAAAATGATCAGATGAATCTCTGTTAGCTGGTAGCATTTAGCTACACTGTCTGGCTTTATGATGAACGTAGCTGATCCTCTCATTGTAAATGTACTGTTATGACATTAAAACATGATGCTTAAAGCATCTGTTTATCACTGGAAACACGCTGTGCTGTGGAAGAAGACGTTCTGATCTGCATTCTAATGAGAATATTGTCGTTGGTGATCTCGGGTTGTTTTTGTCATTAATCCTCCTGACCGGTCATAGACCTGGAATATTATTATCAGCTTACTTCATCATAACCCTATACGTCTGTCAGTGATGTAAACGCTGGACGGGGAATTCTCTTACAAAGCTGTGAAAACAGTAAGGAGCGAATTAGGTGAAAAGTTCACTCAGGCTTTTCGGACTATCTGTCTGAAATCTAATGCTGCTCACATGTTTGTGAAGCAGGTCTGCTCGTTGCCTCCTGTGCCTGTATTTATAAAACACTTAAGTGTTTTTGCACAGATATGATCGGTGTTTTGCACATCGGGAATGTGAGCTTCCCTCATCTCATCCCATGATCAGTCTTCCCTTCCCTGGTTTTCCTGGTTGTGAGATATCTGTGCTGCTATCTGAAGTATGTGCTCTGTCTCTTCTGCTCATTTCTGTGTTCTTACCTAAACACACGGACCAGTAGCTCATGCTCGTAGTCGAGCGCTCAGGTGCTTTTTGATCTCCGCCTGCTACCTGTTCCTATTAATACTGCCACCCGTCCCGTCCACCTGCCCGCTCCACACATGCTCCTCTCCGGCTTTTCTCGGCGTGCCGGGGGTGGGGTGGGGGGGTGGGATTTGTGGACGGCCAGACAGAAACAGATGCGCTTGCACAGAAACACATTCCTAGCTGCGTGCAAAGATAGTTGCTATGGCAACCATCTGTCTCCTTTGCAGCTCAGGAATCCAATGCAGAGGAGTGTGTGTGTGTGTGTGTGTGTGTGTGTGTGTGTGTGTGTGTGTGTGTGTGTGTGTGTGTGTGTGTGTGTGTGTTGGGTTGGCTGGGGGAAAATGAGACATGTTTGATTCCTGATGTATGTATTTTTTCTTTAATGCTGGTGTTTTATCTTTAGGCGTGTAGTTGTGTCACTCTGATGAGAAGCATCTAAGTTCCCTTCAGGCGTTGTGCATGTTCCATGTGCTGTCAGTTCTCTGTGAAGGGATGTAGATGCTTGTTGTCACTGTAAACAGTAGTTTGTATGATTGTCATAATATGTATTCAAAAAACAAAAAGGTAGGACTGTAAAGTGAGGAGAAACTCAACATGCATCCTCTGCATTATGGTAATGATTCGTTTTTGATTATGGCTCATTGGAATCAGATGCTAGTAGTGAGTGCTTAATAACAGTCTGGGACATGCGTCTGACTGCTGTGACGTGTTTTTGTTTGGTTCAATCAGACGTTTTGATTTAGATTTCATGTGACAGCTCCATGTTTGTCGTTTCCCCCCTGAAACTTTATTCTGACAGCTGTTTGTTGCTGGTATTTTTGGCGAGCGAGGCTTAAAGGAGTTGCTGCCAGTTCAGACATCCACATTAGAGATTTTCCTCCCACATCTTAAAATCAAAAGCATAAAGTGTTTGACCCTGTAGAAGGTCGGTCGGCTGTTAGAATGGCTGAAATATACAACAACAGGCACGTAAAGAAACAGGAAGTGAAATAAAGTCCAGGTAAACTCTTTAGGGGTAGAACGTTAGAGTAGACACCAAGATTTTAAAAAGAAGCTGTTCTAGTGGCAGAATGAGGTTTATAGGGTCTGTTTGATCACGGTCAGAACCACAAGCCCCCCAGGAGCAGTGGACTAAACACTGCTAATGTATTCACTGCTCACTACTAGCAGTCTGTCAGCTGTGAAGCCATCACAGCCTCCACATCCAGACACACGGGGATACAGAGACAGCCACTAACACACAGAACTCTGCACAAGCCTTGACTCATTTCTGTAAATTTTCCTCCTGAGGAGCCAGACGTTCTGAAGGTTTTTTTTGTTGGGTCGTCAATTGCTTTTATTCCCAAATCATCTATTAGAAAAGTTGAGAGAATAAAAATATGTTTTTAGTTCCATTTTGTCACATGAACCTGTTAAAGCTGAACAGTTTTTAGTGAGCACCTTGACAACATAGAAGGGAGATCATTCAAAGCTTTAAAAATAGAAGCATCTGAACTAAACGAAAACAGACAAGAGATATTTCAGCTATTTTGAGTGTGTTTCTGTGTGAAAGTTATAAATAATTACTATTTTACCTGCTGTAGATAGCTTTTTGAACAGCCTCAGGGTGGAGAAGTAGTTTACTTCCTTCAGGAATAATGAGCTAATGGCTAGTCCATGCACAGCCGAGACCAAATTTGACTGCTGCCATCTTAAAACAGCCTCAAGCTCCTAAATTTTAGCTGTTTTTTAAAATAAACATCTGTGTCATTTTCATTTAACACGCTTATTTCAGCAGAAATATTAAGACATGCCTGTCGTATTTGACCTATGATTGCCATGGAAAGGCCACATTTACCACTGGTGATATTGACTAAAGTGTTTGGACATCTGTTTATACACACACACACACACACACACACATAAAATGTAATGACCTCCCATTTTAAATCTGTAGGGTTTAAAGCCATACTATGCAACTTTTTCATATTTTTAAATAATTTCTTGAGCCAGTATGTGCTAAATTGACCCTTTACAGGGTTAATGAAATGTCACTCAGAACCTCACCACCCTCTGTGGCCAGAATACTGCACTTGCAACTTCAGAGTGCCGGGCCGCCTCCTGTTGGACTTAGTAAAGTGACATGCCTCGTGCTGCAGTCTGCTTCCAGCATGTTTCCTGCATGTTTTAGATCATGAACACAGCTGATTTGTTTGATTTAGTGATGAACCGCTCCTGTAGACACTAATGAAGGCTGAGGAGACATTTCAGCAGTTAGATTAAGGTGTTAAAAAGATGAACGCACAGCGAGGAGATAAGTTTCACTAGAGGATGCTAAAAGGAAACCAAGTGTGCCTTTAATGCGGAGTTGGTCAACCCTTTGCAGCTTTAGCATCTTCAGCTCTGTCGGGAAGACTTTCCACATACATTAGGAGTTTATGAGGGACTTTTGACCATTTATGTTGGACAACAAGGCCCAAATCATTTACTCACTCACAGTTGTCCCATTGGTGTTCTATCAGGTTGAGGTCAGGCTTTCTGGGCTGCCTCAATACTTTTGCCAATGTAGTGTGTTGTTTACGCTTTAACATTTGCACAAAATTCCATGTAAATAATTGTGTAATATGATTTTTTTGGGGCAGTTTATAATTCACTATATAATTTAAGAGACTGGAGTTTAACATGGCAGCTAAACATGTTGGTCTTGGCCACTATTTAGCCCTGTAGGATGGAAACTCTGTTTCTCCAATCAACAAGCTATCTATGCCAGGTAAAATAGTCATTTATCTCTTTTACACAGAAACAAATACAAAAAGCTGAAATATTGCTTTAAGATAGAAAATCGACTCTCACATTTTAGTTTGTGTTGATTCTCTGCCTGCAGCGGTTTGAATAAATTTGAGTTCATTTTTTGCTTTACTATAGTGCACTAGAGTGATCTGTTTGGGTTGAAACGTGTTAAAGTGCTTGGTGGTTTGATGCTTAGTATTTGTGTGCATGCTGCTCTGTCTTATTGACGGTTTTGTTTTTCTGTTAGAGACTGAACTTTAACTCTGTCTGTTTACATTTTCCCCTTTCCTGCAGGGATTTCAGATCCCCATCCTAAATGTATTCTCCTGAAGCCGTGCAACCGAGCTCATGTGTGATTAGCTTGTTTTGGGCCTAATGTGTGCTGTGATTACCTCATTATTAGCTGCTGCTGTGTGTTTTTATTGAAGCTCTGCAGCGTGTCATCCCCGTTTGATTCAAAGGTTTCTCCCTCCCGCAGAAGGCGCCCGTCTCACTTACTCGCTCAGACGGACTTGGAGTCAATCTAATGAGGTTCCTGTCCGTGAGCGAACGGACAGGGGAGCCCGGGCTTCAGATTGGCTGTCTGTCTGTGTGTCTTTGAGCTGATGAGTGAGAGATCACAGGCTCTAGGCGAGCTGTCTGTCTTCAGAGAGCTGCTGTGGTGGCTGAGACTTGTCCAACAGTTAGAGCTTAGTGTGGCGACCTGTCTGGCTGGTTCAACCTGTTTTGTGGTGTTTAAATAAAAACCGGTCCTGCCAGTTCCTGTCTTTGTCTCCTTGCTTTTTTATTTAAACACAACTTGGATTAAATGCCATTAACGTCAAGACTAATTCTGAGGTTTATACATCGAATTATCTGACCACTAGTCAGTCTTTTTGCAACCAAGAAGGTGAGTAATGAACCAAACTTCTTCTGCTGTGGAAGTGACGCTCTGGTGAATAAGATCAAATTGAATTGGAGGTGATCCAGCGGGAGCCTCCGGGGCCCGATAGCCAGCTGTTATTGAAAAACACGATACCACCGGTGAGGGTTTGTTTTGGGCGGAGAGTAACCAGGCAACCAGGTGACGAGGTGAGGTCATGAAGGGAGTCTTTCTGAAATCCCCCACCTCTAGTGTTTGTGTGTGGTTTGGATCATCATGTGGGCTCACCTTGCTGTTTGTCTTTGCTTCCTTTAGTGCTTACAGGCTCGGTAAATGGACAGATATGTGCGCACACACCCACTGCTCTCACTTACTCGCACACACACACACAGGTGAAGGGTGGATCTCCTTACAACACGCTGCAGTGGTGATGAGTGCTACGGAAGGAGCTTTTGTCAGTCCGGACGCCGTTTTGCTATGAAAGGAGGTTGTTTTAAACAGCTGGAAACAATTCTTGAAGGGATTTAGGAGTTTATCTAAGAGATTCCCCCCTAAGGAAACATCCAGCTGTTGAGGAATGTGTCTGTAATGCACAAAGCTGAGCTGCGGGGAAACTCAGGTGCGGTGTGTTATTTGTTTTTCTGAGTGCAGGTGTGTATCCCATGTCCAGGTCTGTCGTCCCTGCTGGGTTTTGTGTAGAACAGCGGTAACAGATACAGCTTTTGTTTTAAATATTTGAAGGCAAACAGACTTAAGAAGGTCCTAAGCTGCTCTTCTGTTTCTGCACACCACTGAGACGTATTCCTCCGTCTGCAGGGGAGTCGAGCCGCGAGCTGGGACCCCCTCCGTCGGTGGATGAGGCGGCCAACACATTGATGACGCGGCTGGGTTTCCTTCTGGGAGACAAAGTGAGCGAGGGGCCAGCTGGTACGCAGTACAGCATGGAGGAACCTGAGGCCAGACAGGTAAAGATGTTTAAATCTGCTGTGGATGAGCACCTGAGTGAGATTTGTGAAGTATGTTTAGCTAAGAATACCATCACCTCATCATGTAGAACAAAACGAACAACGTGACATGACCTGACCGGGTCATCAGCTGGATGCTCCTGATGAATTTTTAATTCCTTCTCAGCTATTTGACTGACCCACTGTTCAATCTGACATTTAAAGGTCTCGTGTGTGGAATGTAGCTCAGGCCGCTGACATAAATACGAATAAAAATACTGAAATTATTGTAAAACCCAAATAGTCACGCTAACTAGTGTAGCCTTAGAGGAAGCCTTTTATATCCTTAATTAACAGCCACTCCTTTCATCCCTCTATCACCTTTGTCACTGCAGGAACCCAGAAAGGACAAAATAAAGACTCATTAGAAAGCATTTTATTCTTTTTATCAACTTTGTTTACACCTTAGATGTTGAAAATGAAGGGTTTAGTTCACGTAGTTGAATTTATAACTGAGAAACACTTGTGTCTGTTTTGCCTTGAAGAGGTTTTATCTCAATCAAGCTTTATCCACATTCACACACTTTCATACAACTTTATGCCTTTTTTCTGTTGCATGTTTTACAAATACCTCACCAGAGTAAAAACGTACACTTAGTGTCTTGCTCAAGGACATGTGGACTGGTCAAACTAGGGAAGTTAACCACGTCTGTTTGGATTGGATTATTTTTGGACACCATCTAACAGAATCTCCTTTGAACAGGACACACGTAATCTACATCTTATATGTAAATATGAAAATTCTGCATGGGTTTATTGCACTAAAACGTTGATCTGCTAACAGAATGAGCTTGCTTCAGCCACTATTGTTATTCATTCCATTCATTTTTACAGCAGCATTTTGAAGTAGTTGAGTTAAAATGTTATTTTTAATCTACGTTAGCAAAAACTAAATAGTTTTATCTCGTTATCATTAGTGACTTTTTCAATAAACTTCAAGGGAAATTCCACCCTTAACTGAAATGTAGTCTGTTGCCATCTTCTTAAAGGTTAGATAAGTGGGAAAAAGCATTTTGTAACCAGCCCAGTCATTCTCCTAATCTGGTAGTATTCTGTTAGCTTTACCTTAGCATAAACAATGTAAGTGAATGGTAACAGCTAGCATTTCAATCATTCATGTTCAAAAAGACACTTACTTCTGTAAACACACGTGTGGCTACTAGGCTTAGACCCAGTACAGTTTTTTTAAAGGAACAGCATAATAAGTTGCACTAAAAATGGCTGAGTGACAGACAAAGTTGATATGTTTTGGGGCATCATGTCCTTACGTCTTGCAGCGGCGGCGTACAGCAGTGCTTTGTCGTAATGTAGTTCCAAGTCTGAATCGGCTTCTGTAAATCCTCCATGTTACTTATTTTCATTTGCAGTAAATATGACCTCAATAGGTCACCAAGAAAAATTAGGATCATTATTGAGTAATTTTCACAACTTTTTCACATGAGATGCTAACTGTTACCATTCACTTCCATGGCTTATGCTAAGCTAAAGCTAACAGAATACTACCTGGTAAAATGCTTTTTCCCAATTATCTAACTCTGATGAATATAGCCACAGAATAAATTTCACTTAGCGATGGAATATCTCTTTCAGGTTTTCTGCTTTTTTGTCTGTTTTATAAAACAGCGTCTGGTCAGAAAGTTTATTTGAGTTTCACTTCCTAATAAACTAATATTTACTGGTGTCCAAAATGCAGCTCGCGGGCTGTTTGTGGCCCTGTGTGTGATTTTTTTGTGCTGTCCTCAACTGCATATCGGGTACATTAGAATTTTATTATTTTTTTATCTTTAAGACTTTCACTGATGTCAGGCCTGAGAAAACAAAGCAGATCACTTGTTTTTTTCCAAATAAAAAAATTAAGTACAATAAAAAGTTTTTGCCTTTTATTAACCAGTTGTATTATTATTTAAATTTCCTGGTGAACAAAACCACAAACGTTCTTTGACCTTTACTAAAAAAAAAAGCAGACTTGTGAGCACCGTTCATAAAGTCTGACTAAATACAGCAGACATTACTAAGCAATAGTCACTCAGATCCTGTTCTTTTTCTGATAATGGACTCACTTTTATTTTCAAGTCCAAGAAAGTAAAAACAGCGGGCTCGTCAAATGTTGGAGCTATGTCTGAAAAATAACAATATGCTCAACCTGCTACCACTTAGAATAACTGTGGTAAATAGCTACAGTAGATATGTGCTGTCACTTTTGTGTTTGCTAGCTCTGAGTAGCTGTGGCAGCTGTCTTGAGTTAGGCTGACTTGGTTGATGTACAGCTAATGACTACTTTTTGAACATTTTATTGAAATCTATTTGATAATTAATGAAGTATTGTGAGAATGATCACACACGTCATAAATCCCACGCTCTTATTTTGAAAGCCTCTTATTTTAAGGTGGATTGACACACACAAACACTGAACCACTCTCAGCTGCAATAATCTAAATTATAGCTGACATTGTGTATCTTACCTAAAGTGTTATTGTGATCATTTTGGATAACAACACAGCATCTCTGTCTCAATCTGTTAGTTTTCTACATTAAATATAAATTATTTTTGGGATCATGAAAGACACCACAAATATGCTTTAGACAAACAACGTTTTACGTTCCAGTTCAGTCTAACTGCCTTGTTGTGTGTGATTGATTTGATTTCTGTCATGAGAGATTGTGGTGGGGCTCTTGAACAAACACACAGTTGTCTGATTCAATCTGTTTTGACATTTATATTCACGCAATACTCATTTGCATTTGTTTTTTTGTGTTTTTATTTTCGTAGATCTCAGGCTGTCTGGATTGCCAGATCAAAAAGCTCGTCAGTAAATGCCTCCTAACGCAGAAATCTTCAGATCCAAAATTTATCAGTGACTATCAAACATCAGATATCAGCTAATTAGAGTCCTATACCATTTCAATCTAGTGGTATTTCAGTTTGATAAAAGCAAGTGTCCTGTGTTGATGTGCAGCATGCTACGCCACTCGCGGTTCCTGTCTTGTATTGTAACCTTTCTATTTATGAATTTGACAGTGGTGCAACAAGCAGCTCCTGGCCCAGCAGGCCTGCTGCAGATGCCCTCGTTTCTCTATTTAAACCTGATTTGACAGGGATGAATTTTTCAGACCGAGGGAGGAAAACAGCTGCAGCTGAGAAGGCAAAAAAAGGAGAAAAGGAGGTTTACCTGTTGCTGGAACATGTCATATAGTTGGAGGTACAGGTTTTTTCACTGAAACAGTGTGGATGGGCGATTAGAGGCTGGTGTGCTTGATGTGAGCGTCGTTGGAGTAGTGGGGGTGTAGAAGATGAGAGAGGTTTATTCAAGCAGCTCTTTTTAGAGATGTGACTCATATCAGCACCACGCTGCATCATCAACACAGCCCAAACGTATCCTTTTACTCTTCTGTCCCAAATACGGTTTTCTGGGTTCGAGTCACGTTTGATTCACTAAACACAAAGATGGCTTCTTCCGTTAAATGGTGAGAGTGGATTTTTGGTTTTCTTAGTTTGTTCGTTACTTTTTTCAGATTGACTTCCAGAATGTTCTCCAACATAAAATATAGGCTCCTATGCAACCTTTTTAAAGGGTTTCTTTAGGGTCTGTTTTTCCCTCATTTTTTTCAGATTTTTTTCTTCTTCAGGTGATAAAGATCTTCTGGAAGAAAAACAAGCTGTTAAAATTATTCAAATGTTTTGGCCCTAAATGTGCTGAATTTGTAGTTGAAAAGCTTAACACTGTGACAGTAAGTACAGCAGTTTATTGTGGGCGATGGTGGCAGAGGAGTTAAGTGCCCACCCCGCAATCGGACGGTTGCAGGTTCGCGCCCTGTTCAGCCTGTCGCTGTCGTTGTGTCCTTGGGCAAGACACTTAACCCACATTACCAGCTGGTGGTGGTCAGAGGGACCGGTGGTGTCAGTGTACGGCAGCCTTGCCTCCATCAGTGCGCCCCAGGGCAGCTGTAGCTAAGATGAAGCACGTCACCATCAGGGTGTGAATGTGTGCGTGAATGGGTGAATGACTTGTGTTGTCCGCTACCGTCCTCCTCCATGTTTGTTCATGCATGGCTAGCGTGGCGCGCCGCACGTGCATGGAAATGCCGTAAGGCAACATGACGTAAAATACTGCCGTAAAACGCCGTATCGTGGTGTAAACGATAGAGCTTCATATTAAACGATAGACATTTTCTATCGTACAGACAAAACATTTCGTCATATCGCCCAGCCCTATCTCTGGTAGGAATGAATGCCTTGCAAGCCATACTCAGGGCAAAAAAAGCCCACAATTTGTTAGATCAGCACCGACAAGTCTGCTGCTGCACAGGGTGGCAGCAGATAGCAGGATTTGGAGTCTTATCTCCTGATATTTGGACATCTTTCATCAGACTGGAAAACAGCAATGGGACTCTACCACTGACTTGCAATGTTGATGTTTTATCTCCACCAATAACACAAGCCTGGAGGAGCTCCTGCTATGTGGTGGAGTTGCTAATGCTAACAGTTAGCTTCTGCTAGTCGGGACGTTCTCTGCTGATTTCTGAACATTAAAACAACAACAACAGCCTTCCCCGTCGTGAGTCAAGATGGGTGAGTCCATGAATGCTAATTCACAGTGTGACATAAATCTGTCAGGCTTTTCAAATCCTAGAGTTTCACTGTCTATTTTCTCTCAATAGCTAATGCAGGAGATAGTTGTCGGAGACTATTGTCATGTTCAGCCTGCATGAAAAACTCACAGTGACTGATTATAATCCGAAATAATCATTAAAAAATGTTTTTTTAGTGAACCACACCTTTAAGTCTGCCTCTTCACGTTGTTTAGTTATCTACTAAACTATTTTAGTCTACCCCTGTCATCTACACATCTACCAAAGAAAAGAAAAGAAAAACCACAGATGGCTACTGCGTTTGTTCACTTGACTTGTTCCTTTTAAATGTACCAAGGGCTTGCTCTGATGTATTACAAGAAAATCAAACATTCTGCTTCTTATTCCTGAAATCAGTCCCCAAACGAAGTGAAATAAGTTATCTCACTCTTCATGAATTGTTTACGTCTTATTTTGTACCAATAGTCAGGTACCAGGACTGGGTGTTTTTGTTTGCTAAGCCACTCAGCACTAGTTCAGGCTTGACGTGGGAGGAAAGAATAAACCAGTGTTCAGTAACGGTCCATTTAACACACTTTAAATTGGATCACATCACAATTAAATGANTTAACATTCTGTCAGAGAAATGCTACAAAGGTTTTTTCTGTTGCAAAAAATGAAACAAAAACCAAAAACAATGCATATTGATATTTCAATTTTTACATCAACAAGGTAATTCACAAAGAGCAAACTTAGAAATCAGTGAGGCAAATTGATAATAATCTGGTGCTTTTTAGAGAAATGGGATGGATTCAGTTTGAAACTGGATCTGAGCCATTACAGTGTAAACACCACAGTAATGGATTCATGAGTGTCACGACGGCTAAACGGAAACATGAAAACAGTCCTTCGAAAAATGACCACAGGGTTTAGAAACATTTTCTCTGTGTTGTTCACAAACTGTCCAGCAGATCTTATTTGACCTGGCATCAAACATGGTGGAACTCATAACTCCAGCCTTGGCTTCTCCCCTCTGGCTTCCTGTCATGTTTCAGATTCATAAGAAGATTTTATTACTGACAGTGTGTAGTTTTTACCATTAATCTCTGGAAATATCCATCGAAATTTTGAAAATGAATTAAATGATGCCCAGTTGTTGAAAATTATTGGTGGCTTCGTAACATATAACCATAAAAAACAGGTATAAAATACATAGGCGCAGGTCTCGGGGCGACGCCGTATTAGATGCCATGGTTCCTTCTAAGGAAGCCCGTGAGAACAAAATGCATTTACTGATTTGAAACAAACGGTTACAAAACCTTCACCATTCATAAACATTTACCTCTTCATTTGCTGCCATTGATGAAAGAGAGTCTGATGTGCTTGTCATTTTGCTGGAGGTTGCACTCCCAGGGATTTTTGACCCTAATGGCCATCCGTTGGTAAGGTCTTACTTGAACACAAAAATACTAGGCTAGTGAACTAGACCAAATTCTTGCCTTGCAAAGTTTGGTCTAGGCACGCTTCATTGGAACCCTCACAGCCCGATCCACTGCTGTGGCTGTCCAATCACAGCTCGCTATAGTTTTGGTTGGGCCAATCACAGCGCTCTATATTGTGGGACAATCACAGAGCGGGAGTAGCCGATGACGTCAGACCTGCGACCGTGAACACAAACAACATGGCGGCAGCGCAGAAACAATGTTCGTTTGAAACAGCTTTGTCATCAACATTGAATGATTTAGACTCCAACGTGCGTAAGTCTGTCAGATATACTTAGCGACTTCTTATTTTTATCAAACAAAGTAGTGCAATGTCCCAGTACACCTGATATTTGCATGTTTTTCATACAAACACGCCAGAAATCATTGATGTTAGACGCCATTGCTGCCTCCCTCTTTTCCGTTGCTGTGATTACGTCACGTTGTTCGTTACTCTGATTGGTCCTAGCGCTATCCAATTGCATGCAGACAGTTTGAAAGACAACCGTAGATCCCGCCCCACGACTGAGAGCCATCAATGGTTCGTGGCCAGACTATATATTCACATATATAGGATGGCTTGCCAGGCTACAAAAATACTGCTTGCTTGCAGTGATTTAGGTATGTACTGCCCCCTATTGCCAAGGAAGTTACACACAGTCACTTTAACATCTCCACACCAGTAAGAGCTCCAGTCTACCAGATGTTCCCAGGTTCCAGTTTTAAAAATAAAGATAATCAAGCTTTTGTAGTGGTTGCATCACGTCTGTGGGATAGTTTAAGTTAACTTCATATCTGCTGTAATTGGCCTGCTGAGGCTCCTATGGAGCGTGGCTAGACCGAGCTGCAGTGCAAATATGATTTTGCTTTGGCTTCTGTCTAGATTCCTTTGACTCAAGCAGATTATGAGACCCAAATAGAGCTGATGTAGTTATGTTGTGTATTTTATATGACTTTTATTCTACAGTAAATTACTTCTTTCTACTGCCATATTTTAATGTTTTGTTTGACTACAGTAAAGCCAGTATTTCACTGAACTGTCACAGATTACAAACCATATTCATGTTGTAGTTTCCAAAATGTCTCAAAATGTTTGCGAGTGTTTTCCATGTCCTTGCATGCATCCAGCGTCACAGAGCCTCGCTCTCAAGTCGCTGGAATTTGAAAAATCTTCAATAAGATTTGAAAAAGAATGTATTCACACGCTCAATGTGCCCCGGCCTGGCTGCAATAATGTTGTAGATACATACATCAGTGTGATTCAAGGTTAGTTTGCATTTTACTCATGATTTTAGGTCTCCAACAGTCACAGCCCAGTAACAGATTGTTTCTTGGTCAAATTTAGCTTGTTTTCAATGGGGTGTAAAAACTATTTTAATGTTGACATTGTCCAATGGACTAAAATTAAAATGAGTAGAAAGCAGTCTATATATTAAAGGGAAAAAAATGGAACAATTGTAAGTTTTTGCTTAAAGTGGTCCTAGAATGTAGTTAATCAACAATCTAAAACTGAGCTTTGAGTCTCTAAAAAGCATAAGAAATGTTCTTTTGGCTTTCATCTGTCCCAGAAGCCCTGATACAGGCCATTCTAAACCCCCTAAACCAGCCTTGCTGTGAAAAGAGCTGTTGACCCCTCCCACTCGGCCAGGACATGAATATGATAATGAGCTGCTTGCTGATTGGTTGGTTTCCCCAGAAGGCCTCAGACACTGGAGACATGCAGGTTTGAGGAGTGGCTCCCCCTTATGACGTGTTAAGGAAGGCTTTCTCAGAACAGACATTTTTCTCTCGCCTTTTTCAACTTTCTAATTTACATAAAAAGTAGGTCACACACGGCTTTGACTTTTTGGCATGCTACTTTTGACCACCCAAGCTGTTTTATTCAACAAGGAGAATGTTGGTTTACATTCTAGGTCCTCTTTAAAACTACAGTCCATGGAATTAAAATGTCAAAAAAGTGGCTCAAGATTTTTGTGAAAATATAGAAAATAAACCAATAAAAATAATTTTTTTTGCTAAACTTTGCTTCCATTGTGTTTGCACCATTTTCTTTAGTCCAGGTTCTGGTGGCTGCAGCTCATTTGTAGTGAAATATTCACGCATCATTTTGTCAGCTTTTCTCATGAATACTATTAAAGTCTTATGTGTGCAGCAGGTAAAACCCAGTTTTTCTGTTTGAAGGGGAATCTGTGGGCTAAAGTCCTTTCTGTCATGGGTTTTATATCTATTTAAAACGTCTGTACTATTCTCTGATGTTAAATTTCTGCAGCCAGGCCTCACCAGCTGGTGGAACAAGGTGACCTTAACTTGCAGAGGGTGCAGTTAATTGCCTTTCACACTCCCGTGCCCTCGCTCCCTTAATAGACGCAATCTTACAAGTTTAGTCCAATTCTCATGTGACATTTAAGGTTAGACGTTCACTAGTTGAGGTTCATTAGCAGGTATACCAGGAATATCGCTGCGAGTTTGAGGTTCCATCAGTTTTTTTTTTTTGTAGATGTTTGGTTAAATAAGAGACTGAATCCCATCTGTGAGGAGAGAAGTAACTGAAGGGGTGTCGGATGAATTACTGAATCTCTTGTTTGACACAGAAATACAGAAAAAAAGATAAGTTGGCTGGAATATATCGTGTCCTTTTAAGTACAGCAAATTTGCCACAAGCTTCATGGTTTTGCTGATTAAATGAAAAACTTGTTTGAATAAGATTTTTTTCTTTTAAAATATGAGATTAAAAAGTTCAAATAATTGTTCATTTGCAGCTTCTAGAGACAATATACACACCCAATTGTGTTGTGTCTAGATAAATGTTAAGGAGAAAGTGACTCCCAAATCAACCTTTAATAACAATCCAATAGTGCTGTAGACGTGTAGTCTATTTTGGCATTTTAGTGCATCTTATTTAAAATTTAAATGTTCAGCCTAAAACCATTAATGTTACCCCTTCTTCAGGTTAAAGGTCTGCACTGCATTTGAATTTGAATCAGCCATCTCTATTGGCTAAGCGGTACCTTGTGACATAGGCTAGTACCATATTGTGTCAGCTGCACTGACGCTGTGGGGTATAAAAGCAGCCAAGTCCCAGGCTAATCTACTCCTCTGTAGAGTGTTTACGGCTCAGCACCGGTGGCCTTGGGTAACTCACGAGCCATCAATTCGAAACTATACAGCTCAGGTCTGCTCTCCTCCTCCAAAAAACCTTCCTCCCGTCCCTCTGTCCTCTGGTGAAAAAGGTGGTGTCTGTGTCACTGACTGCCATAGCTCCGCCCTCCTGGTCTACCAGGCAACGCCTCCTTATGGCTCTGGTAAGAGGGTGACTCGCTCTTTAAGATTTTCTTTTTTCATAGATATCAGCAAAACCATTTGAAACCAAAAGACTCTACACTATATAGAGATGCACAAAAAATAAATCTTGCACTGTTTGGTGATCAGTGTCTGTCAGAAGGACATTTTCACGTGCAAAACAAGCTAACAAACTCAAGAGCCAAACCAGCAGCCCAGATTTGATCTGACTGCCTGTTTTATCTCAGGAGCTTGAACCTCCAGAGGCCTTCAACACATAACTGACAGATGAGTCAATATAATGCCCACATAATAATTAGATTCAGCTCTGTTCCTGAATGACTGTTGGCTAAAACAAGATGCATCGACTGTTCTGCTCCCTCAGTCTTCCTCCTACAAATTAATCTAGACTAAGGTTTGCCTTGAGCACCAGTTGGCCCCTCATGCTCTCTCTGTGTTGATCCCACTGTTGACCTGATCTCATCAACAGCTCTGTTAAGTAGGAAGCTCCTGGTGTCTCTGCATGTCTGCGTCTAATACAAACACTTAAATCGTTACCCGTGTCCTCATGGATCTTCCTGCTGTATGTGTGCATCTTTTGGGTGTTTTTGCGTAAGCGTGGCTCCGTGGGTGTTTCCAGCCACAGATTGGATGCTGCTGAGTGGTTTTTTTAATTCCCTGTGGTTACTTGTCTCCTAACCAGAACTGACATGGAATAATGTCCCCGAAGGGCTCCAAAGCAAATACGGAACTGGAAAAATAGAAATATTGTGTATGTTTGGAGGGTTTAGATCTAGTCTTTATTTCAGTTGGATTGTGGGTATTGAGGAATAAATGTATTTTTTTATACAAGCTATAAAGTTGAAGGCAACAGATTTTTTAAATATTTTAAACGGAAACATTTTTTTCATCACCTGTTTCAGAAAAGGAATAAAAATGCAATAATGAAGTAGAACTTGGCATCCTTCCAGGTGTAGGACCCTGTTCTTCTTGACCTTTCAGCAAATTTGGAAATCATGGTGCCTTAGACCCTCACCAGGCTCTATGTTCACTCCTTGTAGAGCCTTTCACATGCAAACATACCTTGTGTGACCATCACCCACTTCCTGCTTAGTATACACCTGAAGACCACACCAAGACCCTAAAGACCCTCCCACATTCTCTATGATTTTGCATGTCGCTAAACTTTGTTCTTTGTGTATTTTTGTCCTATTTTTGCTTGAAAATACCGGTCTATCTTGTGTGGCCTGTCCTTTCTGAAATTGGACCGCATTTTTTCCACCTTTCCGGTGAGAGTAATACGAGCATAGAAACACATTAGGCTGTTGAGGTAATCCGCCATACTCGGGTGTGTTGAGGTCGGGTGTTCGTCTTCAGTATGTGAAACTTGTTTGATTTGTAACGTTCTTTGCAACAGCCCACACAGGACCTGTAAAGTTACTTTAGTAAGTCTTCTACTGTTTTTAAAGCATCCATCATTTCTTGTAATACAAACCCAGACCATGATTTCTCCACCTCTGTGCTCAACGGCTAAGTGTTGGGAAAGTTCATTTTAAAAACGAAGTAGTTCAAAGTTCAGTTCATACATTTTAAACAAACTAGCAAATTTTTTAGTTCATAATTTGAATTTTTTTGAACTAGGTCATAGTTCTTTTTTCCTATATATATATATATATATATATATATATATATATATATATACACTGATCACAAAAATTAAAGGAACACTTTAAAGAAACACATTAGATACATCAGATCTCAATATGAAGTTGGATATCTATACAAATAACGACAGGGCAATGTCTTAGGAACAGAAGGATGCCAAGTCTTTTAATGGAAATAAAAG
>SSNS01000070.1:75543-87814 GCA_006937985.1 Aphyosemion australe | reverse complement strand
TAAGAGGGTCATAGAGCCTTTTGGAGGATCTCATGGCTGCTTGGACAGCATTTGAGTATTTAAAAGCTTTGACATTTCCTAACAATTACTGTAACAAAGCTAAAGCTCCAGCAGGCTATTAAAGATCTAACACCTTGGTTAAAGTCACCTGAGGACTCGGTTCTTTTCAGTGCTTTGTTTTCTTTCTTTATACGCTAGAATTGTTCAAAATATCACCAGTTGATAATGTTTTCACACAGTTAATTATGAAACTAATAATTTCACCCTGCAGTTCTTTATTTATTCATTTTTATGCAATAAACGATTAAGTGTGTTTTTCCTTTATAAAAGCAGTTTTGGGGAAAAAAATGACAAAACCTTCACATGTGAATTTGGTAACACTGTTCTCTTTAAAAAAAAAAAAAAAGAATAAAAACAAATCCTTTCTTCTCAACATCACATATAACTTAGTTAAGTCTAAGAAAAATGCTAAAATAATATCATTTATAGGCATAAAATCATATTTAGCAATAATAAGGTAATTCCAAAAATTGATCCTGCAGTAGATCATTTGTTGAAAAGGAACACCTGCTCAAGTCCTGTTTCAGGTCTTTTATTTATTATTTTATTTTCATTTCTAAACACACTACTTTGGAATTCTGTCGATCTGCTGGAGAACATTTTAAGTCCTGGCACATTTTTCATTCTCCACTTTCATCACTTTTACTCTCAAACTGCACAATATTCTGCCATGATAAAAAAAACTAGAATAAAACATCTGAGAAAAACCTGCCAAAGTCCAAAGAAACCTGTAGAAATACATCTGACTGCTTGGAAGGAAAATATTGTTGTATTTTATATTAGATGTGTTTTAAAACGGTTGCTCTGTACTGTATTGTATATTTCAGGGAAATGCCACAAATTATATGATATTATGATCCAGCATGTGTTTGTGTACGCGTGGGAGAAGCAGTCTGAAGAATGATTGGCTCCATGTGGTGAAAGCGCCGGGGCGGCTGAGTTTTAGAAAGCTGCAGTATTGAAATGACATTTTCCTGCAAATGAGTCAGATACTATAAAAGTTCAAGCATTGTACTTTTTATTTATGCATCCTTGAATTCCTAAAGTTTTCAAAGAGGAAAGAAAAGGCGGAACTTCATATGTTTGTGTGTGTTTTTGCAGGGCCAGAACCAAAGGATCAGCCCCTGCTCCACCCTGACCAGCAGCACTGCCTCTCCACCTGCAGGCAGCCCCTGCTCCACCCTCCCTACAGCCATGCCTGGCCAGGCTGGAAACAAGGACTGCGCCTATGGTTCTGTCACCAGTCCCACCTCCACACTGGAGAGCAGAGACAGTGGGATTATAGGTGAGATCTACCAGTGGATTTACAAAAAACACTCCCCAAAAAACGTATTCATATTGTAGAATCATCAGAAAACCTATTAAAACAAATAATACTTAAAGGGATATTCCACCCCAAAGTAAAATGTTGTATGTTGCTATATTCCCCATAGTTAGACAAGTAGAACAAAATCATTCGTAACTAGCCCATTCATTCCCCTGATCTGGCAGTACTCTTTTAGCATTAGCTTAGCATAAACAATGTAAGTGAATGGTACCAACTAGCCTTGAGTGTGAAAAAGTCATTAAAATGACTCAATATTGATTCTAATTATGCTTGGTGACCTCAATAATCATACTGACTGCAAGTGAAAATAATAAGTAACACAAAAGAATCACAGGCGCCAAGTTTAAATCATCCAAAGTTGATGCCAAACCCGTTTCAAATGAGCCGCCGCCGCCACCCTTGTTGTTTCGCTCCATTGCAGCTCTGGTGCTAAGCCCAACCAACGTCTCTCTACAAACGTAGAGCGCCTACATTAGCTACTCACAAACTTGTTCAGGCCAGTGGTAGACCTGCTGAGGCTACAATGGAGCATGGCTAGACTGACCTGCAGGGCAAACTTTTTTGCTACTGCTGCTTAGCAAAACATTTAGCTTAGCGAGGAAACTTGCATTATGCAAAAAGTCTTTTCACAGCAGAGAAGAGAATTGCTCATGAGGTTCATCACTTTATTGAACTGATTGATTTTCAGAGATTTCTTCACTCATTTCTTGAACCAAAACAATAAATGTTCACAGTCTCTTCATCCAGAGATCAAATCCAGCAGGAATTTACTCAAATTTTTGTAGAAATCACTGTAAGGTGATCAAGGTTGATAAAATAACACTTTCATGAACAGCTGGGAAAATCTGGTTATTGGACCCCTAAAGTTCTTAAGATAGTTTTCTATAGTAGATAAGATAGTAAACATTTACAACGTTTAAACAGAAAACTGCTGAAAACATGATTTTAATTAAAGTTTAGACAATTGAAAAGATTTGAATTCAACTGTTTTTCCAGGTGACGTAATGAACAAATTTAAGACCTTTACACAAAGCTCACTTTGTGATTTATTCTTCATCAAATGGTTAAATCAGCTCCTGCAGAGCTGCAGCTGAGCTAATGAGGCTGAATTTGTCTTTCAGCTCTCAATAAATAATTTGATACCTGTTTAATAATTAGAATTCAGACCTGAAACTGTAATCAGCAGGAATTCAGGTTGTTTTATATTCTGGATTAATGTTTTAAGCTGTAATTTAGTCCCTATTGTTTGCTCAGCAACACACAGTCAGAAAACCTGCGGTTCAGTTTCAGTGGGATTGTTTTGGGCTTCTGCTCTGAGTTTGGTGAACCTGGTTTGTTCTCCCAATGGACGACAATCCGATTATGTTTGAAAGACCGCAGGAGAGCTGAAGTGTTCACTGATGTGAAGCACTTTGAGATGTCAGAACAGGTGCCATCATTGTTTCCTGGCAACAATGGTGAACACCTGCAGCTGGAGATGAGGTGTGTAACATCAGCGTGATATGGATTAGGCGCCGCGGTAAACGGATGTGAAAGCAGAACGAGGGTTTGACGGGTGGAGGGACAGGATGGTGGGGTGAGAAATTCTCTGAAAGGTTTTGTTTTTGTTGTTGCAGCCACTCTGACCAGCTACTCTGAGAACATGGAGCGAGGAGGTAAATACAGCGAGGGATCGCGGGGAAACCTGAAGCTGTGGCAGTCCCAGAAATCAGGCATGGATTCGTTCCTGTACAGGGTGGATGAAAACATGACTGCCTCCACCTACAGCCTAAACAAAATCCCTGAGCGAAACCTGGAGAGCATGTCCTCCCACTCTGCCCACTCCATCCCCTTATACCTCATGCCCCGTCCCAACTCTGTGGCTGGTGAGTCCCCTCCTCTTCCCCTTCTTCTCCTGTTTTAGATAGAAGGATGGCAAAGGTTCATTGGTATCGGCAGATAAAAAGTCACAAGGTTGCACACATGACCTCTTGTATCCTTTGCTTGTTTTCTTAAAATCATTATTTTGTTGAAGATTTCTTTCATTTGGATATAATGAAACACCTAAACTCTGATCATTAAACATTTAAAAAGTTTGGAATTAAAGCTGGGGTCTGTAGCATGACATCGTCAAGTAGAGAAAGAGGAGGACATTTTGAAATTTGAACGCTATAACTCATGGCCTTGCTCCTCCTCCCCTTCAGGAAGGAGCTGAAAGCCACGCCTCATACCGTGCACTTACCTTGTGGCGCTAACAGAAGAGTAATGTTTTTGATATGTTCCTGCTCAGACACACCTGATTCTAACTGCTGAATTATCTCCTCTGCCTTCATTGGGTTCTGCAGGAGCTGCTAATCACTCATTGTAATCAAATCTGCAGAATTCAAGCAAGGAAACATCTAAAACCAATACTTGTAACCCACCCCAGCTAATGCTACAACAGGCTAAAACAATAGTCTGATGTAGAATAAGCTTCTTAGTTCCAATACACAGAAGATAAATCCCTTTTTGTTCCCCTCCCTCCTCTTGATGTTTACAGACTGACATTAATTCAATGCACATCGAGTTAGCATTGTCCACCTCAGTAATTTTAGGTTTTTGGCTTGTTTCAGTTTGATCTCCTTTGGTCTCCTCATCATGTCTCTGATTGAATGTTAAAAGGATCATAATCATAGTAAAATGTAACTTTNATGATGTTGAAAATTATTGGTGGCTTCATAACATATAACCATAAAAAACAGGTATAAAATACATAGGCGCAGGTCTCGGGGCGACGCCGTATTAGATGCCATGGTTCCTTCTACGGGAGCCCGTGAGGACAAAATGCATTTACTGATTTGAAACAAACGGTTACAAAACCTTCACCATTCATAAACATTTACCTCTTCACTTGCTGCCAGTGATGAAAGAGAGTCTGATGTGCTTGTCATTTTGCTGGAGGTTGCACTCCCAAGGATTTTTGACCCTAATGGCCATCTGTTGGTAAGGTCTTGAACACAAAAATACTAGGCTAGTGAACTAGACCAAATTCTTGCTTTGCAAAGTTTGGTCTAGGCACGCTTCATTGGAACCCTCACAGCCCGATCCACTGCTGTGGCTGTCCAATCACAGCTCGCTATAGTTTTGGTTGGGCCAATCACAGCGCTCTATATTGTGGGACAATCACAGAGCAGGAGTAGCCGATGACGTCAGACCTGCGACCGTGAACACAAACATGGCGGCAGCGCAGGAACAATGTTCATTTGAAACAGCTTTGTCATCAACATTGGACGATTTAGACTCCAACGTGCGAAAGTCTGTCGGCTATACTTAGCGGCTTCTTATTTTTATCAAACAAAATAGTGCAATGTCCCAGTACACTTGATATTCACATGTTTTTCATACAAAAACGACAGAAATCATTGATGTTAGACGTCATTGCTGCCTCCCTCTTTTCCGTCGCTGTGATTACGTCACGTGGGATAGTTTAAGTTAACTTCATATCTGCTGTAATTGGCCTGCTGAGGCTCCTATGGAGCGTGGCTAGACCAAGCTGCAGTGCAAATATCATTTTGCTTTGGCTTCTGTCTGTCTAGATTCCTTTGACTCAAGCAGATTATGAGACCCAAATAGAGCTGATGTAGTTATGTTGTGTATTTTATATGACTTTTATTCTACAGTAAATTACTTCTTTCTACTGCCATATTTTAATGTTTTGTTTGACTACAGTAAAGCCAGTATTTCACTGAACTGTCACAGATTACAAAGCATATTCATGTTGTAGTTTCCAAAATGTCTCAAAATGTTTGCGAGTGTTTTCCATGTCCTTGCATGCATCCAGCGTCACAGAGCCTCGCTCTCAAGTCGCTGGAATTTGAAAAATCTTCAATAAGATTTGAAAAAGAATGTATTCACACGCTCAATGTGCCCCGGCCTGGCTGCAATAATGTTGTAGATACATACATCAGTGTGATTCACGGTTAGTTTGCATTTTACTCATGATTTTAGGTCTCCAACAGTCACAGCCGAGTAACAGATTGTTTCTTGGTCAAATTTAGCTTGTTTTCAATGGCGTGTAAAAACTATTTTAATGTTGACATTGTCCAATGGACTAAAATTAAAATGAGTAGAAAGCAGTCTTTATATTAAAGGGAAAAAAATTGGAACAATTGTAAGTTTTTGCTTAAAGTGGTCCTAGAATGCAGTTAATCAACAATCTAAAACTGAGCTTTGAGTCTCTAAGAAGCATAAGAAATGTTCTTTTGGCTTTCATGTGTCCCAGGAGCCCTGATACAGGCCATTCTAAACCCCCTAAACCAGCCTTGCTGTGAAAAGAGCTGTTGACCCCTCCCACTTGGCCAGGACATGAATATGATAATGAGCTGCTTGCTGATTGGTTGGTTTCCCCATAAGGCCTCAGACACTGGAGACATGCAGGTTTGAGGAGTGGCTCCCCCTTATGACGTGTTAAGGAAGGCTTTCTCAGAACAGACATTTTTCTCTCGCCTTTTTCAACTTTCTAATTTACATAAAAAGTAGGTCACACACAGCTTTGACTTTTTGGCATGCTACTGTTGACCACCCAAGCTGTCTTTATTCAACAACAAGGAGAATGTTGGTTTACATTCTAAGTCCTCTTTAAAACTACAGTCCATGGAATTAAAATGTCAAAAAAGTGGCTCAAGATTTTTGTGAAAATATGGAAAATAAACCAATAAAAATAATTTTTTTTGCTAAACTTTGCTTCCATTGTGTTTGCACCATTTTCTTTAGTCCAGGTTCTGGTGGCTGCAGCTCATTTGTAGTGAAATATTCATGCATCATTTTGTCAGCTTTTCTCATGAATACTATTAAAGTCTTATGTGTGCAGCAGGTAAAACCCAGTTTTCTGTTTGAAGGGGAATCTGTGGGCTAAAGTCCTTTCTGTCATGGGTTTTATATCTATTTAAAACATCTGTACCATTCTCTGATGTTAAATTTCTGCAGCCAGGCCTCACCAGCTGGTGGAACAAGGTGACCTTAACTTGCAGAGGGTGCAGTTAATTGCCTTTCACACTCCCGTGCCCTCGCTCCCTTAATAGACGCAATCTTACAAGTTTAGTCCAATTCTCATGTGACATTTAAGGTTAGACGTTCACTAGTTGAGGTTCATTAGCAGGTATACCAGGAATATCGCTGCGAGTTTGAGGTTCCATCAGTATTTTTTTTTTGTAGATGTTTGGTTAAATAAGAGACTGAATCCCATCTGTGAGGAGAGAAGTAACTGAAGGGGTGTCGGATGAATTACTGAATCTCTTGTTTGACACAGAAATACAGAAAAAAAGATAAGTTGACTGAAATATATAGTGTCCTTTTAGGTACAGCAAATTTGCCACGAACTTCATGGTTTTGCTGATTAAATGAAAAACTTGCTTGAATAAGATTTTTTTTCTTTTAAAATATGAGATTAAAAAGTTCAAATAATTGTTCATTTGCAGCTTCTAGAGACAATATACACACCCAATTGTGTTGTGTCTAGATAAATGTTAAGGAGAAAGTGACTCCCAAATCAACCTTTAATAACAATCCAATAGTGCTGTAGCTGTGTAGTCTATTTTGGCATTTTAGTGCATCTTATTTAAAATTTAAATGTTCAGCCTAAAACCATTAATGTTACCCCTTCTTCAGGTTAAAGGTCTGCACTGCATTTGAATTTGAATCAGCCATCTCTATTGGCTAAGCGGTACCTTGTGACATAGGCTAGTACCATATTGTGTCAGCTGCACTGACGCTGTGGGGTATAAAAGCAGCCAAGTCCCAGGCTAAGCTACTACTCTGTAGAGTGTTTACGGCTCAGCACCGGTGGCCTTGGGTAACTCACGAGCCATCAATTCGAAACTATACAGCTCAGGTCTGCTCTCCTCCTCCAAAAAACCTTCCTCCCGTCCCTCTGTCCTCTGGTGAAAAAGGTGGAGTCTGTGTCACTGACTGCCATAACTCCGCCCTCCTGGTCTACCAGGCAACGCCTCCTTATGGCTCTGGTAAGAGGGTGACTCGCTCTTTAAGATTTTCTTTTTTCATAGATATCAGCAAAACCATTTGAAACCAAAATGACTCTACACCAGGGATTCCCAAATTGGGGGTCGGGACCCCCAAGGGGGTCCCCATAACATTCCAGGGGGTCCCCAAAATTTTGTCTTTGCTGAGGTTGTGAGGTTAACAAGATTTTATTTGTAAAAATTAAATTTATAAAATCCCAGTAACACACCCTACAGTATAATCAGAACTCCATATAAAAGTTATAACTCTGTATGTCTGTAGAAAGTTTGTAAATCATCAAATTTAATGTGTTTATTCATGTAGGTGTTGGGGGTCCTGGCTTGTCTTGGACAAGGGCAAGGGGGTCCTCAAAGAAAAACTTTTGGGAACCCCTGCTCTACACTATATAGAGATGCACAAAAAATAAATCTTGCACTGTTTGTTGATCAGTGTCTGTCAGAAGGATATTTTCACGTGCAAAACAAGCTAACAAACTCAAGAGCCAAACCACCAGCCCAGATTTGATCTGACTGCCTGTTTTATCTCAGGAGCTTGAACCTCCAGAGGCCTTCAACACATAACTGACAGATGAGTCAATATAATGCCCACATAATAATTAGATTCAGCTCTGTTCCTGAATGACTGTTGGCTAAAACAAGATGCATCGACTGTTCTGCTCCCTCAGTCTTCCTCCTACAAATTAATCTAGACTAAGGTTTGCCTTGAGCACCAGTTGGCCCCTCATGCTCTCTCTGTGTTGATCCCACTGTTGACCTGATCTCATCAACAGCTCTGTTAAGTAGGAAGCTCCTGGTGTCTCTGCATGTCTGCGTCTAATACAAACACTTAAATCGTTACCCGTGTCCTCATGGATCTTCCTGCTGTATGTGTGCATCTTTTGGGTGTTTTTGCGTAAGCGTGGCTCCGTGGGTGTTTCCAGCCACAGATTGGATGCTGCTGAGTGGTTTTTTTTTATTCCCTGTGGTTACTTGTCTCCTAACCAGAACTGACATGGAATAATGTCCCCGAAGGGCTCCAAAGCAAATACGGAACTGGAAAAATAGAAATAGTGTGTATGTTTGGAGGGTTAAGATCTAGTCTTTATTTCAGTTGGATTGTGGGTATTAAGGAATAAATGTATTTTTTATACAAGCAATAAAGTTGAAGGCAACAGATTTTTTAAATATTTTAAACGGAAACATTTTTTTCATCACCTGTTTCAGAAAAGGAATAAAAATGCAATAATGAAGCAGAACTTGGCATCCTTCCAGGTGTAGGACCCTGTTCTTCTTGACCTTTCAGCAAATTTGGAAATCATGGTGCCTTAGACCCTCACCAGGCTCTATGTTCACTCCTTGTAGCACCTTTCACATGCAAACATACCCTGTATGACCATAACCCACTTCCTGCTTAGTATACACCTGAAGACCACACCAAGACCCTAAAGACCCTCCCACATTCTCTATGATTTTGCATGTTGCTAAACTTTGTTCTTTGTGTATTTTTGTCCTATTTTTGCTTGAAAATACCGGTCTATCTTGTGTGGCCTGTCCTTTCTGAAATTGGACCGCATTTTTTCCACCTTTCCGGTGAGAGTAATACGAGCATAGAAACACATTAGGCTGTTGAGGTAATCCGCCATACTCGGGTGTGTTGAGGTCGGGTGTTCGTCTTCAGTATGTGAAACTTGTTTGATTTGTAACGTTCTTTGCAACAGCCCACACAGGACCTGTAAAGTTACTTTAGTAAGTCTTCTACTGTTTTTAAAGCATCCATCATTTCTTGTAATACGAACCCAGACCATGATTTCTCCACCTCTGTGCTCAACGGCTAAGTGCTGGGAAAGTTCATTTTAAAAACGAAGTAGTTCAAAGTTCAGTTCATACATTTTAAACAAACTAGCAAATCTTTTAGTTCATAATTTGAATTTTTTTGAACTAGTTCATAGTTCTTTTTTCCTATATATATATATATATATATATATATATATATATATATATATATATATATACTGATCACAAAAATTAAAGGAACACTTTAAAGAAACACATTAGATACATCAGATCTCAATATCAAGTTGAATATCTATAAAAATAACGACAGGGCAATGTCTTAGGAACAAAAGGATGCCAAGTCTTTGAATGGAAATAAAAGTTTTCAGCCTACAGAGGGCTCAATTGTGTAGACACCCTAAAATCAGAGTGAAATGAAGATGTGGCAGGCTAGTCCATTATTTCAAAAACTTCATTTCTGCAACTCAAAATGCTTTTCAGTATCTTGTGTGGCCCCCACGAGCTTGTGTGCATGCTTGACAACGTGCGGGCATGCTCCTAATGAGACAACGGATGATGTCTTGTGGCATTTCCTCCCAGATCTGTGTGAGGGCATCCCTGAGCTCTTGTACAGTCTGAGGAGCAACCTGGCGTCGCCTAATGGACCGAAACATAATGTCCCACAGATGTTCTATTGGGTTTAAGTCAGGGGATCGTGAAGGCCATTCAATTGTTTCAATTCCTTCATCCTCCAGGTACTGCCTGCATACTCTTGCCACATGAGGCCGGGCATTGTCGTGCATTAGGAGAAAACCAGGACCTACTGCATCAGCGTAGGGTCTGACAAAGGGTTCAAGGATTTCATCTGGATACCTTATGGCAGTCAGAGCACCATTTCCTAGGCAGTAGAGGTCTGTGCGTCCCTCCATGGATATGCCTCCCCAGACCATCACTGACCCACCACCAAACCTGTCATGTTGAACGACGTTGCAGGCAGCATAACGTTCTCCTTGTCTTCTCCAGACTCTTTCACGTCTATCACAGGTGCTCAGGGTGAACCTGCTCTCGTCTGTAAAAAGTACAGGGCGCCAGTGGCGGACTTGCCAATTCTGGTGTTCTTGAGCAAATGCCAGTCGAGCTCTACGGTGCTGGGCAGTGAGCACAGGGCCCACTACAGGACGTCGGGCCCTCAGGCCATCTTCATGAAGTCTGTTCCTGATTGTTTGGGTAGAGACATTCACACCAGTGGCCCTCTGGAGGTCATTCTGTAGGGCACGAGCAGTGCTCAGCCTGTTCCGCCTTGCACAAAGGAGCAGGTATCGGTCCTGCTGATGGGTTGTGGACCTTCTACGGCCCTGTCCAGCTCTCCGAGAATAACCGCCAGTCTCCTGAAATCTCCTCCATGTTCTGGAGATTGTGCTGGGAGACACATTAAACCTTCTTGCTGCAGCACGTGTGGATGTGCCATCCTGGAGAAGTTGGACAACCTGTGCAACTTCTGTAGGGTTAAGGAATCGCCTCATGCTGCCAGTAGAGATAATTACTCAAGCCAAAACTAGCACGAGTGGAATACCAGCCAAAAAAGATCAAGAGGGAGAAACTTGAAATGACCTCCACATGTTAAACCAGTCCTGTTTTGAGGGTTTTGTAATTGTTGCCACTTTAGTGCACCTGTCGTTAAGTCCATGAACACCAATACAGCTGAAAGTGATTAACAATGCCCTCAGCTGCTTAATCAACCAGAAAATTATCTGACAGGTTTAATTGATTTCATGCCAGGCCCAATAAAAAAATTGTTCCTTTAATTTTTGTGAGCAGTGTGTATATATATATATATATATATATAAAATACATTTTCCGACTCGATTGCCCAAATATAAATAAAACGTTATAGAATTTGAGTCATAAAGTGCAACAATCAGCCTCAAATGAATTAGTAATATTACCGGTGCGAATCTGTGGCTAGTGTTTTCAGATTCGAAGCTTTATCCGGTTCATTCCAGTTATTTCCATTCTCGGAAATTCTAACTTCCGAGTAAAAATAACGACCTGGAACACCCCCTAAGTCAGAGAATGTTTTTTAATCCAACTTCGAGGTTTAATATAACAGATCCTTGTGAGTAACTGTGGTGAAAACGTGTTTATTTTAAAAGAAAAAATTGTAAGGGTGCATCAAAAATCAATGTTATGTGCCATTCGAGGCGAGCTCTGTTGAGATCTGGAAGCTCGCCTTGAACGGCGAGAGAATGCCGTTCATAAAACCGTTCACACACGCCAGAACAAGCGCGCTCACTTTAGTGTTCGTCAGGCAAAATACGAGCGAGTTCAGTTCACGTTCACAAAAAAAACGAACAAGTCCTCGATTGATCGTTCAATGAGCACGCTCATGTACAACACTGACGGCTAATACCAGTCTCAAATGTCTTTGACCCCGCAGAGCAACCTAAGTTCAGTAATTTGCATTTCTGGTTTTCATAACCAATCAGGCTTGTTTGGACACCTGATTCAGTTTCCGTGCAGACACTGTTGATGTCTTCCTCCAGAGCCACTGGAATGAAGGTCTTTTTTGGTCAAATGGTTGATCTGTTTTCTAATCTTCTCCACTTTACAAATACTATTTTTTTTTATTTTCTTGAACTTGGCCTCTACCATCATATTTTAATTAAATTATAAAGTGGAAGACATGCTTTTTAAAATTAGTTTCCTACCTATTTATAGTTGTTTCCTCCTTCCTGCTGGACCAGTTATTTTAATTGTAAGAGGGTCATAGAGCCTTTTGGAGGATCTCATGGCTGCTTGGACAGCATTTGAGTATTTAAAAGCTTTGACATTTCCTAACAATTACTGTAACAAAGCTAAAGCTCCAGCAGGCTATTAAAGATCTAACACCTTGGTTAAAGTCACCTGAGGACTCGGTTCTTTTCAGTGCTTTGTTTTCTTTCTTTATACGCTAGAATTGTTCAAAATATCACCAGTTGATAATGTTTTCACACAGTTAATTATGAAACTAATAATTTCACCCTGCAGTTCTTTATTTATTCATTTTTATGCAATAAACGATTAAGTGTGTTTTTCCTTTATAAAAGCAGTTTTGGGGAAAAAAATGACAAAACCTTCACATGTGAATTTGGTAACA
>SSNS01000070.1:4032-74109 GCA_006937985.1 Aphyosemion australe | reverse complement strand
TTTTATTAAAATGACGACCACATCTTTCTATTGAACTCAGCCGCTGGGTGCACAGGAACTTCTGCATTTTGCTTTGATCTTGACTGCATTTGTACTAGCCGTTAGCTTGTCGGTCTTGCAGGACATAAATGCTGTATTTTTAACTAAGTCTGTGCAGGAAGCTAGCTCTTTAACATGTAAGCTAGTAATTCATAACTGTGACACAAAAGAACTTCAGATTGACCAAAATATCCCATTATGGTCTAAATGTATCTTAATCCTGACTAATATGTGGACTAATTCAGAATTATTTACCTCATTGATTTAAATCTAAGCTTGATTTTTTTTTTATGGTTAGGGTTTGTTGTAGATTTGATCATCCTAGCACTTTTTCCCTACATAAGTAAACAAGTGTTGTCTTCGGCTGGCATGGGGTTTTGCTGAAAGTTTGTTAAGCTGCAAACCCACAGTGTTATTTTGTTAAGCTCCCACAGCCCTCTGGTGTAGATTGAGACTACAGAGCTGAATAATGCCGTCTGGAAAGCGGCTTCTAGAGAATAACATACTGCAGCTGGAAGAACATCAGACAGGAAGAGCGTTTGGTGTTTGTGCTGCTAAAGGAGCTCTCACTCATGCGTGTTTCTTATTGTAGCTGCAGTAAAACGCTCCCAGAGGTTGCAGTAAATAAATTTTAAAAAATGCCAGTTTCCTAAAGCGGAGGCAGCCCTAATGGGCCTGATTGTAATATTGGTCTAATCATCAGAGCAGTTCTCGCAGGCGATGAGCTCTAGCATTTCCCTGACTCTCACCAGGGGAGGAAAGTGTTTGCGTGTCCCTGTAACGACTTATTTGTTTCACTAAGATGCTTGACGGGGCCTGTCACTGCAGTGATGACCCTGTCTTTATGCTGGTCATGTCCTGCTGCTTGACACTGCTGTCTGGCTGAGCAGCCGCAGATTCATCTTCGATCTCATCTCCTTCCTATCTTCAAACGGGACCGAGTGAGCTGGGGACGGCTTAAAACACACGCTGCAAGCTACAGATGATGAAAATAAAACAGAATTCAAGTAGAAAAGCGGCTGTTGGGCAATTTATGAAAAAAAATTTTTTTTGAAGGCCTTTGTGTTTTATTTATTTATTTATCATTTTTTTCAGGGGACAGGATCTCCATATTGATGAGAAATGTGTGGAAGAGGAGTGAAAGAGCGTTTCATAATCTCTCTTTCTCACTCCGTATCTCCTCCACAAAGAATTATTAGATGATGTAGGGACGGGAGGCGAGCACAGGCTGGGGATTGGCTGAGCTCACGCAGCAGTGGAACATCAAAGCCCCAGGCATTAACCGTTTCTATCCCCCAGAGTGACAGAGACACTTCGCTTTGATGTGCAGAGAGGGAGGGAGAGGAGGATGGAGCCGGAGCAGGAGGCGACCAGGGAGGGAAATGAGGAGTGAGGGGGCTACTCTGTTACCTAATGAAGGCAGTGCGTCGGTAGAGCTGGAGACGGATACGGAGGAAGGAGAAACACGTATTTTCATTTGACTTCCTCCCTCCACTGTGCATACTAGAGAGTAGAGCTAACTGGAATTGTAAAAGCTGAAATTATATATTTAAAAAAGGGAATTGTCAATATTTAAGCTGCTGGGGTTGAGTGTCCCAGTTTGAACTAAGCTCAGAAATATACTCAGTCCTACACGTTCATATTGGAAATGAACAATTCTAGTGCCCCTGATTTTGATTTATTAAATAAAAAGTGTAAATATTCCAAATCTGTGTTTAAAAGTACACACCAAGTGATGTTAAACTAAACAAATGTATTTTTAAACGAAACTTCTTTAGTTTTCTTTTAGTTCATATTTAACTGGTTCATCTCTGTAGCCAGATTTGCAGATTGCCTCATGAAAAGATGAATAATTTCTAGAAATTTGGCTGGAAAAATCACAGGTTTGATTAAAGAATAAAATATTCTTGTTTGATTGGGATTCTTGTTCTCAGGCTGTTTTGGAACGTTTGATTTGAAAAAATGTGTAATTTACTACCAGTACAAGACAATTCTAGCGTCAAGCCATCCTATAAATGTGAGCATATAATCTGGCCTTGACCCATAGATGGAGTTCAGTCGTGGGGCGGAGTCTACGGTTGTCTTTCAAACTGTCTCCACATGCTATTGGACAACAAACAACCTGACATACTCACCGCTACAGATGTTAGTCAACGGGGCAGTCCACCATACACTGTTGAAGAAGACATAAATACATCCTTTTTCTAAATAAAGGATTTAAGTACCTCTATCTGCTCGCGACTCAAAGAAAAGCTCAAGTCTAAACAGTCCAAAGTTGAAGCCAGAGCTGTTTCAAATGAGCCATTGCCATCTTAGTTGTTTCACTCCGTCACAGCTCTGGTGCTAATCCCGCACATGACGGGAAAGGCTGTTGGTGGTTTAGGGTCTAGGAAATAGCAGAGAATGTCTCGGCTAGTAGAAGCTCACCGTTAGCATTAGCAACTCCACCACACAGCAGAACTCCTCCAGGCTTGTGTTATTTGTGGAGATAAAACATCAACGTTGCAGAAGAAACAGAGTCAGTGGTAGAGTCGTGTTGCTGTTATCCAATCAGAGGTGAGATGTTCTGATATCAGGAAATAAGACTCCAAATCCTGCCGAGTGAAGCTCAGCTGTGATCTGGCTCACTTCTAGTTCCTGAAAATGGTGCACCAGTGCTTTTTTTCCCCCACAGTACAACTAACAAGGCATTCATTCCTCCTGGAGACCACTGCAAATGTATTAAGTGTTTCAGACCTTTAATAATAAGTTGGACAGATCTTAACCCAATTTTAGTAGTTTCTGTGATCTCCTTAGTTGTTTTCTCTGCTTGATGCATGCCACTGATCTGACCCTTCTGAAACATCTTATTCACAACCATGGGATGTGTCTTTAGATGTGATTGTTAAAGAAAGGAGAGCCATTCATTGCATCGGTTGGGGTTAAATTATATGTTGCTAACTGAAAGATTATTTTCCCATACATCCAATAGGATGCTCGTACCTGTTTGCACCTATACAGGTGGTGACCTTTAATGGCCCAGGCTGTGTATGAAATAGTTCAATAATTTGCTGTGCAAAATTTAAAAAGAATACTAGTGAAAGAAGTTTCTTTTGACTACAGAGGTTTCCTCATGTTGGTGTAGCTGGATAAACAGATGTCCCCTAAACGCCTCACATGAAGATGATCTATATAGCTGCTACTTCTTCCTTAAATGGAATTTTGGTCTTTATGAAATGTGTGTAAGAGTTATAAATCAGTAACTTAAACATTTGTTCAGTGACACTCGAGAGCTTTGCAACCTGAAAATAACAATAATAAACAATATAAAAGAGCGTTCTTGTTTAAAAAAGGTAACTGAGCTGCAGTAGGCTCAGCTGGCTAGAACAGCTGCTGCCTTCTCCTACTTCATAATCTGTTAACTATGCACAGGCATGGCCAGTAAGTCATTACTTCTAAAAGCGGCAAATATTACCTGATTAATCTGTCGACTGCTATTATTGGGATCAGATCAGTTAAATCAATTGGAGCCTAAACTCAAACTGAAAATGTGTCCGGAGCTCACAGGAAAACATGAAAATAACAGTCTTCTGGTTTTTGTACCAAATAAAAGACGGCTCCACATGGAGAGCCAGCTTATCTAGACCAACAGAGTCACGGTGGTAAAAACAAAAGTTTTTCTGGCTCTCTGACGGTAGATGAGGCTCCATCTGGGATATAATCTGATAAAAGGTTGATAACAGTAACAGCTCTGATCAGAGAACAGTGATGCGTTTGGAGCAACAGTAGAGAACTCGTATCTGAAACGACTTGTTTTGCCAGCTGATATGGTGGCTGGTGCTGGACAATGGCCCAGCTGTTGTTAGAGAGGTGTGTGTGTGTGTGTGCGTGTGCATGTGTGTGTTTTCGCTGTCTCTCTTCCAAACAGGAAGTGTCTGTTATGCTGCTGCTATCGTTGCCCAAAGCTTTCTGGTGCACAGTCAGACTTTTCATGGATACCTGCTATTTCCTGCCTTTTCTGCTTTCCTGCGTTATTTTTTTTCCCACTCGGCGTGCAGTCTTAGCGCATTGGCACAGCAGCTGTGAATGTGATCCCCAGCAGTCTGCTGCATTGCAGATAGGAATGATGAGCACACAGATTCGAGTTCCCACATTCAAACCCAGTTAAAAGAGAGAAGAAGAGAAAAACAGGGAGACGTCCCCGACGCCCTGAGTCATTCTTCCTTGGTTTAGCAGCAGAGTAATGCCTCCACTCGCTCTGCTTTTAGCTCTGCTGCATGACCAGTTCAGCCCCCCACACACACAATCCCATCAAGGCCAAGCCTCCAACATTCCCAGCTGCCATTTTTCCTCCTATTTGGGAAACCCATGTGGCTCCGCTGTACTGTGGTGACTCACACAACTATACACATGCCCAGCTCTTGACTGTGTCAAACAGAAAGCACGGTTTGAACCCAGAACAATACTGATATTGAGTTTTACAAAGACAAGAAGAGGATGCTAAGAGGTCTGCTCCATGGGGAATTACAGACTTTAGCTTTTAGAGGGAATGGAGATGGAGAGAGGATGGATTTCTGAATCTCAAAACATTCCAGGTATTGTGGGAAACACTCAAAAAAATTACTCGGCAAACTTTTTTCTTTGCATTTCTTTATTATTATTATTATTATTATTATTATTGAAGATGGCTTATAAAAACTTTCATTCTATATCTGCAGCCATGTTCATTCATTCATTCATTCTGTCAACTATAGTCATATTTGGCATCACCATGGAAACCCAATATGACTGCAAACACAAATTTGGAAAGATGATCAGACAAGTTTCAAACACAAACCCTGAGGCAAAAAACAAAAAACATTTATTTGGGGAGAGAAATGAGTGACAAATTGTAAAATGATTTCTCAAACTGATTTTCAGGCTTTATGAACTGACTGCTTGTTTCCAGAGCTGTGAGATATCTTGTCTGCCGTTTTACTGTTTTTGCAATAACTGAAGTTAGTTTAGATAAATTCTGATAAAGATTTGTGTTTATTAGCTTGACCCTTCGTTCCTGATGTTCTTTGTCTTATTTAACGGTAGCGTTTTATAAGTGGCAGAAATGGCAGCTTTTGCTGTAAAAGTCACAAAAGATGGGATTTAAATAGAAAGAAAAACCTCTCTAAATCTTACCAAGTTCCATGTCTTTCCTGCCCTCACCTGTCGGTGAACCACCAGTCTCTGGGTGTTTCAGTCCCTTAATCCTTCCTGAATATTAATGTCGGAGTGTCTCATGTTTTCTCACCTTGGGGTCCAGGTGTGATTCAGAATGGAGTTGCTCACTTCCACTGGCGGCGTCTGATCTCATTTAGCATTCGGTGGTTTTGAGCGGTGGCCCTAAAGACACCGTGTGGTGTGAACAATCAGCAGCTAGCGTCAGACAGCGCTCCCTCCATGAATAAGACATTTGTCTGCTGAGCTAATTAATCCTGAGAGGGGCCGGATGGCATCTGCCTCTGTGCTGTGTGACAGACACGGCGAGGAGGGAATTTGAGGACTGAGTCACGTTGAGCTGGTTCCCTTCTCCCTGAAGGACGTAGAAAGTGTAGGAGCGGGAACCCGACAGCTGCATCAGGATGCCTGCATGAACCTTTGCCACCTTCTTCTGCACGTCTGCATATTATGGGATTTGTTTACTGAAAGTGTGCACACATAATGACACATGTGTTGTTCTGGGTTTTTTCTTCTCTCTAAAACACACACACACACACACACACACACACACACACACACACACACACAAACAGCCACAAGCTCAGCCCACCTGGAGGACCTGGCATACCTGGATGAGCAGAGGCACACTCCGTTACGCGCCTCGCTGCGCATGCCAAGACAGAGCACCACCTGCGGGCCGGGTCGCTCCGGGCAGGACCTGAGAGGTGAGCACGAGCACTCATCCTTCAACCTGAGTTATTATTGAATCTTTCTGTGTCTGGAATGTTTCTGTATCACCGACATAATGTTAAACACATATCTGCATTAATTAAACAAATCAAGAATTCACCCTGGTTTCTAAAACTCATGGATAATTCAGGACAAAACGTTAAGATACATTATTGATTTTGTATTACACCATAAAATATTAAGATCATTTTGGTTAACTGTTGGTTTGAAATAACAAAGAATAGTTTCAGTGTATTCCTGGGTTAAACTTGAAAAGGCCTGTTTTAAACCCTCAGCGGAAGAAGATGAATTTAATTCTCAATCATAAAGTTAGCAAAGATCTTAATAAACCATGTGTGTCATTTTTGGGGTAGATATATCCCCATCCAATCTCAATGATAATGTTTCCATTGTTCCGTGTCAGATAATGAGCTCCCATTGGACCCAGCCTCTGGTTTTTCATCAGTCGTGCTGTATTATGACTCCAACTCTTTGCTAGGATACAGAAAAGAATAGTGTTTTTATGCAGATCAGGAGGTGGGCTCAAGGAGACCAGAACCCAGGGAACATGCTGTGAGCCCCATGTTTAAAATCTCTGAGTTAGTTTCACTTTTACCCTGCTGAATTTACGACAAAATGCTCCACTGTCATCCGAGTTCTTTGACTCATCTTCCTGTAGTGTGTGGTTTTTTTTAATCAGCAGTCATGTTGAAGCATGTAACAATACCACACCCGCTCAAACTGCATTTGCAAACATGCTGTTTGTAAATATTGTCAGCTCTTTTAATATCACAAGCTGGAGTTTATTAATCCTGCAGCTGTGTTTAAAAAAACACATATTGCAGATCAGTAAAGAGCGTTCACAAGCAATGACTGTTGATGGAAACAGTGTTTATAAACTAAACTGGTGGATGTAAATACATCTGTTTGCAGGAATAATGGGAAGAACCCTTTGATCCTGGTGCAGCTTTCACATTAGGGCCGGTTCGGGCTGGGTGGTGTCGGTCTGGGTTCCGCACCTGTAGGTTTTGTTCACACACACTTCTCAGGGACGCAGAAATCTCCAAGCATGTGGGTGGCGCAGAAGACATACGTAGAAGTGGTGTCTCCCTTAAGTTAAACAAAGGTGGCCGTGAGCAGTGTTGCTTTTGGAGACTCTGATTCTGATATTGCATCCAGACTGCTGCATCTGTCCTCGCGCTGCGCAGCTCAAGCCTCGGCAGCGCTGTCTATGTGTGTGTGTGTGTGTGTGTGTGCGCGCGCTCTTCACAGCACATCTCAGTGAGAGAGATAGAGCTGCGACACTACAGTCAGAGGAGATGTTTACTCCACATTATCCAGACAGAGAATAAATCACACATGCTGAAAGTCCCTGCTGGCTGATTCTAACTCCCAATTGGAGGCTCTCCCTAATGGTAGGCATGAATTTGAGCCGGCCAATTGGGCCAGTTCTGCCCGAAGCAGACCGCCTTGGGAAGAGGGCTGAAAACACGGCTGGTTGAGCACGGAAAAGTAACAGGCTACCCACACTTTATACCATACCTGGCGGGGGTGAGCCGGCCCTAATGTGAACGCAGCAAAACTGTCTCCCTGCACTGTGATCCTCTACATGAACTCACATGCTGTAAGTTTTGTACAGCTAACAACCTGCAAGTCTGTCCATTCATTCATTATATAAACAGCTTATCCCCAACTAGGGTCTCAGGAAGCTAGTGTCAAACTCCAGCAGTCATCAGGCGGGGGACACCATGGACACGTCTCCTGTCCATAACAGGGACACAGAGAGACAACCAACCAGTCACATACCCACGCACATCTAGGGACAATTTAGAGTCTCCAATTGACCTAACATGCATCTTTTTGGTCTGTGGGGGAAAACCAGAGTACTTGGAAAAAACCCCACGCTTGCATGGGGAGAACATGCTTATCGCAGCAAGGATTTGAACCTGCAACCTTCCTACTGCGAGGTGACAGTTCACCACCATACAGCTCTGTTGAAGCAAATAAAAAACAAAATATTGCAAGACTTGGATTAAAACTCAGTCAGTAGATATTTAATCTTAAATGACCGATTATCAGGTCATCTCTTGTTTATGTTATAAAAACCACATATGGGCGTTCCTCAATCCCAAAGACTTCCTTGGATAATCTGGTTACATGAATGCACAGAAGAAAGTAAAACAGCTGAGTTTTCTAACAGAAATGTAAGGTTCTGTTCACTGCAGTTTGTTTTTGGACAAACGTTAAAGATCATTTAGGCGTCATTCAATTTGTCTCCATCCACCCAATCCAGTGGGGGTGTGTAGAAGATAAAGTCCATAATCAGCACAATTTACACTCTGAAAGCATGCAGGACCTATCCTGGGAACGTAAGCTAAACGGATGAAACAAGTGCTATTTTCCACTAGAAAGCTCAGATTTTTCTTGTTTTCAGTTCGGCTGCAGACAGTTGGTACTAATTCCTCGTTTTTGGCTCACTCTTGTGAGTGTTCATCTGGCTCCAGTTGGGAAAACTCCACAACAATGGTAGAAAATCTGAAGCAACATAACAGTCAGCCAAAATATAATATTCCTGTCAGAAAGCATTTATCAACATCATAAACCCTGAGCTTCACTGTCGATGCATGCCCGTTTCCAATTTACAGTGCTAATGACTAAATTTAAGAGCAGTATTTTTTTTTCTGAACCTTTTCACCAGCCCTGCATTCAACAAACCAGAGATGAAAATTCCCATCTTTCAAGAGGAAAACATGAAAAACACCAGTTAGAAGGATGTAAAAGACTAGAAAATTAAAATTAAAGTGCTGCTTGTTCAGGTCTCCTTTAATTTAATGCTATGTGAGATGAGAAATATTCAGCTAATTTACAAAATACAAGATTAAAATAGTTTTTCACTTCTGTGTTGGAGTAAAGGTTTATTGGAGTACAGGAGTTTCGTATTCCTAGGATTTTTAATTATAATCACATTGACTTTAACATTTTTTTGTGTTTGTCAAAACAGCAAATTGCAACATTCCAGAGAATTTTTGTCCAAATTTTCTTGTTGCAGCTTAGTCAAGTGTGCAATTTATTCTAGTTTTTCTTGCAGTTTTATCGCAGAATGCCTGATTATTATTATTATTTTGTCTCCAAACACAATGTTGTTTGCAGCTTTCGCTCAGGTGGTTTATAATCATATCAGACACTCATCTAATATCATCTGACACACAGGATGCATCTAGAAGGAGCTGCTAAACAGCCATGATCGCAGACTACTGTATATCCATGTTTCCACTATAAGAGTTCTGGGAGGGGATAAGGTCAGAGGAAAAATACGCTGGCTCAGTCCTCTCAGCTGTTGTGTCTCGAGCAGATTATTAGCCCTTTCAGGACTTTGGTAGGACGTCAGAAAATGGCAGCCATTTAGTCACTGAGTGATGTCACGGATCAGCTCCAAAAGGCGTGCATGCACATTAATAACATAAGTTTTATTCTGACAAAGTACGCTGTAATTTAATCCATCCAGGGGACGGGAGAGGCTGTGTGATGTAAAACGTGGCGTTCAGTGACCAGAAGAAGTGCCGTTTTTTACAGCGTTCTGTAGGAGACCACAAAGTGGCCAAAATCACTATGATGTGGGCGGATTTCCGCCACATTTTTCAGTGTTTTGGAGTTCATAAACCAATAGTGGAAACGGTCCTTTTGACTGTTATAACATGGTGTGGTTTTTAGAATCGTCTCAGGTTTGGTTGTGATTAGCTGTTCATCCCAGATCAGTTCAGTCTCTGTCACAGACCTTCCTGTGAGCTCCTCCTCCGTTCAGAGCAGAGACAGTTGCTGCTGGACGCTGGATGTTGTCAGCTGTTGAGTACTTCTGCTTGGATCGAGCGCACAAAGAGCCTTTTGTCACACCGTGTCACTACAAAGCTAAGATTTGTCTCAACAGTTTCAGTCAGTTCTCGCCTGGCTGCGCTGTGCTCAACATGTAGCATGCACCTCCTCAGCCTTTCAGTCAGCCAACTGTCACAACAGTACATGTCCCGGTGCGCTTCCTCCTCTGTCACCTAGATGGTAACCAGCGCTCTAATGGCTGCCCTCTGCCATGCAGGTGAACACAAACATTCATGTCCTGAACTCTGGACTTAGAATAACGGCTGACTGAGGTGTGGTGTGATCGAAGGCAGCTGACAAATACAGAGTGATCAAACGCTGTAGAAAGAGATGGATGCAGAGGAAGAGGTAGTCCCTCTCTAATCCTCACTAGTGCTGCCAAAGCCACTTGTTCCAGCCTGAGTGTGTTTACGAGCCATACAACTGCATCCTAGCATGCTCCCTGCCTCCTCAGATCAGTGTCAGAGACTCCCCGAGTGCACGCCTCCCGTAGCTTCAGCAGGAGAGCCAGAGGAGACCAGGCTTGAGAGGGCATGGAGGGAAACAAAGCCTGTTTTCCCTCCAAAATGAGTACAAGGGTTACACGCTCAGACGCTGGCGAGCACTGGGGAAAAAAGAGAAGAGTTGAAACGGATTTCTAAAAGTTTCAGTCCAGAGGAAGGAAACTAGCATCCAGATTGCTGTGAGATTTGTCATAACTGGTCAAGCTACCAATGAATGACTCATGCTGTGACCTTCTCTGACCTTTTTCCTTCTCAAAACTCTGAATCTAAACTTCTCCTGGAAGGAGATGATTGTCCCTCCCTTCAGCTGTTTTTACTGTGCTGGACCTGTAGATGGCAGAGGTGGGTTTGGGCGATGGGCTTGTCAGGCGGTACACACCTGCTGGATGCAGCTCTCTGCTGTTGATTTGGTCAACAGCCCGTCGTTGGAGGGGGGCAAATGATCTTCTGATTCCAGAACAGTGAGTCAGACTGTAATGTCTTGTGCTCCTGCCTGCCTACCTCCAAGATTTACCACCCACCTCGTATATTCTCCGTAAACTCTCCCATAACTGTACACGGTGTGCTCAGGCTCTCCCTCGTTTATCTTTACTTTCACTCCTCTCTCGTTTTTCTCCTTGCTGCACTCATCAACTTTAAAACGGAACTGATATAGTTTTTGCTGAAACATTTTAAGTTTTAGATGATTTTTTTACTCATTGATGGGCAGAAAGTAAATTATAGCTTTTGGAAATTGAGATAAGGATGGTAATATATGTAAAATCAAGTTTTTTCTAACAAAAAAGGTCAAAAGAAAGAGTAAATTGATAATAAAAACGGGAATGAATTATTCTTAGGTGATCTATTGTTGTTGACTTTCCTGAACTCAGTTAAGACCTGAGAAATAGATGTCAACGTTAAATTCAGCTTTTTTTCCCTGAATTTCTATAATATGCAGAACGTTGTGTATTTATTTTAGTGTCATATTAATAATTATATTATTCTGTGGCCTTGAAACGTGCAGAAACACCCACTGACTACAGAGGAAAAAAGGCAAAGCATCTCTTTCAGGTTTATTTGAAAGGTTGTAGGTTATAATTTGCTATTTTCATGGAGTTTTGAGCCTTTTTGTGTCTCCTCATTATGACTTAAACTTAAATGTATCTGTTACTGAAAGCAAAATAATTGTTCTATACTGTGTGAAGTCCCATTTCAATTTCCTGAATTCAAAAAGGCATTTCTAATGATACTTAATTTTGATAAAAGTAGTTTAACCCTATAGCTAACCCCTACTTAACACTGGAAGCATCAGCGGCACAGAACAGCAGCAGAACGCTTTACTTGCGAGCTTCGCTGCGCGTCAGTCCACACCGGGAGAGTCAGCCACGGAGCGGCTTCTCCGCCATCCTCCTCGCTGGACTCACGAGATGACAAAAGCCCTCGAGACTTCAAATGTCATGGTTTGTTTATGCCATCCACAATTAAACCAAAAAGAAGTAAAATCACGTTTGATATCGCTGTTTGGTGTCATCTATGATGTTCCTCTTGACTGCCAGGATTAAACCCATAAAAAACACACCTCTGCACTTCTCGAACGATGCAATAAGTAAATAAGCCGTGCTGTTACACGTATAGACGTAATCTACATAGATATGAAATCGCATCGCTGCAATAGACTTTTATTTTGAAACTTACTGGACGTTTTACAGTGAAACTATGTGTGATTTCCTGTCTAGCCCTACGTTAACTGCGGAAATTGACGTGTCCCAGAAGCGGGTCGCGGCAAAAATAGAACCCGTGTCGCTTCTGGGACACACCTGAAAATGTTTGCGTCGTGGCTGGTTTGGATCACCCCCACAGACTATAATGGATTCTATTTGAAGCAGCGACATTCCGCTGCCGTTCCGTGCTGCTGATGCTTCCAGTGAAGTCGGAGTAATACTTGTGATTTTATGTAAAACTTCACACTTCAAAACTAAAACAAAAAATTGTTGATGGTGTTAAAAACAGCTCTGAATCCGTGGTAGATGTTTGACTAGATGTTCTCACAACAATACTCACACACTTTTCAGATTTAAATGGTCCTAATCTAAGAGTGAAATATTTAGATTTTCTTGAAAAAGGAAACATTTGAAACAAATCTGTTTAAAAATATTCCCACGGAGCAGAGAGTTGGTTTCAACTGGTTTTTATTTTTACTGTCAACATTTATTTACAACTCACTCTTCTTTTTAGTCACAGAAGTAAAAGTAGAAATAAAACACTGATCATCTATTCTCCTTTATGTATTTGACACACGTTTATTATTTCATCCTGCCTAAACCTGCTATAGTTTTGTAACATCCACATCTAAATTTGGTGTTTTTATTTCCTCATAAGTTACATCATACTTCCACTCTTCATCCCTGTAACTCTGCTGCTTGATGTCATTCCAATAAAGTTTTTGTAAATAGCCTTTTTGCAGCTGCGGGTTACAGTATATTTTCTAAAAACCAGCCTCGGCACATCTAGGTTTAAAATGCTGCTCCAGGCCTTCCCTGCAAATTATGTAAGATTTGATATATTTTTTTCAAACTTATGTAAGATCCTGTTGCTGCATTTGAACATGAGTGAGCTTCATCTTCTGTTACCAGAAACAATCTGGTGTTACATCGTGTGTCCGTGAACCTCTTCATCAGCCGGAGAAGAAGTGTTTAGTCTGACCTGCTGACCCACTCCTGAAACCCCTCATGGGAAACGTCTCCTCCCTCTCATTCTTGTCCTCCACTCGTCCTCTTCTGCTTCTCGCCTTCTTTCTTCCCTCTCAAGCCAACATGAGTCATTCTCACCTGGTGAATAATTTAAAAAGTCTGGGACTCTCACTCTGCCCGTCCACAGAGGGGTTGCTGATGGAGGAAGAGGGGGAGGAGGAGGAGGTGGACTGATACCTTCCTCAGCATCGCCTAGGGGGGCGAGCGCGATGGGCCAGATTATGAGCAACTGCCATCCATCCTTCACAAACACGTTTGCTCTCACCATCCTTGAAACAACTCCCTCAGCCCCCGTTCACAACATGGCTGCCATATTTTCCTGGAGTACGCAACACGATGGAGCGGCGGAGGCAGTGTGGCTCATATCACGAACTGGAAGGGTCATTTTGGGGGTACGGTGCTGGATAGATGGGGTTTGACAGACTCCACAAGGACGGGAGGAGATTTGCAGCCGTGTTTGGCGTTCATCTCCCCTCCAGGACAATTGGATTAGCACCATTTAAAACAGAATAGCTCCGGGTGTTTCGCTGCTTCTTCTAGTGGCCGGTGTTGCTGGCAGCACATCTCCTATCAGCAGAGTTACATCAGGTCATCAGTCTTTCTGGAAGAATATTACATCAGTTGTTTTTCTGCCTCTTTCTCTCTGACTGGAAGTGTTTGTTGAGTTAGCACTAAAATAATCTGACCTGGGAATATGGATGAAATGTCTTTTATTACTCTGGGCTGCTGCTGGCGCACAGCTTAGTGCTGGCCATGCACTCCGCATAAGCAGATATGTTTGATTACTATTATTTTTTTTTGCTGATTAAATAAGTTTGGATTTTATCAGCATGATCATCATCACATTTTTTCATTCTGCTATAATAATTAACTTAGTGGAAAAGGCAAGAGTGGCTGCATGCAGCATCACAGTATCCTCTCACTGGTGCTAATGAGCAGAGCCTCATGGTAGTTTAAAAAAATTATATATATATAATTTTTTTTTTTCTTTTTGGTGTTCCAAATATTTTGTCATGCATTAATCATTCTCGTTCCTCTTTTGGGTTGGAGGTTTGAGTGCGTTGGTCACCAGTGACAGTAGGATGGAGTGAATGATGCACCAGGAGTAATTTACTGGTCTGTTTACGTTTCAACTCTCACTCTTGGTCTAGAAATTTTGATCATGACCAATATTAAAAGATCCTGGATCCAAGTTGATAAAGGGAGCTTCCTTTAGAGGGTGGATAGGCTGACTTAGAGACGATGAGGAGCTCCATCATCTGGGATGAGCTCAGATTAGAGCCACTACGTCTCCTCATTGGACGGAGTTAGCTGAGGTGGTTTAGACATCTGATTAATATGCCTTCCTCTGGAGGTCTTTCAGGCATTTCCCTGTGGAAGGAGAATGTAGAACCCAAAGAAGAGATGTTAAATGCTCTTTGACCTGGGAACATCTTTAGATCCCCAGGGAGGAGATGGAGAGTGTCACCAGGGAGAGGTTTTATTGGATCTTTTGCCTTTTTACCATGACCCAACTTTGGATAAGTAACAAATTTGGATTGATGGTCATGCACCAACATGGAAACGTGCAAACCATTGGTGCAAACCAATCCATCAAGCTCATTGATCTGATGACTACCATGACTTTTCCGACACCTTCTTTTCATGCTGCTGCATGCTTTTTTTCATGCTACCAACTCTGTCTTTATGGGGGGATCCTGTGATTACCTTTTCTAATTTATTTTTTTCTTCCTTCACATATTTTAATCAAATTTGTTTTCCTTTTCCCCCATTTTTATTACAATTTTTTTTAAATCATTTTTGTGTTTTATTTTTTGTTCTTGTGAAGCGCCTTGTGATTTCTGTCTTGAGAAACACTATATAAAAAATGTTTCTCTTTCTACATTTGACCATAATAAAATTCCATAGAAATAATAGTTTGAACTTCAAATAAATTCAAAACAGTCCTTAGTGTACAATAATCAAGTTTTGAATCAAAATCCGTTAAACATCTCTTCTGTGTGTAAAACCCAACACGGAAACTCACCTGAATGTTGACCATTTCTACACCAGGAACAGAACCGTTACTCTGCTGTGTTTGGGATTTCTTTGTGTTTCTCATGACTGGAAAACCGCCTCATTAAAAGCAGCAGCTATTCTGAGAAAGGCACATTATAAATTGTTTAGATGGTCCGAATGTTCCAATATCACATCTAGAGCTCACGAATGTTGATTTAGAACACAGAGTGACCTGCTGACTGCTTTCTTGAGTCTGATTATTTTAAATTGGATTCTAATTTTATTTTATTTAAATCTGAATCTGTTTGATCCCATTCATCTGGGCTGATTTGTGTCTATCTGAATTACACCTGTTGATGTCATCTCTAATGCATGACTCACATCTTTCCTGCTGTTTGATATATTTTGGATCCGTCCATTCATACCATATTAACACGGTATACCAACTCTGCACATTCTAACCACCGTATGACCCAGCGCAGCTGCACAGTGCGTATTTTCTACATCTCCGACTCTCATTGTGATCCTTGCCGGTAAAGCTGCAGAGTGTGAAATGAAGTACGGCACCTGCTATCATCTGAGCCGCGGCTTTTCCTCACTGCGAGAATCTGATCACACCTTGCCTAAGTGAAGGAAACAAAGAAAGACTGAGCTGAAAATAGGATCTGACAGTTGGATCCAGATTGAGTGTTGCGTTAACGTTATATTTGATATTTGACTTCTGCTCATGCTGATTGCTTCATATTAAAGTGTGGCTGGCTCCTAACGGCCCACAATGGTTAAGGCCGTGGAGCTGAGGTCGGGATCTCCAGTCGCCGGGTTAAATTACTACCAGAACTGGATTTGATTACTTTTTATGGGGATTGATTGATGCTGCAATGGAACCAATTAGATGTTCCCCAAAGAGCAAAATCCCAACCAGATCCCTCCAGACCTGCTGGGAAATGCACGCTCAGTAATTCAGAAGATTTCAATTAGTAATCGACCCAAGTCTGGTCTGGTGGCTCTCCTGTATTACTGACACCATTATGTGCTGATGCTATCACAGCTTTTCTTTTTCATTTTTATAATTATTTGAGCTGCACCTTGCCCTCTCCTCTAACACATGGTTGCCATTCCTGTGCATTTGCTGGCTTCTCTTTTTCCTCTTCCTCATTAATCTTTTTCTACTCCCTTCTGTCTTTCACGCTTGCTGTTTGTCTCAGCTTCGGCAAATAACTCCCATGCCTGGCAATCCCAGTCACGTAAGTTACCCTAACTTTCATTTATTGCATCAGGCTGCCTGCTTTGTGCACACAGTCACCTCACTAATTTCCAGCTGCTTCACATCATGGTGTTGTAGTGGCAAACTCTCCTTCTGGTTCAGCTGGAATTACCAACTCAATGACACACCTCTTAAAAAAGTAAAGAGGATGTTTTTGGTCCTTTAGCTCAAATCGGTTTATAATAGGAGGCCCGGGAGACGAGATCCTGAGCAGCAGGTTGAACTTTTCACAGATCTTTATCTCACACCTTTAACAGTTCGTACCAGATTCATTTTACCCTCATTAGTCTTTAATGGTCCATATGGTCTGCTGAGAAGATGCTCAACATCTGGATGACACTGGCTCATTGACTCCCCCTAGTGATCTAAAGCTGCACTTTTGCAGCTTCTCCCTCAAACAAATCTTTATAGTACATGAAATGTGTCATCTTTGAGATTGTAAGCTAAATTTCTTCACTCTTGTGTTTAAATTGTTATTCCTGAGATTCTTGTGATAGAGCGGCTTCACCACTTAATCCTGTTATATGGTAAAAACAACTTCACATATAATTTATCTGCTTAATCTCAAAAACTGTTATCTAAAAGCATAATTAGATTTTATTTAAATGTGGGATTACAGACTGTGGTCTTTTATTAAAGATAAAAAAAGAATTAATTTTGGTTGACACCACTAACCCGGTTCTCTTCTATCCTGACCCCATAGTGCGTTTTGCGCCCTATCGGCCTCAAGACATCGCCCTCAAGCCCCTGCTATTCGAGGTGCCCAGCATCACCATGGACTCCGTCTTCACGGGACGAGAGTGGCTTTTTCAAGAGATCGACGCTCACCTCAACAGCCCTAATTGCAGCACCAACCGTGGCGTTGTGATTGTGGGAAACATCGGCTTCGGCAAGACGGCGATCATCTCTCGGCTGGTGGCGCTGAGCTGCCATGGCACCCGCATGAGGCAGATTGCTTCAGACAGCCCTCAGGCTTCACCCAAACGTAGGCATTCACTCATTCATGAGAATATCGTTGTGATGTATTTGAGTTCCTCTGAGTGAGTTGTTGCTGTCTTGTGTGCAGATGGAGAGGGACTCCCTCTCACCCAACCACAGCCTACACATGGCACCCTGGGAGGAGGCAGCTGTCCTGGAACCCCTGAGATGAGGCGACGTCAGGAAGAGTCTATGAGGAGGCTGGCGTCACAGGTACGATTCCACCACTAGGGGGCTCTGTATTAGTTCCAGGTGGTTAAGGTGGCATTAGACACATCTGGGTCAGGTATATAAAGACTCCTTACTGTTAGCTTGGGGAGGTCACCAACTTTTGTTACAGCTTTGAGCCTGACTGTTACAATGGGGGCTTGTCCGGGATAAAAACGCTGGACATTTTGCACAAATCATCACACAAGTACATAGTTTTAAGCCTGATTTTTGCACACCCTTAAGACTCACTAAAGTAAACCTGATTTTTGCACTCTTATAATTCACGAAAGAAAACGTTAAGTCTTTATCTTTAAAAGGAGCAGCAGTGGCTCGGGAGGTAGAGCGGGTTGCCTCATGATCAGAGGGTCGTGGGTTTGATTCCAGCTTCTGCCAGGGGCATTCTGCTGTTGTGTCCTTGGGCGAGACACTTCACCCGACTTGCCTCTGCTGGTGGTGGTCAGAGGAACCAATGGTGCGAAATGGCAGCCTCGCCTCTGTCAGACCGCCCCAGGGCAGCTGTGGCTACATAGTAGCTTACCATCACCAGCAGTGTGTGAATGTGAGAGTGCGTGAAATTACCAGCTCCGGTGGCCTAGTGGTATGAGTGTCCGCCCTGGGACTGGGAGATCGGGGTTCGAATATCTGTTCTTCAGCCTTTTACTGTACATAATAATTGGGCTGAGGAGAAAATGTAATAAAAATATTAGTAGTCATTACTGCATCATTAATTTTGGGTAAGTACTAAAGCCCAAACCAATTATAAACATTTATACCTCCTCACATCCTAATCGTTCTACTGCAGCCGTGCTGTGATTTATGAGCTCATTCACTGTGGATTCTTTGTCTTTGCCTCTTTCTCTATGAGTGAATAAAAATGCATCTCTTATTATTACTATGCCTCAATCCAATTGTTATAAATAATGCAAAAACACAGTAAAGTAATAGCAAAACTCTTGTTAATGTCATAGTTTTTCAATTAGTGAAAGAGGGTGTGCTGTAGCTAATCACATAACACTTCTACTGAAGGTAAGAGCACACAGAGGTCGAGATCTGTCAGAAATTATACCGTTAAAAGCTTTAAACACAAGTTCAACACCACCTGTGAGCAGCTTTGTTCTCAGGTAGAAAAATTCCTAACATGTGGAGGTAATTTGGGACCTTAAAAAAGGGAAAATGAGAGTTTGAATCCAGCTTGTTGCGCTCCTTCTTCTGTGTCTTTAATGTGAATGTATATAATGTGTGAAACCTGCCCACTCTTTCTGTTCTTCCTGTCTGCTGTTGCACCTCGATCCCCCTTCCCTGCTGCTTGGCCATCTGCATCACCGGTCCCAGCCTGCTGCATTATGCAGATGTGTTTAAAAAAGAAAAAACAACTTTGCCAGGGATCCTTATGAAATATTTATACCTGAAGAAAGCCATTTCCCAGCCAAGCTATTAGATCTTGTTAACTCTGAGCATTAATAATTGAGCTCACTCCCTTTTTCACCCCTTTTGTTTTAAAGCCCTTTATTCCTCAGTGACCAAAAATTAGCATTCCTTTTTGATTAGTCCATTTTTTTTCTTTCTCCATCTCCCTTTCTCTCCCTGGCCCTCGGATCGCCACCACCGCTGCTGAAATTTCAAACTCTTTGTGATCTCTTAATCCCCCCGGAGTGCTCGGTCACACCTGCTGCCATTGTTTAGTTAGCTCACCTTTCACTAAATTCAACCACGTTTTGTTTCAAATCCATGCAGAGAATACTTTTTGTTCACTCAGCTGCTTAATCGTTCGTCTGATCGTGATTCGTATGCGTAGCTGTGAAACGTGATGGTTTAACACTTGACTCCTCTGTGCCACAGTCGGCTCACACACCAGCATGAGCTGACTCTGAATCAGTTTCTCCTGGCAGCCAGAAGCTATGAATTATTAATAGCTAAGGCCATACAGTGAAACAAGACGTATTATGTTTCATTATACCACAATCATCCACCATGAAGTTGACTCAATCCCAAATGACTTGTAGCTTCATAGACACCAACAAAAAAAACTGCAGGGATTCCTAAAGTGTCATCCATCCTCCTTTGAAACCAGAAACTGACCTCTAATCAGCTTTGCTAAACACAAAAGTTGATTAAAAGTGTTGAAAAGGGTATAATTCTGATGCTCTCCTCCCTCTCTGTCGCCCCCAGGTGGTGGCTTACCATTACTGCCAGGCAGATAACGCCTACACTTGCTTGGTGCCGGAGTTTGTGCACAACGTGGCGGCTTTGTTGTGCCGCTCGCCACACCTGGTTGCCTACAGGGAGCAGCTGCTGAGAGAGCCACACCTGCAGAGCATCCTGAGTCTGCGCTCCTGCGTCCAGGACCCCCTGGCCTCCTTCAGGAGGGGGGTCCTAGAGCCCCTGGATGCACTTTATAAAGGTGAGGCGGAGGTGGAATCTACTCAAGTTTGTGTATTGGTAGATGTGTGTTTAGTGAAATTCTTTATTATTGCTCCACAAATTTTATTTGACAGCCCTGATAAAGACTTCATCAATCATTTCCACCTGTTTGGCTTATGAGATCTATTTACTGTCAGATTTCATCAGAGAGAAAAAAACGGCTTTATCAGGCCAATAAGCTAAAATTATTAAATATTTCCACCCTTTCTTGAAAAATCCTACATTTGGTTGGTTTCTTTTTTTTCTGCTCCATTAACCATCTCTTATTTAATAGGATATTTGACCAAATTTTTCATTTAACTTAAAAGTCGTTTACATTTACTGCCAGTGCCTCCTCAGACATCCGTGTCTAATATTTGACACGAGAGATGGGTTTACAATTGAAATTTTTACACATTGTTTATGTAAATACACATATAAATATGTTAGTTATTTATGTTGTAAAAGCTGTAGTCTATTCCTTAATGTTTAAAAATGTTTCAGTTTTCTTTCAGGAATGGTGCAGTGTTTATTCTCTTCAGTCTCCATTAGTATCTGTGCCAATTTGCTGATTTGTTTTTATCTCTGTGTTGTTTTCCAGAGAGAAAAATTAACTCAGAAGAAGACTTTATCGTCCTCATCGACGGCCTCAACGAAGCCGAGTTCCACAAGCCGGACTACGGAGACACCATCGTGTCCTTCCTCACCAAAACCATCAACAGGTTTCCTCCCTGGCTCAAACTGGTGGTGACCGTCAGAACCACGTTACAGGTAAATAAAACCTGGGTTGTTGTTGGTTTAGCGTCCAGGAACTGTTAGCATTAGCAACTCCACCACACAGCAGAACTCCTCCAGGCTTGTGTTATTTGTGGAGATAAAACATTAACCTTACAGAGCAAACAGAGTCCGTGGTAGAGTCATGTTGCTGTTAGCCAGTCAGAGGTGAGATATCCAAATATCAGGAAATAAGACTCCAAATCCTGTCGTCTGAAGCTCAGCTCTGATGTGGGCAAATTCTAGTTCCTGAAACTGGTGCACCGGAGCTTTTTTCCCCAGAGTATGACTTACAGGGCATTCATTCCTACTAGAGACCACTGCAATGTATTCATTAAATGAGTGAACCATATCTTTAAATTGATTCAGACTTGGTTCTGTTGTTGTTGCTGTTTTTTGTGAATTAACTATGGTGACTTTCCACTTTAGAACAGGTTTTAGTAATAAATTGTTTTAGCACAATGTTGGAACCTTAACATAATCTGTAGAGAACTTCTCAAAACTCCATTTATTCCATTTTTTATAAGCTTCACATGTTTTGAATTATTTAAGTTTGAAACTCTTATTTTGAAGGACTGGAGGAAGTCCTATGAGTTTTGTGGTGAACGCTGCTGTGGGAGTAAAGTTGTTATTTTGTTTTAAACCCAGAACCCTCGGTTATAACAATAATAATAAAATAGAAAAAAGTAATAAAGGGGTGGATTCAGAGGCAAACTTCCTCATTCTTAACTTTTACTTTTCTACTTTTTTCTCCACATTTCACTTTTTTTTTTTTTTTTACTGTTTTAATAATATTTCAGCATTATTCTTGAAACTCTTTTTTTCTTCTTCTTCTTCTGGGTGGCCCAAATACACATTTGTAAAAAAAAAAAAAAAAGAACTTTTATTATCTCTGTTTATTTTTGACTGAACTGGGGACGATATACATTCAGTTACTCGTTTTTTCTTCTTTTTCTCATCACATTCAAGCCCATTTACTTTTTTGTCAATTCAATTCAATTCAATTCAGTTTATTTATATAGCGCCAAATCACGACAAGAGTCGTCTCAAGGCACTTCACAAAGTAAACATTTCAATACAGTTCAGTTCATTAAGCCAATCAGTAAAAAAGTTTCCTATATAAGGAACCCAGCAGACTGCATCAAGACACTGACTAGTGTCATTGTGTTGGTACAATCCTCATACTAAGCAAGCATTTAGCGACAGTGGGAAGGAAAACTCCCTTTTAACAGGAAGAAACCTCCAGAGGATCCTGGCTCAGTATGAGCAGCCATCCGCTACGGCTCACTGGGGGTTGAGAAGACAGAGCCACACACCACACCCACCCACACACACACACACACACACACACACACACACACACACACACACACACACACACACCACATATATCAAGTAGTGTTTCTATGGCTACACTGTGATTTCTTAGTAGAAGTTCTATTTAGTAAGAGTAAGAGAAACTTTATTGTCTTTATCTGAGTGAATCTATAATTAATTCAATAGGTGAACTAATAGTAGCACATTCTATGTTAAAGAAAGTAAGATGTAATATCAGGAGAGGGAGAATGTTAGGTGGTTGGCAGCAGTGTGCCAGCCGATGGCCCCCTCCATGAGGCCACCACAGCTCAGCAGAACGCCAGTGTAGCTTCTTCTGGGGAGAAAAACACTTAGAGAGAAAATAAAGTTAACAGCTGAAATAACAGGAAATAATGCAATTATAGAGTGGTGATAGAAGAGAGTAGCAGAGTGTGGAAAGTGGTCAGTATGTCCTCCAGCAGTCTAAGCCTATAGCAGCATAGCTACAGAGATAACTCAGGATAACCTAGCCTTTCAGATGGAGGCATGTGGGAGGCAGGGCCAGGGAGAAGTCTTTAACGACAGTAGTCCCCGCTGTACACTCCACCTCCCTCTGCTCCCCACTCGTCTAAACCTGGGCTAACATCACTAAATTATAACATTTTACTTTTAACATTTAACATGTGAAGCTCTTTTTTGATGTTTATTCAGATAAATACTTGAATGTGGACAAACTTAAACGTGTTTCTGATCCTGACTGTAGGAGATCACCAATGCGCTACCGTTTCACCGCATTTTCCTGGACGGTTTGGAGGAGAACGATGCCATAGACCAGGACCTGCAGGGCTACATCCTGCACCGCATCCACAGCAGCCCGGAGATCCAGAACAACATTTCACTCAACGGCAAGATGGACAACACCACCTTCGGCAAGCTCAGCACCCACCTCAAGGCCCTGAGCCAGGGATCCTACCTGTACCTCAAACTCACCTTTGACCTCATTGAGAAGGGCTACCTGGTGCTGAAAAGTTCCAGTTACAAGGTGTGTGTTTGTAGCTTTTGTGAGGGTTTTCACTGGATGAATCAGAGCTGAGACCAGTGGATTTGACACCTTTAGATGGGAGTGTGAAATGAAAAGATGTGAGAAAAACATCCAGAGGAGGATATGATGTACAAACAGGTGTGAAGGTGTTTTAATAAAAGCCTGCAGCTGATTTCTGGAGTTTAGCCACTGATTTGTCCTCCTCATCAACACAATCTACTCTTATACCTGCAGGAACTTTAATAAAGAGAGTTTAGGCTGTGAAAAAACACCTGATGCCACTTTCTTAAAGCAGTTGTAATTAAAAATGCTGATGTGACTTGCCAGGGAAATGGTTCCGTTTTAAGCTTTCTTATGTATTCATATGAGAATTACTAAAAGTAAATGTAATCATGCAGCAGCTTCATTTGGCTTGCATTTAATTATGCTTTTAAACCCTGTAATCCAAAATAAATAACTTACTAATTCCCCCAGACAATGCAGGAATTATTATTATTTTGTTTACCTGCATGTTGGCTTGCTTTGTCTAAAAGTAGTTTCAGCAGCCAAACCCCAACACCTGTTTGATAAATCATGCATTTGAAATGTTTCTGTGTGCATTTGGTAATGAAATATTTTATCCCACACCCCCAGATTCATTTAATTTCATATATTCGGATGCGCTTCTAGACTCCCTGGAATAAATGACACGTGATAAATTCACATTCTCGGCTCAAAGGAAGTCGGTGTGGAGCAGTCGGGGCCGCGTCGTGCAAACATGATGCATTATTCATCATGTGACGAGCTGATCCTAAGGACAACAGCAGTCAGGTTCTCTCCTTGTTTTTGTCTCAGGTGGTTCCAGTAAACCTGGCGGAAGTCTACTTGCTGCAGTGCAACATGCGTTTCCCCACGCAGTCCTCGTTCGAGCGGGCGCTTCCTCTCCTCAACGTGGCCGTGGCGTCGCTCCATCCGCTGACAGACGAGCAGATTTATCAGGCCATCAACGCCGGCTCACTGCAGGTTGTTATCCTAAAAACACACTTTATACTTCCTAAAACATTCTTAAATGAATATATTTATGTTCTTTATGCTTCAGATAGTGTTTGAGTGTTCTTTATCAAAGAAGCTTATGATACCATCTTAGATTGTGCATGACCCTTCTTTCTTTTCAAGATTTGATAAAAGCAGCTATAGCTCCATCATGTCTCAGCATGAGTTGGTTTTTAGTTTAAAACTGTGACATGACAGTTAAATGTTTAAAGTTTCCCTTTTGAGAAGGTGATAAAAACTGTTTTGGACCAGCGATTTTGAGTGGCATTCAAAAGACAGTGATTGGTCAAAAACGACACCCAAAATCCTCAAGGTTGACTTGACGGCAGAAGTCAAATGACCAAGTTGTTGGCTAATCAGAGGAGCCATGCTCTCAGGGGCGATGATCAGACATTCAGTCTTTTCAGATTCAGTTTAACTGAATGAAGTTGTCTTCTAGCCAGCTAGTGATCACTGATAGGCACTCTAGTAGTTCAGCCTGTTTATAGAACTCAGAATCCTTAAAGGAGCAGTACAGCTGAATGTCATCTGCATATAGGTGATAGAATACATTATGAAAAGCATCAATTATCTCTCCAAGAGGGTGTATATATACTAAAAACAGGTGTGGACCCAAAACAGAGCCTTGGGGTACCCCACAGAACAGATTGGTAGAATCTGACATGATCTGGTTTATACAGACTCCTATACTGATGCTGGCATTTAAACCTGGCAACAAATTCAGATGATCCCTCTTATTTTTAACTCAGAGGTTCATTGTTTTAAAAAATAAAAAAATGTCCCACTTTGATTAAGTCCATATGAAATCCTGATGCATGTGACTGTTTACATTTACTGTATGTTTACTTTAAATTTTAGACTGTTTTATTACCATGTTTACTTTTATACTCTTACATCTGTGCACCTTAAAATGACTGTGTGTGTGAAAGTTGTGTGTGTGTGTGTGTGTGTGTGTGTGTGTGTGTGTGTGTGTGTGTGTGTGTGTGTGTGTGTGTGCGCGCATGTGTGTGAGTGAGAGGGCGAGAGAGTCTGCGTGCGTGACATCAATTTTAGCCTTGTTATTTTACTTATATTTAGGATTTAGACTTTAGTTTGAAAGTTTTGCAGCAGAGAGACTGAATCATACCTGTTATTTTCACAATCACAAATGTGTTATTTGTTTTTTATGTAACAGGGCACTCTGGACTGGGAGGACTTCCAGCAGCGCGTAGATAACCTGTCAGTCTTCCTCGTGAAGAGGAGGGACGGCACCAGGATGTTTGTTCACCCCTCCTTCAGAGAGTGGCTGATCTGGAGAGAAGAAGGAGAAAAGACAAAGTTCCTGTGTGATCCAAGGTGAGCATGGGCACCACTAATGGATCGGTTTAATCCAAATGTGTTTAATTACCTGAAAAGTTCAAAAACACCCAGCTTAGAAAATTAAAACTTTAGAACGTTGCCATGTTCATTAAGCTTCGCAAAAGAAATCGCTCATTAAACACAGTTGTATGAGATTAAAAGCTTGCATTTTGTTTGTATAAAGTGGTGTAACAAGGTGGAAAGTCCTGCAGACTGAAAACGAAAACATCTAATCAGCGAGTTATAAATAAAAATCTCTGGTACATGTTGTTTTCCGGCTGAGTAATGTGTTTTTATCCTTTATGACGATTAAAAGGAGTTCCTCCAGCTGTGCACACAGCCTCGTACACCATCCACATGAGTGGGTGTTCAGTGTTGGATCATTGTGTGGTTCTGGTCTCTGCAGGAGTGGACACACCCTGCTGGCCTTCTGGTTCTCTCGGCTGGAGAACAAGCTGAACAGACAGCAGACAATTGAGCTGGGCCATCACATCCTCAAAGCACATATCTTCAAGGTACAGCAGTAGAGCGCACATACACACACCCCCACACAGCTGTAATCGAGCTTCACACTGATGAATATTTACATTATGACTTCAAGGGTCTCAGTAAGAAAGTGGGAGTTTCCTCGTCTATCCTGCAAGGCTTGTGGATTTCTTACAGCACAGAAGGTCTCTCAGCTGCTCTTTCTTCACTTCGAAATCTCTACACTCCCAACATCAAGGTACACACACACACATACACACACACACATACACACACGCACGCATGTTCTTCAATTTCAATTACATAGATGTATCCCGGATTGTTACCAGAGAAGGTTTCTGTATTATTTACTATGTGTGTTTGTTTTAGGTGAGCCGGCTCTTGATGCTGGGCGGAGCCAATGTGAACTACCGTACAGAGGTGCTGAACAACGCCCCCATCCTGTGTGTCCACTCCCACCTGGGCTACATGGACATGGTGGCTCTGCTGCTGGAGTTTGGTGCCTTTGTGGATGCCCAGTCTGAGAGCGGCCTCACACCTCTGGGCTACGCTGCTGCTGGTGGGAACATGGCCATTGTCACTGCGCTCTGTCGCAAGAGAGCTAAGGTCTGTGGCTGGAGAATGTCCGATCAGCTGGACTCGTCTTTACTAGCTTTCACCTTTATGTCATGTTTGTTGTGCTTCTGATTACAGGTGGACCATTTGGATAAGAACGGCCAGTGTGCCCTGGTGCATGCGGCCCTGAGGGGCCACATGGAGGTGGTGAAGTATCTGATCCAGTGTGACTGGAACGTGGGATCCCAGCAGCAGCAGTCACCGCAGACTCAGCAGCAGGCGGCCTTCACCAAGAGCCACGCAGTCCAGCAGGCGCTCATCGCTGCAGCCAGCATGGGATACACAGAGGTACAGCTAAACGTGTCTCCAGGTGCTTTCTCAGAAACAATAAGAAGGAATTAAAAACATTTTAAAGAGGAAGTTCTTTAAAATATGCTTTTAATGATGGTTTTTTTTTTTTTACAGATCACTGATTTTTCTTTTTTTTTTTGCTGTCTCAATGCTCAAGTAAAAAAAAACAAAATATGTTGTGGCAAAAATATCATCTGTATTTTTTTTATGGTTATCAAATAATTATGGAAGTTCTTTTTAAACCACCTATCAATTTTATTTATAGCCTTTTAAAAATGAGCCTTTTAAAGTGTAATAAAAAAAGGTAAATTATAGGACAAATAAATTAAAGAGAAAACATTAAAAAATGTTTACAGAAATTATAAGAAATTAACAAAGATGCACAAAGATTTTCAGGTACTTTTTTTTTTTTTTACATTTTTTTGCATAAATAAACCAATTTTATTTACCTAATAATAATTTCACACTGAATTTAAGGTTTTACTTAATTCTTTGTTAATTTTTGAACTTTTACATGAATAAAATTTTCTTCCATTTATCCCTTTAGTCTTTAACCAGTTAACCATTTAAACAAATGAACAAATAAAAATGAATATTTGTTCATTATGTTATATTTTTGCAACTCTCTTATTGGATTTAATAATTATTACGTTTTGCTTTATATATTTTATTACAATCTTTCTGTCTTATACAAAATTTAGATACTTTGTAGGATTGTTTAAAAATATATGGAATGGGTTGTAGGGATTTTGGCAGCCTGTCCTTTAGACCAGATAAAAGTGAAATTGTTTAATTGTTTGTGATGGAGGAAACGTCCTGAAGAGATTATTTTGTAATTATTAATTTTTGTATATGTAACGGCTCGTACTTTGCTGGAAAAGCCAGATAAAGGTTAAAACAGAAGAAGTCGTGTATTATTTTATAAACCTTGAACATGTGTGGTTTTTGTTTTTTCCCCTCAGATTGTTTCCTACCTGCTGGACCTGCCAGAGAAAGATGAAGAGGAGGTGGAGCGCGCTCAGATCAATAACTTTGACACCCTGTGGGGGGAGACAGGTGGGAAATAAGATAATTATTCATTCAAACACTAAAGGAGGTTTTGAGGTGAACTCCTCAGACAGCTGCAGGAGTTTAAACGGGTTCTCCTGAATCCGACTCCTCTGCGTGTCGCTGTGAGGCAGAGCTCTGCAGTGCGGATGTAAGCGATCGCTCTTGTGTGTCGGCTGCTCGCTGCTGCGTCAGAGGCTGATGACAGTGCAGTGGTGTCAGCGGAGCGCAGTGAGTCAGGGCTGGGCTCACACAGAGGACGGGGGGTGGAAGTCGCTCCAGGGGGCTCTGAAATGACTAGCCTGATTGTGCTGTGGCAGGGTGTTGAGAAATGTTACGTACCGCTGTAGCCTGAAGCTACGAAAGCTCGTTACAATCTTTATCTCCCCACGGCAGAGTGGAAGGAGGAGACGTCTCATTTCTCAGCCACGTTTTTATTGTTTGTGAGGGATCAGAAGGGCAGAAGCTGCTGAAGAAAAGGCAGATTGTCTATGATGGAGTTGCAGATTTACCAAACCACGTACATTCAATCAAAAAGTTCTTTCAGCTGATGAAAAATAAGCTGAAGCTGGGCCGTCCCTCCCTGCGGGAGCTTCTACTGCTCTGATTAGAAGAAATAAATTCACACAACCTAAATCAGTCCAATTATAATCATTAAATGTGAAAAATGTCTGCTCAAAGGCCAGAAAGTCTCCCGTGTGTGATTTTCTCCTCTTTTCTCTTCATTCCTCTTTTGCTGCGTGAAAGATTTTAATTAAAACTTTGTTTTTCTCACAGGGCTTTTATTTTTATATTTAGAGTATTTTTTCTTTAGTTTTGGTGAATGTTAAAGAAAATGTAAAGTTCTTGCAGGAATCCATGTTTTACTCCATCTTCATGCCACAGATTTATAAAGCAGGATCATCTAATGTGGAGAAAAGATGGAGATGTATGTAGAAATGACTGTATTTGTGTTTGCTAATGTTGATTAGCCGTGGTGGGCTTCTTGAATCAGGTTAGCTGTAAAAGTTCACTTATCTACATAAACCCACTTTTCAGGACGTTTAGTTAAATTGCCACATTTTGCATTGAAATACCAGAATGCCAGGGCCAAACCAGGACTGCATAACCGACGTTACCCCGTCCACGTTTTCATCCACGCGCTGCAGCTGCTGCGCTCATCTTTGACAAAAATGGGGATCCTTGCTGGGGTAACCCCCCGCAATGAATCGGTGTATTTCCAGTAGTACAGACTTGAACACGTTTGCTGAATGCTTTGTGAAATAATCCGATTTTTGTTTTACTTCCACAAAATACAAATTCTCGATTAGATATAACACATAATGGGGACGGCTTGCCATCAGATTTAAAAGCCGTCCCTCATTATTTAAGCCGTCATTTTTTAAATCTGGCCGTCCAAAAGACAGCGGGACGACTCGCTGGCTGATACTACGATCAGATGTGAACAAACCTGAATTGAAATCTTGAGGCATAGGCAACAAAAGATTGCCATGGTAATTAAAAAAACCTTTTGAAGCATGCCAAAATGTTGAATGTCAAAGCCTTTCAGAGAGACGTGGGGAGTTTTGTCACTCTGACAGAACAAATCAACATTTCTCTTTATGCTAAATTACAAATACTCTCCTGCTTTGGTTTTCTCTGTAAATACTTACATTTTTTTGCTGTAAATCCTTGAAAATGCTAGAATTTCTGTGTGGTATCTTCAAGGTTTGAAAGTGCTTTAAACTGTAACTGAGTGTGTATTTACTACAGTACCATAATAACATTTAGGAGACGAGGAGGTAAAATAGTATTCAGCATGTATTTTTAAATTATGACTGTAAGATGCTGGAAAATGTAGAAAACCCTTGAAAGTATTTGAATAGAGCCCTTTTTAATATTCTATACTGAAATTTTCTATTCTTTATTTTCTGTATGAAGTCTAGAAATCTGAATCCTACCTAACAGATCCCACTCTTGCTCTCATTCAGCTCTGACGGCTGCATCTGGTCGTGGGAAGCTGGAGGTTTGTCGCCTGCTGCTGGAGCAGGGCGCCGCCGTGGCTCAGCCCAACCGACGAGGCATCGTTCCGCTCTTCAGCGCCGTCAGACACGGGCACTGGCAGGTCGGAGATCCATCAGGAACAAATACAGTCTCTGTTTGAAAACTTGACTTCTATTATCAGTTATCTCAGTCCAACCAGGATGTAATCTGATTACTTTTATTTTCAAAATGTGTACATTTTTCTTTAAACTTGAATTAATCTTTCAAAGTTTAAAAAGCTTGTTTCGTCAAATTATTAATCTAAAAACCAGGAAATATTAAGTTTACATTAAATAACAGACACTTTTGAGAGGTTACATACGTTAAATTATGTCAGTTTCACATGTTCTTCACCTTAATTCTAACTAATTATAACTGTGGGAACTTTTCTATCTTTTTTCCTGTTAATTGGAGTTTTAACCCATGAATGGTTTATTTTTGCAGATTGTAGACCTCTTGCTGACGCATGGAGCAGATGTCAACCTGCCTGATAAACAGGGTCGAACGCCTCTGATGATGGCAGCCTCAGAGGGACATTTGGGAACAGTTGAGTTCCTGTTAGCACAAGGTAAATGAAACATGGAAGCAAGAAATGTGTGTATTTTATCAAAAATGTAATAAACAGTAAGATGCACATGTTTACCTTAGGAGAGTATCTCAAGTTTATGGATAAAATGAGGATAATTACATTTTTCAAATGGCATTTTCAGTAATTAATTATTTAAACAATCAAAACCAATTAGGTGATTCATTCCAAACCTAGAGCTGTATGAAACGTATTTAATATTTTTATCAGTCTGATTTTTCACCAAATTAAGTTATTTTCTGTTTTTGATTTTATTATTTAGACAGAAAAATTTGAAATTCAGTAAGAAAATTTTTTTAAGTAATGTTTGGGGGAAAAGATCCTCAGAAGATTTTATAGGATGTCTTTGGTACCTACAAACCAAAATATTCTTTATTAAGAAGCGGCTGCCATTGCTTTTGTTTACTTTGTCCCAGGAGCCTCCCTGTCTCTGATGGATAAGGAGGGTCTGACTGCTCTGAGCTGGGCCTGTTTGAAGGGTCATCTACCCGTGGTGCGCTACCTGGTGGAGAGCGGCGCCGCCACTGACCACGCAGACAAGAATGGACGCACGCCTCTCGACCTGGCGGCGTTCTACGGCGACTCTGAAGTGGTACGTTTGGAAAAAATACATCAGAGAATGAATAATAAAGGCAGCATAAGTACACAGTAAAGTAATTATGACAAATGAAGGAACCATAATGTAGAAAACATTCTAGTTATCTGGTTAAAGATTATTAATGTTGGGGTTTTTGATGCTGATTGAATTAAACAAAAATAATTTAATTACTGACTCCAGGAAGACACTCATCATACTGATCTTCTCTTTAATACCTGCAGTTCTGATCCGGTCCTTTAACTTGGACTCAGTGTTTAAAAAGAGGATTGTGTCAGCAGTTTTGTGACCTGACCTTTGGCTAAACACACACTCCCTTTAGATTCTGTTTATATTTACAATAACCCTGCAGCCTAACAGCAAAGGGAATCAAACCCAGAGAACTACTCTCAGAAATCATGTGCGTGTTGTTTCCATAAACCCACTACGGCATATCTTTACTACGGTACAGAAAAGCGTTGGTGCTATTGTAGTGGAAGGATTAAAAGGGATCTTTGTAAAAGTTTATTATATTTACAACATTATTTATTATGGAAAGCTTCTTGAACTGGATTCTGTTCTGATCAGTAGAGTTTGTGTCCTAGGAATGATAAGCTAACAGCTAGTCCAAACACAGTAAAGCCTATTTCTCTGAACAGAGGTCACTCAGGACGCCATCTACAACAACCAAGAGGGCAATTACTTATAGCTTTTACACATAAACACACTTCAAAATGACCTAAATCTCCCTTTAGGTCCAGTTCTTGGTTGACCACGGAGCCATGATAGAGCACGTTGACTACAGCGGGATGCGTCCCCTGGACCGGGCGGTGGGCTGCAGGAACACATCGGTGGTGGTCGCTCTGCTCAAGAAAGGAGCCAAGATAGGTGAGAGCAGGTCAACAGACTGAGGATTGTTGTTGAACACACAATAAATGCAGAATCTTTATATTATTTTAGTTAAATTAAACAATCAGATGCAGTTGCATCTTCAGTTTGCAGTTGAGGAATGGGCTGCATGAAAAGGTCACCCAGGGTGACTCCAGAGTTGCTGCAGAGCTGTATTTAGTGCAGGATTCAGGTTTTTGTCTCCATGTAGCATAAACCCCTCCCTGCTGCTGTATGTCATCCGCCCCCTTACTGCTGCACCGTGCTGCTCTGCTATTTACGGCTCTGATGTGTGTTTCTTTTTATTATACAATTGTACCGCTGTGTTTCTCTTTTCTTTTCCTCTCAGTGCCTCTGTTTGTCTCTCTCAGTCACATCCTCCTCCAATCCTCTGCGGTTGCTCAGAGACGGGTTGTTATTAGCGTTTGAGGTGTTTCTTTATGTTTTTTAGTTGTGTTTTTTTTTTTCCGAGGCACTTACCTCCTTCGCTTCTCACTGCTGCTTGTGTTCCTTTTCTCACTTCTCCTCCTCCACCACCACCTCTCTTTATCTTTCACCCTCCTGCTGTCTCTGTCTCGCTCTCCTCTTGCTGTTTTGCACTCCCACACCTCCTTTTTTCTCTGGTATTCACCCACTCTGCCCTTCCACTCGCCCTCCCTTCCCTCACCTCGCCTCACCTCACTCTTGCTTCCAACCCACCGCCTCTCTCACCGGCACCAGGATGTCAGACGCTGCCCAGTCGGCCCCGAGGTAAAGCCGAGGCTGTCGACTTCTCACCCTACCAGGCATTTTGACAGCTCTATCTCCTCTCTCTGTGTTGTCTATGTCGTCTCTAAGTGTCGGCAGGCCAGCTTAGCTTCCTTCTCAAACTGACAAATAATAACACGCAAAGGTATTAGCAGTGACAGTGATGCGGTCGGGATTGTCTAGAGGTAGATGCTAACGTTCATATATATATATTTATATATTTATATAAAATCGACGATGGCATGCCCAAGTCTCCCAGCCTGTGACATGGTATTGATGTGTTCCATCCTGATTCAGATGCATGACAGAAATCCTCGGTCACACGTGTGTGGAAGTGATTTAGCAGCATGTATTTGTAATTACCCCTTCTGTGCACCCCCGCCACCACAGTGACCTCCATCGCTCATCCTCCAGACTCAGCTAGGACAGCCAGCAGCATCCAGCCTCCACCAGCAGCTCACAGGACCTCGTCACATCCCCCCTGCTTGCCCCTTCCTGTTTATTTGACCTCTTTGTGGAATTTTTATCTCTGTGGAGTCATGTGTTTACACGTGTTTGATTTTTTTCCCCCACACATCATATTTCTAAGCTCCTGCCCACATTAGGTAAACGCAAATTGTGTATTTTGATTTGAAATAAAAACGTGAGTTATTCATTTAATTCGTCTGTTCAGTGCATCGGTACGAGGTTTGCTTGGGTCAAATCCTATTAACCGATATTTGGTGCATCATTTTATTATAATAGTTAGTTTTTGAACAGTTCAGATTGGCTCATGACTTTGATGCTGCTTCCTGCTGGATTAGCGAACAGTATTTGACCCAGGCCTGATGTCACGGTGGGGTGTCAGAGCTGAGGTGTTTTATCTTTCCTTCCACATTAGATTGCCTGTTTTCTCTCTTCCATTCACTCATTTTGACTGTTGTCCTCATTCCCGTTATTACTGTTGTGAGTGGCGTGCCTCAAGTTGTCCCTTCCTTACTTTAAGCCCCCCCCCCCCCCCCCCCCACTCGGTGTCTTCCTTATTGTTTTTATTTCTGTTTCTACCTGTATTGTTCAGGTCCAGCCACGTGGGCCATGGCCACCTCCAAACCCGACATCATGATCATCTTACTCAGCAAACTCATCGAGGAGGGGGACAGCTTCTACAAGGTCAGACTCTAAGGCTCTGAGACTCAGGAATTATCTGTAAATGAAACATTAAAGGTGTGGAACACTAAAAAAACACGTCCTTTCCTCTCTGACTCAAAACTCAAGTCTTGTTAACATGAACATTTACTTGCTTTTGTTCCTCTTCTGATTCACAGCCTATAACGTTCTAAGATTAAAAACATCCAAACCTCCACACATCCCATTATAATCACTTTTAATGATAGATTATCTTGTTCGTAAAAGTCAAATAGCTGAGTGACAGCTTATAATTACGCTACAATAGAATGGATGTTGGATGAAATCTGTCTTAAATGATCCTTAAGCTTCACAAAATTGCCATGTAACCACATTAAATGAAGTTGGTAAATAAAAAAAATAGCATGAAATATAAAAATTGCTTAAATAATAGTTATTTTTGCACAATACTGAAACAGATAATGATCTTTGAACCATTTTCTAAATATTAGTCTACAGCTTATCTTTTTAGCTTTTCATTAAAACAAGACATAATCAAATTAGTTCATTAAATTTTCTTTTATCTCCACATTTTCTTATAGAAAATAAATCAAAAATGTTTGGCCTTGTAGCTCCAGACTTCACTATAAGGTCTTAATCTCTCCTTGCTGCAAGTCCTCTGACATAAATATGTGTACATTACTAAAAATCTAGTTAATACTCATTCAGATTCTATTTGTATTTTGTATTTATTTTTTTTATCTTGATTTTAAAATAATCCCACACAAAAATTTTAAAAAGCTAGTAATCTTGTTTGAGATGGAGCAAGAGGAAGCAATCAAAATAAGCCTATGATATCCTGCCCTAAACCACTCCTTAGTTTCCACTTATCGGAATTTCCATAAATATACACACACAAACGTAAATACACATCTACATTTATATATACACAAGCAAGGCTGCCAACTCTCATGCATCTGACCCTCTTCACACGCTCTCATGCCACACCTCCAATATCTCACGCTGAAGAATCTCCCCCCCGCTCTCAGGCATGGAGAAGTTCAAAAGTTGGCAGCTCTGCACTAGTATACAATCATCCATATGCTTGTTTTATGTACATAACACACACGCACACATAGATACACGTCTACATGAATTTAGAGATGAAACATGCCAGTGGAGATTAAAACAAAAATGCATTTATATATATATATATATATATATATATGTTTTTGTTTTGTAAAGACTTGCCCATAAGAAAGGTCGCCTCTCGGTCTAGGTACATCCGCAACTGCACACACACGCTCTATGATTGACATCTGTACGTAAGCAGATGTCTGACACTATTGGCTAATGCCGAGGGGCGCTCAATTCAAATTGCATTAGGCTTTACGGGATGGGTGCTTAGCAAAAAAAATGATGTATTGCCATCTCAGTACAGGGTCGGACTGTCACTTTTATTCATTTCTAAAATAAGATCATACATAAGTCCTGAAAGGGGGAAAACTCTGATTTGCTGCTTTAAGTAATGTATGCTCTCTGTTTTTATTAAGTACAAGAGAAAACCTGAACTTGTTTTGTGTGATTTTTCTCCAACAGAAGGGAAAGGTGAAGGAGGCTGCACAACGTTACCAGTACGCTCTCAAAAAGTTTCCTCGTGAAGGCTTTAGTGAGGACCTCAAGACATTCAGGGAACTCAAAGTATCACTTTTTCTCAACTTGTCTCGATGTCGGAGGAAAATGAATGTAAGTCAGAAACATATTAGCAAGTGACTTCATTCTGCTTAACGTTTTGAGGCTGTTTTGTACATTTAAGCTGTCGTGTTGACGTTAACCATGTATTTGCCTGTGCAGGACTTTGGGATGGCTGAGGAATTTTCCACCAAGGCCCTGGAACTAAAACCAAAATCTTATGAGGCATATTATGCCAGGGCACGTGCCAAACGTAGCAGCAGGTATCTATCTCCCTTTTACCACTCTGAAGATCAGTAATCTACCTACTCCTCCTCAGCTTTGTAAACATATTAAATTGTCACAGTTACGCATTCTGACTTGGCATGTGTCTCCCAAAGTTTTTCCTGAAAATAACACACTTTTCTGATTTCCAGACAATTCCCTGAAGCCTTAGAGGACCTGAATGAAGCCATAAAACTTTGCCCCAACAACAGAGAAATCCAGCGGCTGCTCCAGAGGGTGGAGGAGGAATGTCATCAGCTCAACGAGGATGAGCACCAGCAGCAGGACCTTGAACTGGAGCCTCCACCTTCACCTCCTCCTACACCTCCCCCAGAAGAGGAGGAGTCCCTGTCCTTGTCCATGCCTCTCCCTCCTCCCCCTGAGCCCCGTCTGGAGGACATGGAGCCCGTCCAGGATCTGTTTGAGGATGAGGACTACCTGGAGCAGGAGCTGGAGGCCATGTCGATGGCTCTGCCACCTCCAGACTCTCTCACCAATCCATCCAGTCTTCCCATAATTCAGAGCCCTCCTCTCTCCCCCACACACCCAGATCAGATTTATTTAGCAGGGGGTTCACCAATGGGACAGCCCTACGAATACCTCCCTACGTCCTCCTCCATGTCCTCCCCAACTCGGGGCTCATATCAGCCCACATCTCCATCTCTTTCCCCAACTCATCAAAACTCCCATTATCGCCATAGTCCACCTCACACCTCCCCAGTGCACCAGCCGTCCTACCGCTTCAGCCCTCCTCCTATGGGAACCGGGGGTCAGGGCATGGACCACCAGAGCCCACCGCCTTCACCGTTACGTCGCGCTGCTCAGTACAGATCCAGTCCACCGTTAGAAAGTGTCTGTTTGTACCGATCCCAGTCTGGATCACCTGTGCGCTACCAGACGGAGCAGCTCCCTGGCCGACCCAAATCTCCGCTGTCTAAGATGAGCAGCCAGCGTTCATTCCAGCTGAGCTCACAGCCTTCTTTATCTTCCCAACACCACCAAGCCCAAGGTCTTCGTCTCCAACCTTCTATAGCCCAAATAGTCCGCACAAACCAGCCTAGCAACGTCATGGGCAACAGTAGCTTTGGCGGCCAGATGGGCCACTCCATTGGTGGTCGCTTTCAGGGGGGTTCAGTAGACGTGGAGAGCCGCTTAGTGTACCAGCCGTCCCTGGATGGACGATCTATGTCCCAAGTTCAAGCCAGCCTCAGCTCTGGGGCCCTCTGTCAGCACGGTGGCCGAGGAGGGGTTATGGAGTCGAACCTGTTGAAAGATGAGCTACCCCAGCGCCCCTCCTCTGCCTACCGCGCCAGCAGCGGGGGTCCAGGGGGCATTCGTTACAGCCAGACACCTCAGATAAGCCGTAGTCAGTCAGCCGCCTACTACCCAGTTTCTGAACACGTACTAGAGCGTGCCAATGCCATGCCTCCCTGTCAGCTGGGCTCTCCTGAGATCCCCCATATGGTGAGACGCCCCGTGAGTGCCAATACCACCGAGCTGAAACAGCATGTGCCCACCCCCAGGCCTCTCATCCATTCTCAGAGCGTAGGCCTGCGATTCTCCCCCTCCAGCAACAACATCTCAACTGGATCCACGTCCAATCTAGCTCCAGGTTTTAGGCCTTCCTCATCCATTCAGCAGATGGAGATCCCGCTGCAAGCCACATATGAGCGCACCTGTGATGACATCTCACCAATCTCTCCTTCCCAGAGTGGTGGAGGACTGTATCAGGGGGAGACAACCCGCTCTAGGAACACGCCTTTCATGGGGATCATAGACAAGACGGCTCGGACTCAGCAGTACATACATCAGCCAACGCGGCCCAGGCCCATGACATCTATGGATTCTGTTATCAGCCCAACCTCGCCAGGCCAGCTGGTCCAGCAAGGCTCCACCTACAGCCCCCCAGCCTCTCTGGGTAATATCGCCTACTACAACAAGACCAACAATGCTCAAAATGGACACCTGCTGGAGGAGGACTACTACTCCCAGACCCAACCCCCCTCGCTGGGCAAGCTGGCCAATGGCTCCCGCGGCAGTGGTGATATTCTGGAGCGGGTCAGCCAGGTACCCACCTATCCTGACGTAAAGGTGGCAAGGACTCTTCCTGTGGCGCAAGCTTACCAGGACAACATGTACCGCCAGCTGTCGCGTGACTCCCGGACCCAAGGCCCCACCTCCCCCATCAAACCAAAGAGACCGTTTGTGGAGTCGAATGTGTGATGGCCCGTTTGTGATGGGATGGTTTGATCGGGCGTGTTAGTGGAAGAGAGAGTGAAACAATATTTATCTGCAGAAGCAAACATGTGATTTATGTATGTGTCATGAACAAACTCATCCAAAAGAACTCACGAGAGACGACTCCAGTCAGAGGAAAACCACGACCGACATTCAAGCAGTTTGACGTGATCTTAGGTGAAAAGTTTAAGGGATTGTTCCATAATCTGCACAAGGCTGAACAACAGAAGGTTTCTGATCTCATTCTTCATCAAAGACCAGTGCACTTCCAAAATGTCAAGTGGCATAAAGCTACGTGCGGATGGGACAGTACGAGTGAGCGCGCTACTCATCAGACTCATCACGGACTCTTTCTTCATCTTCTGTTCTTTCAAAATGTGCTCTTAACCAAGGTTGCTACGTAGGCTCTATTCAAAAACTACAATATTATCTGTTCAATACTGTACATTGCTCAGAAAATACAAATGGCTCAAAAACTTAAAGAAAATGACAATATTTATAATTAAGTTATATATTGTACATAGAAAGAAAAGGAAGCATAGTTTGCATTTATTCTGTTAACCCTGCTACTGTGTCACACTGCTAGTCATGTGGAAATGGAAAATCAGCCAATGTGAAGCACGAGGGACAAGGACAGACTTTGACACAATTACCTCTGATTCATCTAATAAAAGGATTTTGTGTCCTGTAATGCATCAACCTGCAGGTTATTTTTGTTTCATGATTTATTTTCGTTAAATTGGCTAAACACGATCAGATACGTAGTTTCATTTATATTTCTCAGCTGTAATGTTTTGACATGACCTGCTTTGTTTTGACCAATCATTCAAAACCTTAATATCTGTAAAAGCAGGGGAGAAATAGCTTTTGTGTGTTTGAAAAAAAATCATTCTTATTATAAATGTTCATCAATCATTAAATGCAAAATGTAAGTAGACCAAAGTCTTCCTCAGATTTTTTTAAGTATCAACATTTTGTAATTTAACATAAAATAGTGCGACTACCTATAATCAATTCATCTAATGGCAAAATTACAAGATAGCTGTGGTTTGAATATGAGATTAATTCTCATAGGACCTATTGGTAAAGTTATGTATATACATACATATACATACATACACATATGGAGAGGGAATGTGATTGGTCAATGCCTTCACAAAGAATATCCATAAATAAACTTTAAAAGTAATCTTACCCAGTGCAAACATATTTTTCCCATTTAAGACATGTTGCACAATTTCTATTAAAATACAAAAACACTAAGCCAGTATTGCACAACCTCACAGTGCAAAGATGCCGTTTACTTTTTGGAACATTGTTTAAAATGGTAATTTGAGCTTAAAATGAAATTTTAAAGCTTTCAGTTTGTGTCTGATCAAACATTTTGTGCCTCAACACATTATGTAAACAAAAATATATTACCGTACTTATATCTCATCATATAAAGAAAGCAAAGCTCTTGTGGCTCTAGTTTTGCTGAAGACACAGAAAAAAAGGTCCTAAGGGCAATAAAATTCTCCTAATTGTCCCTGTAGGATTTTAACATTTTCCTTTATAAGACGCTGATAATTGATGAGTAGGAAATCCTGTTGCAGATGTCTTTTAATCACGTGGTATCAAAGTTTGTCTCTGTCCCTCCTTCAAGCTGGTGACGGGTTAGTACTCAGCAGCTACAAGCAAGCAAATGCATCCCTCTCCCTCCCACCGCCCTGTTAAACATCTCTTGCATTATTTTCTGTTCTGCATCTTTTTTTTTTTAACCCTTTCTGCACTAATGGTACCTGTTACATTCTTAACTAAGAGTGCACTTTATCTTCTTGGTTGTTCGCTGAATTTGGAGGAAACAGGTGTGTGCGTGTTGGGTCAGATCTCTGATCAGTTGGATCCAGACTATCATAGATACCATTATTGTATTTGCAACACGGTGATGAATGACGGTATGAGGTGAAACTGATGTTTTTAAACCGGCGACGATGTAAAAACTTTCTAGCACAAGCTGTAAATATTGGTTTAGATATTCCACTCCGTCCAGCTCAGATTGTTGAGTGTGTCTGTTCTGAAAGGCCGGCCATACTTCATGTCATAAACACAAATATATATATATATATATATATATATATATATATATATATATATATATATATATATATTTGTGTGTTCAAATCAACCTCTCTTGAAAATACGACAAAACTAGTGCAACAAAAAGTAAATAATAATAATAATAATAATAATAATAAACAAAGACTGGTATTATAGTATCCAAAAGCTCCATATTTGGAGTTTGTGTCATAGTGGTGTGAAATAATGAAAATATTCAAGTTATTTGTAAATGTGGGGGAGGTTATAGACCATTTGTCTGTAACAGTTTTATTTTGGATGTCAGATGAAGAATATCTATGGACAGCTGCCTCCTGCTTATCCTGTTTCACCTGCTACCAGAGAGATGCTCTACTTTACAAAAAATGAAGGTATAAACTGTATCATACTTCATTTAAACTGGACTTTTTCAGTTGTGGGTATGTGAGGGTGTATGGTTGCCAGCTGTACGTGTATATTAGTTTGCTGTAAATAGTCTGATGCATGTTCTATTCTTTCAAACCTGTATAGCAGTGTCCCTGGTGTGTGAGACGGTGTTGGGATAAGGATAAGGAGACTACTGACGTACCTGAACTATCCTTATCATTTTCCTTCAACCCCACCAGACAAAAAAGGTTCTTTTATTTTAATGTATTTGCTTGCTGAGCAGAGTTCTCTTGTCTGTAAATGTGAGCTTTCAGATCGCTGTGATAAAAAGTTTCATTAAAAACGATAAAAAAGAATGTGTTTTTATCTCATGATAACTGATTGTAATCTGTACAGTCAAACCTATGTATTGAAAAAAAGAACATATTTATAAATGGTTATAAACTGAAACACGCTCTGCATGTCGGTTTATTTTGCTGATTTGTGCAAAACAAAGTCATTTTATTCAGGTTTTTGTTTCATCCATGAAAAAGCATCACACTAGTACACGCTAGTCCTGTACACCCAAATCCAGAATTTTGCACACGTTTTATAAACCATGTCAGGAAACCTTTGATAAACTACTCTGAAAACACCCCATAAACTAGTATCAAACACACTTTGTGGACAATTTAGAGACTGATTAGTGTTTTTTTTTAAGTCTAAAATTTTGAACTTAAGTATAAAAAGGCGAATTCACAGGTGTTCACCAACACTTACAGGTGTACACTTTGTTGTCCTGGCCTGATCTCTTGGTCGATATCATGACAAAATCAGAGATTTTGCAACAGGCCAGAAATGATGTGTGACGTATCTGTTGAGTTAGAGCAGTGGTTGCCAACCTGGGGTCTGTGACTCATTAAAGGGTTCCCCACAATGGTGTCTGCAGAGGTTGTGACAGTACAAAGATTATATTTGTAATACGTCCATGTATAAAATCCTAATAACACACCCAATAATACAAACAAAACCCTGTACAAGAGTTATAGATCTGTATGTCTGTATGACGTTTGTAATGAATCACGTTTAATGTGTGCATGTGGGTAGGTGTGTTGGGGTTGGGGATCCGGAAAAGCCCAGCTGTGGACAGAAATGAACAATCCTGAAAAGACATCAGCCCCAGTCATCACACGAGAGATTAGGATTAAAACTACAGAAAAGTTTCTTCACAAAGCAACAAACGCCGAGGCCTCTAATTGAACAAACTAATATTTCTACTGACGTGGAAATCCCAGCAGCAGTTAAAAATGTGCAAAATCTCATTGAGTTATTTAGTCACCCCAGAATGTTTTTACAGCGTGACGTGACAGATGACCAACAGGAGGATGAACATCAGAGAGCTGAAGAGGAGGCTGTCTTCACAACTGCAGTTTGATGTCCAGCAAGCAGACTTTAGACAGGAAGAGATGCATTTAGAGAAAGATTCTGAAAAGATTGAGAGTGAATTTCAGGAGCCTTGGAGCGAAAATGAAAGAAATACTTCTGCCACTAATTCTGTTTTCACCTCTTATGGGACATCAGCAAATAGAATCATAGGAGAAAGCCAATACGTCAAACCAGAGGTGTTTGGTCTGTGGACGATGGTGAGCCAGTGGAAGGACCAACTTTCAAATTAGAAAAAGGTGTGATCAGTAATGGATCAAGTGTTTACACAGTAGAAGACGTTCTTGGATGAGATGGTTTGTTTGCAATAAAACTTGTGCTAAAAAACAATCAGCAGCCGAAGCTGATGAAAAAGCATTAAAATATCTATATACGCTTGACCCCGACAAAAACATTTTGATCAGTTTTTATGAAAGTGTTACCTTCAAAGGCAGCTCATGAGGTTGCTGTCACCCAAACAAACAATTCAAATCTTAAAGAAGAGACTTGGGATCTGAAAAGAGTGACTGATGAACAACAGGTCTCTGTTGAGCAGCAGGCAAAAAACCCAACAGAAGTCACGCCAAAGACCAATCTTCCAGCCAGTAAAAAGAATCGTCAAGTCGGTAGAACGGCACAGCCTCCTCAGAATTTGCCCAAACCAAAGAAATGTGACACCAAACAAAAGCTCCATCCATGGCAAGTTCAATCAGTTCCCTTCAGTCAGCGTCAGAACAAAAATCAGTTCAAAAACTTTAAATGTCAGTCACACATCAGACAACCACGAGGGGGCAGAAAAATTAGCAGATAATTATTAGCCACCAGTTCAAGTAGTTGAATATTGTTCTCCAGGTGAACCAGTTTGCATTAGAACGTTTAAAATCTAGGTTCCTGATTCAAATGATGTATGGTTTTCTCCAGGTGCTCTGGCTTGCCTTAAAACATTTATCTCCATTCCATTCCATTCAATGCCTGTCGTGGATGATGGTCAACAACTGACTAGCATGCAGTCTGGTTCTGTTTTTACCTCAAACCTGGACCTTACATAAACTCTTTAACTTGATCCCACAGCTACTACATACCAGGGGCGTGTCCAGGGAGTGGCCTGGGGTAGCACATGCCACCCATGAAATCTGATTGGCCACCTCAGGTGCCACCCCACTGAGCTCCATTTAAATTGACTTTTGTGGACTACAGGCCAACAGAACATTTGTTTTTATTCATATTGACATAAATTGTATTTAGAATAACCATGCTAGTCCCACTCCACTCCAGTTGGTGGCGGTAATGCACCAAGAAGTGGCTTGCAATCTACCACTAAACAGCTTGAAGAAGAAGAAAGAAATTGGTCACGACAATATAGAGCTCACAAATCCACTAGAATGAAAAAACTAATTTTGTGAGGTGTGACCACAGGTGCCACCCATGCATAGCCAAGTGCCCCACTTGAGCCACCCCGTTTTAAAAGGCCTGGACACGCCTCTGCTACCTACCCATAATAGACATGGTTTTAACACAAGAAGAGCATCTAACATACTTTTATTCTCCCTTTGCCAAGAACTCGTGCACTTTAAAAACAGGAACATAGACATGTCCAACAGAGACTTATTTTTGAATCACGAGAAGTCCGCCTTGAAACATCTGACCTGGAGCAGGGTGGGCAGAGGACCATGGAGCAGCACGTCCAACAAGCTGGGACACCGGTTATGAAGACAAACTTAGTCTCCAAGAGGACATCACCCATGCCTTTAGGAAATTGAGGTTTACCTACTCTGTTGATTCTTCCTCTTCATTTGATTTTTGTCTCTCGTTCGTGGTTGGAGCTTTTGTTTGGTGTCACATTTCTTTAGTTTCTTACATTAGATAGTCTCTCACTGGGTACGTATTTTGTTAGATAAACATTAAAGCTCCACATTTGCCTCAATCTGTAGTTACAAGCCAATGAATAAAAGTGCCGTTTATTTTTTTATCACAATACCTGTACATCATCTGCAAATTTTGCAGAGAAAGGAAAATCCCTAAAGTTAAAGCTTTTTTTACAAAAATAAAACATTAGGCCGTGGACTGAACAACACAACCTCTGGGACATGAAAAACAACATCTGAACAGTAAAACCCACCAGAGTATCCTCTGGATCCCAGATGAAGTCTTTAGAGTGTAAAAGACACTTGTAGAAATTCACCTCTAGTCTTTTTTCTTTTTGCGTGTGAATAAGTGAACCAACCCAGGAATAAACACCATGACGATCTGAGGAACCAGGACAAATTTGATGAAGAACAAGCCGTAGAAGAGGCCTTGTGGTTTAACGGGCAGAGGCAAACGGTTCACGTGGTAAAGTCCCATGGATGAAAAAGCCAGCGACAAAGCTCTTGGAGCCCACGGGAGGGACCATCCACTAGGCTTCCAGTACTCAGCCAGACCCAGACCCAGAAGAGCCCCACAGTCTCGAGTCAAAGAGGAGAACGGGGCTGTATCCAGACGGATCCACTCTGCGTGGCTGCACCACTTCTTAGCCAAAGCAATAGACCTGTTCAGTTAAAAAAATCAGTTCAGCGGGACAGCTCTCATTACAGCACAAAGATTATTATAAATAAAACAGACTCACCAAGAGAGGTCAATTCCAATCTGGCGCAATCCCACATTGACCATCAGAGCACTGAGCAGGAGGCTGAAGCTCAAGCTGAAGTAGAACAGCAGGGGGCGACCTTCTGGTACTCTAGCACTCAGGACAATACCCAGAATCAGCCCTGGCAGCAATCAGATCCAAACAGATGTAAAACAATACACATTATGATATTGACTTTGTGACACAAATAGCCTCAATGAAATAATTCTATAAAGAACAATATCTATATAGTGTCTGTTAATGCTTTCAGGTTTATTTGGCAGAAAGGAATAAATACCACAGCCAAAAGACTCAGTTGTTTTATGCGTTTTAAAAACATTTTCCATTAGTAAAAGCCCATCTATGTGCTCAGTTATATGGTGATGATGATGATGCAGTCAGACCTGTAATGCAACCAGCAATAACCTGGTGAGGAAAATGAGCAAGGATGAAGATCCTAGAAATTCCAACTGCAACCAGCAAAGCCACATAAAGCAGGAAGGGAGCAGATGATATCAGCACACTGAAGGCAACAGGAAAGGGATACTTGTTAAAAACAGCTCTAATATTCCACAGTTCTAGCTGTTTTACAAAAAAAACAACACACGTTTGATTTTGTTTACCTGCGAGTACGAGAGTACAGAAATGATCCCAGTGAGGACGCAACAACCCACCAGACTGCTGCCGTCACCATTGCATGTCCTGATGGACTTCCTGAGAGACAGATGCCAACTTTTCATGAGTACCCTCTGTGACTGATATGTGTCTCATTTGTCTTGAAGGACCTCTCACCTGGACCGGTTTCACAAGTGGATGGGAACTGGAGAATTATGGGTGGCGTGTTGACATATAAACGAGATTCGCCTATCCACCAGAACGGCCTTTCCCCAAACAGCATCCTGGAAAAATAAAAGGACAAGTACTATAAATACATTGGTTACCATGATGGAAGTCTCTATATCTGTTGATCGCTTTCAAAAATAAATTTATTTCATTTTAGAATGTTCAAAACCTAAATTACTCTGTGTGAAAATATATTAAATTCTTATTTCTTTTTAAATCAGTTATCAGAAGATAAATGCTTGTGACTAAGCTTCAATATAGGAAGTTGCATTTACTCAGTTACATTTACTTGAGTAAATTTTCTTTGCAAATTATTTCTATGGGAAATTTTACTGTTTTGCACTTTTTACTTTTACATGAGTAATATTATGAAGTATCGCTACTCTTGCTCGAGTAGTCTCTAGTTACTTGACTGAATAAAGATTAACCACACACACACACACACACACACACACACACACACACACACACACACACACACACACACACACACACACAAATCTACTGAGCCTGTATTACCTGCTGAAAGTCAGGTGATTCTACAATAAATATTATACAGAGACATGTACACAATACCGGGTTGGTTTCTAAAGCTTTGTTGTGAATAACGATTAGAAAATGTGTTTCTTCTGCCTTAATTTGTTATTTTATGATTTCATAGTTTAATTTGAATTATTTTATATCATTATAAAAACCACGTGATTTTGCATGTCCAGCACAAAGGGTCCAGCACGGCAAATAGTTCTAATATTGCTGCATGTTTATTAAATGGTCCGCTTTTCCTTGTTTCACCACGGACGACATAAAGAATGGGACTGCAGTGTTGTCCCGGAAGCTACAACATCTGGTGAATCTAATGTCTAACTAATCCAAAAGATGAAAAATAGAAGCTGATATAATATATATTGACGCAAACATAATTGATAAAATACGTTTCACGTATAAAAATAACATAAGCATACGCTAACGTGTTGTAGCTGTCAACGAAAATGGTGTTTTGTCTTTTTTAAGCCTTACCATTTAAACACCAGGTTTAACCACTCCGATATAGCTGCGATCCAGAGCACCGCGACTCCAGCTCGTTTATTTAGAAAATACGTGAATGGAAAGACGAGCAGAAAGGCTGCTTTAGGGTCTCCTAAGTGAGTGATGACGAGCCAAAATTGTTCGAGACTCTTTGTCTGTTGCTGGAGAGTTTCAGCGACCCAAATGCCCTGGGTGTAGACAGACTCCATTTCAACGAAACCTCTCTAAAATCTCTAAAAGCAGCTGAACCTCAAAATGTAGCTAATTGTCGGATGCTGAAATCCAGGGTCTGATGCGGAGAATATTGCACTACTGGTATAATTCCAGCAGGGGGAGCTGTTTTAAGTTTGGTTGCTCTCTCCTCAGTGGAACCAAGCTGAGTGATATGTCCACAGATATGTCCTCCAACGTTCCACTAATAATTTTCTAAATCAATAGAAGATAAATTTTATTTTATTTTAGTAATTTAGGGAAAAAAACAAGAAAAATGTATAAATGCATGCTATGTAAACTGCAATGAATGTGCAAACGATTTCAGGAGCGATTTAAAGATTTTACAAGTAATTTCTTCAGCATATAATTGGGATGATTCCAGTAAGACAAAATAAAGGATCAAACAAACAGGCTGTATATTTAAATAAAAATAAGAATCTAAAATCAAAATAGAAGAATTTAAGTAATAAAAAGCTGGCAGCAAGCCTCAGGTCAAGATGGGTTGACTACAATATTTTTATTAATCTTTCTGGGAAGATCTAAACACGTTCATTTGAGGTGAAAAATCGAAATTTGAAAGATTCAATAACACTTATAATGAGGCAAGAACTGATTACTCATATCCCTAATCCATTTATTTTCCTCCACTTACTCGGGGTCGGTTCGCGATGGCCATGGCCTAAGACGAGAGGCCCAGACTTCCCACTCCCCAGGCACTTGGGCCAGCTCCTCCGGGGGAATCCAAGGCATTCCCTGGCCAGCTGAGAAACATAGTCCCTCCAGCGTGTCCTGGGTCTTCATTTGGGTCTCCTCTCAGTTGGACGTGCCCATAAAACCTTACCAGGGAGGCATCCTTTATGCCAGATGCCCGAGCCACCTCACCGCTCTACTCCGAGCCCCTCCCGGATGACCGAGCTTCTCTGCTAAGGTAGAGCGCAGACACCCTGTGGGCTGTGGAGAAAACTTATTTCAGCTGCTTGTATCCACAATCTCATTCTTTCGGTTACTACCCAAAGCTCGTGACCATAGATAAGGGTTGGAACATAGATTGACCAGTAAATCGAGAGTTTTGCCTTCCATCTCAGCTCTCTCTTCACCATGACAGACCGGTATGCATGCATCACTGCAGACGCCGCTCCAATCTACCTATTGGTCTTGTGCTCCATCTTTCCCTCAAAAACAAGACCCTGAGATACTTGAGGGAGGACCTCGTCCCTGACCTGGAAAAGACATTCTACCTTTTTCAAAACCATGATCTTGGATTTAGAGGAGTTGATTCTCATCCCAGCTGCTCACACTCAGCTGTGAACCGCTCCAGCGAGAAGCTTGAGATCTGATGAAGCCAACAGGACCACATCATCTGCAAAAAGCAGAGACCTGATCCTTTGGCTGTCAAAAAACGGATCCCCTCACCATCTTGCCTGTGCCTAGAAAGCCTGTCCATAAAAGTTGTGAACAGAATTGGTGACAAAGGGCAGCCTTGGTAGAGTCCAACTCTCACTGCGAACAAGCCCGACTTACTGTCAGCAATGCAGACCAAGCTCTGACATCAGTTATACAGAGACCTAACAGCTCGTACCAGAGGGCCTAGTACCCCATAATCCTGGAGAACCCCCCACAAAAGCTCCCAAAGGAACACGGTCAAATGCCTTCTCCAAATCCACAAAACACATGTAGATTGGTTGGGCAGACTCCCGTGCACCCTCCAGGACCCCCCTAAGGGTATAGAGCTGGTCCAGTGTTCCACGGCCAGGATGAATCACTAATTATAATTATTATTAATCATCAAATGTTTCCTTATTATTAGAAATATTAGTGTGCGGTAAGACTGAAACATGGATAAATGAGGAACAAAACTGTCTTAGAATAATAATCAGCACCAACATTTATTTACTGAAAGCAATTAGTACATTTTTGCACATTTACAAAAAAGAACAGTGTCAGAATATATGTAGACATGGTTTTGATTGATTTTATATTTATTTATATTTTCCACATAGTAAAATAGTTAATGAGGGAGCTAGGGGGGACTTGTTGGAGTTAATAGGCTACAGAAAAATATAAAGGCCCCACAAAATAGATTAATGTTTTTATAACAAAACTTTGAATACAAAATAACATATATTGTTAATTATTCCTGCCATCAGACATAATTAGATGCGTATTTAGTCTGTTTTAATGCTGCTGTGGTTTGGTTGAACCAGGGAAATGACGCATTAGTCAGTTTTCCCTGGAAACCTTTACCAGAGCGTGCTCTAAATGACTATTCGTGTGTTTTATTTGAAATGACGCCTCTTTCATTTAAATCTGTATGATCCGTAAATCGCCTGACGTACTGTGTGTGGGGTAATATTCAAAGAACGTTTGAGGTAAAGTATGCGTAATATTTGTCAATGACCTTAACTCGGCGTACGAGGGCACGCCCAGATTCGGCTTCCTACGACATCACGTTGCTTTACGTAAAGCAGGCGCTCCGGTTTCCTGGCGGAGAAGATGGCGGCTCCTGGACCGGGGGAGTATTTCAGCGTCGGGAGCCATGTCTCCTGCCTCACCTGCTTGGGCCAACGGCTACAAGGAGAAGTGGTCGCTTTTGATTACCAGTCCAAGATGTTAACCCTGAGTATCCTTTGTTAGTTTCTCGCTGCGGACGGATGGCTGGCTGGCCTGCCTGGCTGCACGGGCCTGTAGGGTAACCGAAAATATGTCAAATAGTGATCCGCGCAGGCGTAATTGGTGGGAGCTGAGTTACACATCTTTGTCCGTTTTAAGTTATTTCATTTTCCGAAGTAGTTGTCCATTCATTCCTTCTGAAATGAAGTCCTTATTTGCGTTTTCCTGGTGTTTTAATGCGTCTGCTAGGACGTGCATGTGTTTAGAATCCACTCATTGTATTGGCAGCCCTCAACATGGATCACTATCTGGCATCATGGCTGTGTGCTCTCAACAGTTAGCAGGCTAACTGACATTCAGCGCATCCCGCTCTGACTTGTGTCCACACATTTACCTCACACAGCCTTCACCCAGAGATGCCAGCGCTCGCTTTAACGATTCCGTTTTGTTTTCCACGGCACCCCTCCGAGCTACAGGGGAAGGGCTGCTAGCTCGGCTAACATGCTAACTTTCGGTCAAACCATTCCACCCTTATGCTGCTCGGTAGCTCGGTTAACGCTAGTACGCATCTAAGGTGTGTTAGCCGGGTTTTGATCGCGAGTTTATCACGAATTTTGCTTCTTGTGACACAAATTAATTACAGCTAATCACGATTCATCTGGGTTAGCATGCTGAGTTAATCACAACTAACCTTAGCTTGTCGGTGAGCATGCTTTACATCCCTTCATGGGTGGAGGATATATGTGTATGATCAAATGTAGTCATTTGATTTTGGGTCATTTATATAAAAATAATAGACCAAAACTTTTGATGTAGCGACCGTCTACGTGACCAAACTGGTGTGTGAGTCAAGAGGCGTTAAAATGAATGAATGAATTTGACAGTGAGGACGTTCTGTGCCTAAAACAAAGCTACTCCACTCATTTAATGTATATTTTCCCCCCAAAACAAAATTGGATGTATAATTTGTCAAAATTACAGGCTTCAAAAATTTCTAGCTATAAAAAGATGATTAAAATTTTTATGTAGCTGTTGGAGGTGGGAATGTTTGAAAAGACTGACCCAAGTTCTGCCCAGGTGTCTGTCAAAACTGGACTTTCTGTAGTTTTCAAAGCTTATAGGGTCACCAGCTAACTGGGTAATATATTTAAACACAATACAGGTCCATGTGTTGATTTCATAGTAAAGTACTAAATGTACTAAAACATATTTTGACAGTTTTCGTAACGGTTCCTATTAGGCTGTTTCTAATCTAGACTGGTAGTAACATTTAAATGGTTTTAGTGACTGTCAGCATTTTTCTGACAATTTCAATCAGGTGAAATTATAAACCTAATGTTGAAAGCTAATTGTGTTTTTAGTATTCATGTCAAATGTCTAGATTTTATCCATTGTGGGTCAGTGTACCAAAAATACACTGGAATACCCCCCAAAAGAGACCTGTTGTAGAACCTTACTGACCAGCTTGCCTCTTGACTAAAGAGAAAGAAGGAATCATGTTGAAACCGTCGATGCTTTTCTGTTTCCACTTTCAATATGTTCTCATTTGTTTGTTTCTGTCAGCAACCCCCAAATACTTTGGCTTGCCATACGTCTGTTCCTTCGTGGGTAAAATGTATCAGGATTTAAATATGCTTTTAGATTAAAACCCTCCGTTTGAATTAATAAATGAGTATTTTAATCAGTCAGATCAGATTTTGAGATTAGTGACTTGTTAGAAACATTCCAGCTGGAAAACAGATTCAACAGGCAGCAAATTTAGTCAAATATTAATCTGAGAAAGAAGCCGTTTGTGGCTGTGTTCCTGTGTGCAGGCTGTCTAGTTCCTGTTTTTTCATTCATCTGTTGCTGCTATAGGTGGCAGCACTGCCCTCAGCAGTCACACGCTGTAACTGGCACCGCCTTTCACTGTCTGGTAATCAGCCACAGCTCCTATCATCATGCAGATGGTGTTCAAGTTCCGCGGGGGTCAGATAACAATAGTAATTTTGTTCTATAAGTCAACGGCGTGACATTTTCTGCCTTAACTTGTGTCTTTAAAGAATGTGCTTCCTCCAGTGGTAAGTCAAACCTCAATGACGTCATCCTGATCAACTTAGCCTATGTATCTGAGGTGGACATAATAAATGACCGGACCGAGACTCCACCTCCACTAGCATCTCTGAATGTTGGCAAGGTGAGTTTGTCTTAATTTCTGATGCTTTTAGCTATGAGTGTGACTGTTGTGATTCAGTTTAACTCAACATTCAGCAGTGATGTGTCACAGGACAGGATCCATCGTTTCTAAGATCCTTATTTATTCTGACTTCAAAAATCTGTATACAGTGTGCCTCTTCTTCGTTTGTGGTGCATTTAAAGGGACAAAGTGGCTCATATCCTGCCTCATTAGCATAAAGTTGAGTTCTGGGTTTGTAAGTCAAGTAAAGTGCACCCGGCACAGGCGTATGACCTCAGAAAACCTCTGCACAGTTAATGTGTTTCTTTTCATTTGAAAGGTGCGTCAACAGGATCACAAAAAATGTTTTCTGTTGGTCCAATTTCAAATAATTTTTTGTTGGGCCATAACTAAAGTAATGCTGCATGTACTTTTAGCTGTGGGTGACCAGCACAGATTTCCTGATTTCAGGAATAAAGAGCATACCTACATTATCTTATGGTGCACTTTGGTGGTCTTATACAGCAATGGTTCCCAGCTTCAGACCTACTAAATACAATAGCCTAACACAAGTGACCCCAGATGTCTCTGATTTGAGACATACATGCTTAAAAAGCTTTAAAAAAATCAGGGCATAAAGAAAACTGCTTTAGGTCATGTTCACTTAAATACATTTTTGACAATTTAGTTGAGTCTTTGTAACAATTATGCTGGAAATATAACTTCTTGGACTGAGTAAAAAAATCTATTTAATCAATTTTGGATCTATTTCCTATACATTTTGCAAAATCGATTCATTAGGCCTAAGATACATTTTTTTTCCCCCCTTGAACCAGACGGATCTGGGACCAGATCTGCAGGCACTTCCGGGTACAAATCTGTTCCAAAAACATGCTTAATGTGTACTAATATATACAAACTGCACATCTACTTAAAGGGAAGAAGCTCATCTAAACGATAGAAAAGTTGTTTTCTACCTCAGCAACACCCAATTCCAACAATAAGCCGCTAAATGAAAAGAACGTAAAAAGACACTAAATGCACATATCAAGAGAAACACGCAGTAGCGACAATGCTATATGATCCTATCCAAAAATTAATATTTAAGACCAGACTGAATTGAATCGAATCATGATTAATCGATTCAGAGCCTTATGAATCAAAATCGAATCGATTTAGGAAATTGGCCACAATACCCAGCACTACTAGCTTCAGCAGCTGTTTTCTGTGTGGTTATGACTCCTGACCCCAGCTTTGTGAAATCTCAGTGTGGGTAATGGGTATGAATTTGCCCTCCATCAGCACACGATTCAACTTGAACTTCTTTTACATGTTTTGGTTCAAATCCACGAGTGAATGAGTTTGAATACATCAGATGTAAATGAACATAAATTATAAATGTTAACTGGTGTTAAAGTCAAATGAGTCATCTCCTCAAGTCCTCGACACAAAAACAACCCAAAAAACATAAATAATGTCAAAGCTAAAAACGTTTTTTCTGGTTTCAGGCTGTCTGAACAAAAACAGTGTAAGAAGAATGTTTTTCTTGTTCTGTTCATATTTTCACAGCTTGCCAATCGAGCACGGACAGAAAAGGAAGACAAGCTGTCCCAAGCCTATGCAATCAGTGCTGGGGTTTCTCTGGAGGGCCAGCAGCTATTCCAGACTATTCACAAAACGTAAGAGCTCTGTACCGTGCCCCAGGCTTCATCAGACCACAAGCATCAGTATTTACTGATACACATGTATTTCACAGCTGCTACTGGGTCATCTGTCCATTTTAGTGATTCCAGCTTAAATCTGATTGTGAAATGTGTTTCACCACTTCATGAATCCTGTGATTTATAATTATTATAAAGATTGTTTTGCTGAATGATGTGGAACAGTTTTATTTTGAAGCCCTGGTTTTCTAACAGACTCACCCCACATGCCAGAGGTCAGGTTTTAGCTGTTTTATAAGAAACGATGTGACTGTAGATCCTTCCAAGTCCAAATAAGGCCGTGCTGATTTCTCTTTGCAGCATCAAAGACTGTAAATGGCAGGAGAAGAACATTATTGTGATGGACGATGTCGTTATCTCACCGCCTTACCAGGTCGAGAACTGCAGAGGCAAAGAGGGAAGCGCTTTAAGTCACGTACGCAAAATAGTAAGTTTTCTCTATCGCTACACAAGGTGTTTAGGATGATAACTGTTCGATTTTATTCTAGTTGTTTAGTCTTTGAAATATTTCCAACAGTCTTTTAAAACTAGAAACTTTTTTCAAGGGATTGGAAAACTGGATTTTGTGAGTTCTATTTTATTTCCTTTCCTGGGGTTTTATGTTTATCTGCCTTATGTAGTCAGATGTTTCAGACAGGACATTTAAAAAAAGTGAAAGTGGGATTTGGTCATCTGGATCTGAATCCCTTCAGTCTCCTGTTTCTGCTGCAGAAGGCAGAAAACCCTCCACTATGGCTTAACTGACAGATGTTTCCCTGATTTAATCCATTCCAGGTCTCGGTTTAATGCACCAACAGGATGGGCTGGATAAGGAAATATGCATACCTCTTAAATCTAACTATTTCAGTGCTCGGGTGCCACTTGGACATTAAGACTGCCGTATTATTTAATCTGACTTGATTTAATTTTGTGCAGTAGAGGAAAAAATATTACTGGGGCCAAAAAAAAAAGATTATCTCAGCATCTGCTGTGGTTTCATTATTAGCTGCAGTTAATTCAACTGGATTTCCTGTCCCGTGTCAGCGTGCAGACAAATTACTACAGAGAATCTGGTATCTTCTCATTTGTTATTTGGTCTGATCGTTCAGGGTAATGAAAGTAGACACAAAGTAAAATCCTAGTTTTTTTTTTTTTTTCTTTTCTAAAGGAAAGCACATCACCCCAGCAAGTTTTAAACTGAGATCTTACTGAGGGATGCTGGAGCTTTAGCTGTGTTTGGAAACATCATCATTAGAGATCCACCGATGTGGGTTTTTCTAGTGCCGATATGTAGAAGTCATGGGCCGATTTTTCATGGCCGAAATCTAGAGGTTTTATGCCTTATTTACATGCTAAAATGTCACCAATTACAGTGGAAGAACAACATTTCTGAACCTAGTCAGTTAAATTCAGCCTGTCCATAATCATTATGCAAGAGCTCATAAGGAGATCTTTAGCTCTTAAAACTGCAAATTGTAGCTCAAAGTCTTTAACGAGCTATAGCCATCTTTGTGTGTTGTAGGCCCAATCTCAATACTCACACTGCGCTCTACACCCTTCTGTGAAGTGCACTTAGAGGAGGTGTGCAGTAAGGCTTCGACTGCGTAGTACACAAGTGTGCTGAATGGGACAGGAAGCATTGCGTCATCGACTGTGATGCATGCTGGGATGCTGGCTGCTGTTTGTGCTAATTTAAAAAAAATTTATTAGCTAAGTTTAAATTCATTGCTGTCCACCTTAAATCTTAGTCTAAAACATTCAGAGTACGAATAAATATCATTAATCGTCTTTAAATTAAATTCTTTCATTTGAAAATGCATATTTTCAGAAAAGGCACCTGAGCCATTGCTCAGCCTTCTTAAACTTCTCACGCAGCAATGGATTGTGGGTAATACCCTTGCCAAACTTGGGCGAAGTGTGGATTAAGGGTGCAAAAGGGGCGTGGTCACCTTCCGTACTTGAGAATCGGGACACCCTACGCACTCGCACCCCTGGCCAGGAACACGCAATTGAAGGGCGCAAGGGTGCAAGTGCGAGTATTGGCATTGGGTTGTACTCTCATTAGCTGTGGCTGCCATCTTTAATGGCGTTTATTCCAAATGTTAATCAGTTTTATACGTTTACTTAATGATTCATTTCTGAGCATTTGATTTTTTTTGTCCTTCTGTTGGGTAATAAAATAAAAATGAAGAGCCAAGTAGTTGATGTAAGTGAAAGTCTAGTGGAGGGGCTTGTAATCGTTCATTTTTGTCTTAATTAATGCTCGTCCTTGGTTTGTTGTTGCAGGTTGAGAAACATTTTAGAGACGTGGAAAGTCAGAAGTCCATGCAACGTTCACAAGCACAGCAAACACAGAAGGACTCCACTTTATCTTCTTGAGTAGGCAGTGCGGCTCGGCCGGGGAAGGCGACGCGGGTGGTTTTGTTCCCACTGCCAGACAAAGTCGGCATTCCTTGTCCTCAGTCCGTGACCACAAGGAGGAGCGCTGAGGGCCCTGGATCCTGAAGATCAAAATACCATTAAATGAAAAAGACAAAAAAAGAGAGAGAGGAAAGATTAAATCTTAAATTAGACTTTATAAAGAATAATTTAAACATGATCCATAAAACAACCATAGTTTCCTTAACTAACCTGTCTCATTCTGCCCTATCCTCCACTCCTCCCCTCCTGTTTCTGAATCCTTTTCTTTTTCCGCCCTCCTCCTTTTGCCTTCAGTTCCATTTCAAAAAGAAAAAACTAGAGCAGTCAGAAAGGCTTGTTAGCTTTATTTTCTGTCATGGTTTTATTTTCTTTTTCTGTATCCATGTTCTACTGTCTGTATTTTCTGTATTTTAAACAAAATGTGACTTGAAACGCCACACTTTAAAGGACATTTTCTAAAATAAAAGTAACAAAAATTCTGACTGTAATGTAATTTTCCACATCTTCTTGAGAGAACCATCTGTGCTGTTGCTGTTGTGGTTGAAGCTGCAGGGCTCGAGTTCTGGGTGAACGTCGTCGCCATTATTGTCCATCCTGCTCTGAGTGAACGATCATCCATGTCTTTCCACCAGATTAGGGTTCAAGTAATACTTAGGTTTCTATTTTTGGCCTGATGGCCTTGTAATCTGTGCAGTTTAAGAGGACTGCTTCAAATTTTTGACATTTTATAAGCTTTTGCTTCCTCTAATAGAGGTCAACGATATTTGCTTTTTCAGGATAACCAGTTATCTAGCTCAGCAATCTTTTAAAAGAATTCTGCATTAATCTGGCTAAAACTGCCTAAGAAGAGCAGAGATTTATATTTCTTTGCATTTTGAGTGCAACCAAACCAAATGGCCGCAGATATTTTGTAATCTTTAAGCTCCTTTTGTCTGAACAATTGCTTGACAAATTATTTTCAGGATATTGCAGCTTAAATTTGACATTTTTTCACTAAAGATGCTCAGACTCCACTCACACTTGACCTATATGCTGTTGTCAGACAGGTTTATGGCAAATCCATACGGTGTTGTGTAATATAGAATTACTGATTGCCATCATGCAAGCCTGCTTAATGTTTCCTTATAGTGAAGCAGATGTAAAGCCTGTTTTTAGGAAAGGGTCCAGGTTAGCTCCCCAGATACGGTTATGTGATCATCAGTTTAAGCCCATAATCCCTGATCTAATCGGGAATATTCCATGTGAGCTCTCAGGAGTTTGCTGAAACGACACGTTCTGATGCTTTTCGATGCATCGCTCTGAGGGTAGACAGCAGAGCTAACCATGTCCTTCAGCTGGACTAGATGCTCTCTGATCCAGGGAAGATGTCCTCCATCATAATGATTCCTCTGCTGCCTCTCCTCAACATCGTGTCCGGCTCCAGGCTGTGTCCTGACCCCTGCCTGTGCTACGAATCATCAGACTTGGTGGACTGCAGGTTTCGTGGGCTGGACCATGTCCCCCATGGTGTCCCCCATGGCACCTGGCTGCTGGATCTCAGTGGGAACAAGGTGAAGGATGTACGCGTCACATCGTTCGTGGGACTGTGGTCACTCAAGATTCTCCAAATGTCCAACAACAGCATCCATGCTCTGCACCCACAGGTACAAAAATATCAGCTTGTTCTACACGTTAGACCTTGACCTTATAGCATATGGAGTAGGGGGTCAGATTATCTGCAGATTACTGCAAGATGAGAATTTGCATTGTGTTCAGATGTGTGTGTATAGTACATTTATTTTCTTTAGTTTAATTCAGCGCATGCTTTAATAAGATCTATAGACTGAAATGTGCCCCACCACGGAGAAAGGGTTAAGGCAATCTGAAAATACAAAGATCACCCATAGACTTGCAGTTTGAAAAATAATATTTAGATCAATTTAAATTTGCCTTTTTAAATAAAGTCAACATAGACAAAAATGAAGTGAAAACAGTTACAGAAAAATTAATAAATTGAAAGTTTAAAAAAAACAAGAAATGGATGCAAATACATTCACATTAGTTTGTGATCGTGTCCTAGTAGGGTTTTGATGGTTACGTTTAAAGTTGGGGATAAGAGTATTACTGATGGACGACACAAGGATGGGTGTGAGACAGACTGTCTACAGGAGAAACTATTAGTGGGTTTATTTTGCCCAAATAGTTTCTGTCTAGTAGCCTAGAAATCTGGACCAACTGCTGCAGTAGAAAATAGATTTGCTCCTACGTATTTACAGGTAGGATGGCTTGCCAGGCTGTCTGTTTCCAGGGGAGAAACACCTCTAGTGTCTTCAGAATCTGCTGCACTCTGTTCAAACTCCTGTTAAAGGTTCAAAGTGAAGATATGAGTGCTTCTCATTAATGTGTTCATTTAAATGTGTCCACAGATGATCCTGAAGACCAGAGTCCTTAGAGGGGATTTCACTTTGTTTTGTTCTGTCAGTTTATTTATTATTTATTTATTTTGAACACAGTTTTAAAAAGAGAGAAATAAAAAGAAGGCATCATCATTAATTTACCACTCAACACACTAAACACACAAAGTTTTAAAGGCAGTAGGATGAAGTGTGAACTGTAGAAGTACTACCCCTATATCCACAGTTTCAATAACTCACACCCCGTAATAACAACCTTTCAAACAAAGCAAAACAGCAAACATTTTGCAAGCCTTCGTGTACTCAAATCGTCTCAAACTGATTGCTTCCAATTGAGAATAAAAAAAAGTATACTATCCCCCAGCTCAGTCAGATTTACTCTTTAACTAAATCATCTTGGAAAATACTTGCTATAAATTGTTTTCTAAAACTAAAAATACTTGGACTTCTTTTTAAAACCTCTGACAATGAATTTCATTGCTTCACCCCCTGAACAGACACACAATGTGTTTCCAAATGTTTAAATTAAAGTTCCCCCTAAGAACATAACCACCATCACACTCTGAAAAAAAACCTCCTGGTAGCTTTTTCTGACTTACTTAGTAGAACATTTGTACAAAATCAGGCTTGAAGACATTTCAGTAGCCTTAGATGCAGGTGCACAGACAGGCTACATATGTGCACAAACTAAAATTGCAATTACTGTATCTGATGTAGACAAATGATTCATTTGACTTTTGTCATTTTGCAAATCAACAGGCCCGTTAAAAAAACTATAAACTATAAAAAGATGAAGTGCAAGTTATTAACGAGGGCTGCTTTGTAGCATTTCTACTGAACCTGCACAGGAGTTTAATAAATTTGTTTTCACTACTTTCTATTCAAAACATCTGATGACGAATTCCTGTTTTCCAGTCTCTGTCATCCCTTCAGTTCCTGGAGCTGCTGGACCTGAGTTTCAACCGGCTGCGTTGGCTCCCTGATGACTTCACCAAGAGTTTGTCCTCCCTCCAGGAGCTGCGGCTGGACCACAACCTGCTGCAGCACATCGACTCGTTCTCCCTCAGAGACTCTGATAACCTGAGGAAACTGGACCTGAGTCACAATCGGATCCAGACGCTGGATGTCAGAGCCTTTAACAGCCTGTCTCGACTGCGCCTCCTGAACCTGGATGGGAACAAGCTGAATGTGCTTAGAGAGGGCTTACTGAGCAGACAGCAGAGCCTGGAGGTTCTGCTGCTCAACCACAACAACATCTCAGAGATTCAGACTGAAGCTCTCACTCCACTGCGCAGTCTGACGATGCTCGGTCTCCAGGGAAACCAGCTGGAGCGCATCAAGTTCAAGACCTTCTTGAAGCTCCAAACCATTAGCACCCACATGCAGATGTCCCTCAACCCCTGGATCTGCGACTGTGACCTGCAACGCGTCTTTGGCAAGATTCAGTATGTCCGACACCTGCATGTGGAGGACTACAGGGGGATCATCTGCCACGCTCCTCCCCAGCAGGCTGGGAGCCTCTTGGCCTCCATGGACAGCCAGCTGTGTATGGCTGAGACGGCCTCGGTGCTCGTCATCACCATCACGGTGATGCTGGCGGTGATCGGCGCTCTGGTCAAAGCAGAACGCAACCGTAAAAACAAACAGGCTGCGAGTGATGCAGAGACCCAGGAAAAGTGACTGAACTGCTTCAGAGACCGGATGCTGCTGGATCAGATGAACTGCACAAGTCCTGATTGATGTTTCAGTTAATATTTAGATTCTGGGTTGATGTGATGCACCAATAACTCGTGTTTCACAGTAGAAGTCATATGTATTCATCTGTACATTAGCTTCAAAATCATGTAAGATCACAGCTGCAACACCTTCATTTGCTTTTTGTTCATTATGTCTACAGCCGCCATCGCCGCATCAACTCCTGCAGGAACGTGCGCTCAGAGCCACTGCTCTGTGAAATTCTAACATTTTAGACTCTTAAAACAGCTGAAACTGACCAAAAACACCGCCATGCGTCACATTTCCTCCTTAAAAAACGTATCTACTTGTTTTCTTATTGCTAAGTAGGAAGCTTCATGTTTAACACGAGGCTGTCAAAAGTTCATTTATTTTGAAAAACAGTAAAATTCTGAATATTATCAATCTCATAATCACACATCCAATGGATTTACATAAAATATCAACAGATTTAAATCATTTTATTTACTGAAAACTTGTATTCTTGTATGTACACATAAAAAGCAACTTTTCAACCCGTCTATCAAATGATCTCAAGCAATAGAACAGCTTCCCTTAATAAACATTAAAAACCTGTAAGGTGATAAGTGGTTCAGCTCTTTACTAGTTAAAATCTCCTGCTTAATTATAATCTTAGTACCAGTTCTTGGCGTAATGTGTCGGAGCAAAGCAAATGTAAACAAAACTTCAAATAAATAACAAAACCTGCATTAAAACAACAAAGCTGTGTGTTTTTTTTCTTACAGATGTGTCTGAGCGTGGAGGATTTGAATCCTGAGGTGCTGTTGAGCAACAGCAGTTTTTAGCTAAATTCAGGGTGTGACAAAAAAAAGGCCACAACAATCTCATCCTGCACCCCAGGCTGGGAAAGTTCTCTCAGACATTCAGAGTTTTTAACCGTCAGTGGCGAGAATCAACATGGCACCAAAAATGCCGACGTTATGGCCAATCAGCTTCATCTGGTTCCAGAACTCCACCTTGCGAGAGTGGTGCCAGTAGCCGATGTTCCCGTCGATGAGGAGGATGACCAGAGGAAGGATGGTGGCCAGGATTTGAGCGGCAATACGGATGTAGTATCCAGAGAGAAAGGCCAGAGCCAGAACACCAAACAGCACCTCCAGCAGCACCAGAGTGATCTCTCCTCCAAAGATGTGGTTCAGATAGGCCTGCCTGTCCTCTTTGCTGTGCTGCAGGGAGTACACCTAGTGGAGAAAATGCGTTATTGCAGCTTAACGCCACACGCAGGCTCTTCATACAGCTTTGAATGCATACTTTGAATTTTAGCCACATAAAGACGTTCTGACATGGATCTTACCACACAGATGAGGTAGATTCCCAGAAAGATCTGCCCAGTGGACTGCAGTGATCTGCTGCGTGCTTTCCGTCTGTACACCTCCCCCGCACCGCTGGCCAGAACCAGAAAGCCCCCGATGATTGCCAAAGCTCTGGAGTACATCCGTACCTGCAGAACAACAAGGTCCAACCTGAGTGCCTCTAGTTAAACCATCTACTTCCGGACTTATAGTTGTGGCCTAGATCCATTTTTAAATGTGACACAGATCTGATGGCAATTAAGATTTCTACACTAATCTAATTTCTGCTATTTTTAGATTTAAATTTGATCTGATTTTTACAGCAGCTTAAGCTTTCTAGTTGCAAACTAGTACTTGGAAAGAGGAAAAGGTAGTTTAAACTGGTCTCTTGTCCTTGTTTTGTGTAATAAGTGCAGAAAGTTTCAACAGCAGAATAATAGAAGTCAGCCTGGTTCCCATCATCTGAATATCAGAATGAGCTAAAAATGGCTCCAGTCTTCACTAAAAAGGTGTTCAAACAGCTGTGATCAGTCTATTGTCATGCTGCAGCAGATGAACAGTTCCTTTGGTTTGATGCTCAATTATTTATGGACACAGAACAGAAACTAGTGAAAAGAAACAAGAGAGGTCACAGAGACACATGAGATGTAATTATTTGAAAACACTTTCAGCGATGAACTATTATGGACAGTGTGACAAAAAAACTGTCACACCTCATGTATAAATGCAGCCTTTTAAATTTGTTATAAAGACAGATGTAGAATATTATGACACAGTTATTTCTTTCAAATAATTGTAAAGTGGTATTACCACTTGTATCCAAAGTGGCTTACAAATGAGGATGTGTATACAATAAATACAGCTGTTTTTATAATAAACAAAAACTTTATGGAAATCTCTAAATAATTTAGTCTTCTCGAGTCATTCCAAGATTAGTTAGGGTCAGACGCAAATGGGTAACCGGATATCAGCACCGTTTTACTCATACTCACCTTTAGCCAGTCCCCATAATGCACCTGTTCTCCAATGTACGCTGCATAAGTGCTAACGGCCAGATGTACAGCAGCTGCCAGTGCAAACCACCTCCTCTTCACTCCAAAAGACATGAAGCTGGCACAGAGGACGGCCACGCCCAAGTCCACATACAGGTATGGTAAATGGATGTCTGGCTTTCTGGGGAAAAGAGTCCACAAGGTAATCTGATCAGATTTAAATAAAGGACAAATGATCTGTAACCATTTTTACTTTCTCCCATGTGACAACAAATACTTTACAATAAAATGGTCCTTTAAGAACAAGAACATCTAAATTACAAAAACAATTGAAAAGTTTGGTTAAAAAAGCTGCATAGAACATATAAGCAAGCCTCAAGTTCACTTAAAAATACAACACTATATAGGCATAAAGGGAAACGGAGCCACGTAAAAGGAACAGGAATAAAAATAGCACAATTTTTCCTCCTCGGAGAGACTTTAATTACAGGATAAGTCAGTGGGTGTGGATGTGGAAGTTTATAAAACTACTAGTGAGAGGCGAAAAAACAAGGGTATATGGAAAATGTCAACCCGTTTTAAATAATAATCTGGATGGAAATCTGAAAAGACACGAAAAAGCCGTCTTAGATAGTTCTCCAGTCGCCTTAATTTCTTTTTTAACAAATCCAAAGACTGAACGCAAGTTTAATAAATGAACAACCATTAGCTTTTGCAGCTAACTGTAGCAGAAGCTTTTGTAAAAGTACGTAGTTATTTTAATATTTATATACCTTTTTAAGTCCGCTCTTTCAGCAAACAGCATCAGCATGCTAAAGCAGTTCCAAAATCCAAAACGGGTAAGAATAAAAGCCCCCAGCTGGCTAAGAAACCGAAACATCTGCTTTCGACTGGGACCTGCCATGATTGATGCTCATACATCCAGCAGGAACGCCACTTCCGTGGAAAAACAAAGTGGCCTGTCAAAATAAAAGCACAAGTATTCAAACAACGATTCAGGCAACGCAAATTTCATTCAAACAGTTGAAGAGAAGCTCTTATTCTGAAGAAAACTTTGAGTTCCGGATTGAATGAGTCTTTCTATTGGCTAATACCATGTCTGTGGTGGATGTATGTAATCTTTATTTAACCAGGAAAGAAACCCTTGAGATAAAAATCTCATTTACAAGAGTGCCAAGACATGCAGCAGCTCAACCAGCAACAAAGATCAACACACTTACAGATCATAAAAATCATAAAACATCATAAAAACCAAACAAAAACCCATAAATATAGCAGCAAAACAACCAGTAGAATCAATAACAAAAATCATATATCATTAGCCTAGTGAACTAGACCAAATTCTTGCTTTGCAAGGATGGCTTGCCAGGCTAATATATCATGGCATTACACCCAGATGTCTCTAATAACAGTTTAAACTCAGTCACTGAGACCAGTTCTTTCAAATTTAGCTGGTTTTGGAGCTGATTCCATGAATCTTACCTTCAGGAGGAAAGAACCACCAGAAATCTTGCCATGTGCAAGAAAAGACATTCAGTTATGAATAATTAATCATAATAAGGCACTGGAGAAGGTCTTTTATAGAATGTAATCTAGTTTATTTTATCTATCTTTTATTTTCCATTTTTAATGGATCCTTGTGTGTATGAAATAAAGATTTATAATAGTACAGGAATAAAAATCTCCCCTGCTGATCTGTAGATCCTCCACCAGAGGGCAGTAGACATTTACAGGACAGGTTTATGATGAAGGGGTACCAACCACAGACATATATAAGTAGACACCTCCTGGACTGGTGCTGTCTATGGGTGCTGCCGTAGTGGCCGGCCGCCATCTTAGATGGGTCTCCATTCGCCCCCAGTGCATTAATTTCTACTGAGGAAGGTGCTACCCAGCTAAAAAACACATTTTATGAAACTTTTTCACAATATCAGACACATGGTATGGCATAATAATTAAAATAAAAACATAATTAAACAAAATAAATTAAAATATAAAATCCCATCAGATACGCTAGAAAAGTCAATAGTAATTCCACGTGATCTGTTTTCAATAGTAGACCTGTTGTTGCAACTGTAGGCTGCACAAAAACGGGCAAAGTTGCCCACTCTGCATTGACTTTGGGGAATGAGGAGACCCATCCAATATGGCGGCAACGCTGTTACGCTCATAGACATTATAATTGAATGTCTATGGTTACGCTCTCCAGCACCCAATGGGGCATAGACATTGATAGACCCCTCGTGGCCGCTATTNGCCTATGGGCGCTGACGAGCGGTGGCGCCGCCATCTTGGATCGGTCGCGCCCCCCCTCCCTTTGCAGAGACATTGAAGTGTCAGCATGTTAAATCAACCATAACTCCTTGAATACTGAACCGATTTTGATGCGGTTTTTTTCACTGTAAACTTCACACATGTAGCTCTGATACAGGACACATGTTTGAGCGTTTTTAATCATAATGGGTTTGCTGTGGGTACATATGGGACTCTTATCCATTGCCTAGTGACAAAACCTATAGAAAAAAAGGATCAAACACATAAAAATCACAGTCAAACAATGAGAATCAAAATAATTCAAAAAGGACTATATACCAGGTGTGAGATCTATGGTAGGTATTTATAAAAAACACACTTAATATATGAAAGAGAAGCAGAAAGTACTACTCAGCCATTTTAATAAACAATTAATATATACAATATAATTCTTACAGATAACAATTTAAATAAATGAGTGTTTCATATACATATAGTACCAATATAACTCAAAGAGAGGGTGAGAGAGACAACTAAAACAAAGTCTGAATGACAAGAAATCGACAAACCATCTGTCAGAACTGACTGCTTAGTGATATTCTGGTTCTGTTGTATATTTGTGTGTAGCTGAACCTATAACGCTCCACCTGTGAGAATAAAACTGTAAGGCTTGTTTTCAATACTCAGACATCAATTCTGATTACTTTACAGCCGAACAGCACACGGGGAGAAAGAGAGAGAGAAAAAAATAACTAACTGCTTAATGGAGTTAATTTTATTTTTTTGTCTTCATTTATCTGCTACTTGTGTTGAGAATTTTTTAAAATAGTAATTGAAAGCTTTACATGAGCTAAAACCCCTGGAAGAGGACTGCTTTGTAGAACTTTTATCTGGAGCTCCCCTTCTGCAGTTCAAGAGAGGTGAGTTTGGCCACATGGTGCAGCCTTCTCTTCAGAACCACAGACTTAACCAATGAGATCAAGTCTGACAGCCGTGGCATCCTAGCCTGGCAAGCCATCCTATATATGTGAATATATAAACTCTGCAAAGCAAGAATTTGGTCTAGTTCACTAGGCTAGTGGCATCCAGCATGACAGCTACACATCTGTGTTTAGTTTGGTTTTTCTGGCCCAGCCCAGCCTCATCATACACCAATCACAGCCTCCTGTAAAGGAATAGAAACATATTTAATATATTTGCATAAGTAATTTTCAAAAATTGGACAACATTAAGATTTGCTTTGTATTGTGAGTGGAGTGGGAGGGGCAAAAATAGAGTCTCTCTGAGGTACTTGTTTTTATATGCTGAAGTCCAATCCAATCCAATTTTATTTCTATAGCACTTTCTACACAACACTGTCGACCAAAGTGCTGTACAATAAAAAATATAACAAACATCAATAAAACATTAAAAACACATCACAATAAAATATAGCCTAAAAAAAAAATAAAAATTGAAAAATAAAAACATTTAAAAAATTTTAAAAATTTTTTAAAAAAACGAGCAGATGTACAACAATCAGGTTGTGTTAAACGCGAGTGCATAGAAGTGCGTCTTAAGAAGGGTTTTAAAAACTCCAAGCGAGGAAGATTGCCTAATATTGCCCGGCAGCTGATTCCAAAGGCTTGGAGCCGCCACAGCAAAAGACCTATCACCTCTCCGCCTCAACCTCGTCTTCGGAACCACCAACTTCTGCTGGTCAGCCGACCTCAGCAGACGTGGTGGTTCATATGGCAGGAGAATGTCGGAGAGGTATGCAGGTGCCAACCCATTCATAAATTTATAGGTCAGCACAAGAATCTTAAACTTAATTCTAAAAACAACTGGAATCCAGTGAAGAGAAGCTAGCACAGGGGTGATATGATCACACCTACGGGTGCCAGTTAGAAAACGTGCAGCAGCATTCTGCACCAACTGCAGTCTTGAGAGACAACCTTGACTCACCCCAACGTATAGACCATTGCAGTAATCCATTCTTGAGGTAATAAAAGCGTGAATGAGTCTTTCCATGTCCCTCTTCATTAATACAGACTTAACTTTAGCCAGCTTCCTTAACTGGAAAAAGCAGGATTTTACCACCCCATTTATTTGCTTATCAAATTTCAGCTCTGAGTCTACCTTGACCCCCAGATTAGAGATGACATCTTTGGGACAAGGCAAGAATTCATCCAAAAGAGGAGGAGACACAGCCGATGACCCACTAGGTTTAAAAAAGATAATTTCAGTCTTGCCCTCATTTATGCTCAAAAAATTAGAGGCCATCCACACTTTCACCTCCTCCAAACACTGTAGGATGCCCGCCACCCCTCTAACCGGAGCATAAACTTGACAATCGTCCGCATAACAATGAAAGGCCAGACCATATTTCCTAAAAATAACACCCAGAGGAAGCAAATATAAAGAGAACAGTAGAGGACCAAGCACTGAGCCCTGGGGCACACCACATTTAAGGGGAGCCTCCTTGGAACAAAATTCACCAACACTGACAGACACGGACCTATCTGACAGATATGATTTGAACCAGCTCAGGGCAACGCCTCTTAATCCAACATAATCTTCCAAACGTGACATCAAAATGGAGTGGTCAACCGTATCAAAAGCTGCAGTTAGGTCCAACAGCAGTAATAATACGGTTTCACCAGAATCTGTAGCCAGAAAGATGTCATTAAAAACCTTTACCAGTGCAGTCTCAGTACTGTGGCAGGATTTAAAACCTGATTGGAAAACCTCAAAAATCTGGTTCCCATCAAGGAAAGCATTCAATTGCATAAAAACAACCTTTTCCAATACCTTGGAGAGGAAAGGAAGCATAGAAATTGGCCTAAAATTAGATAAAACTGTTGTGTCCATACCAGGTTTTTTCACCAGCGGTCTAATGATAGCATGTTTAAAAAACGTTGGAACATCACCAGAAGACAGGCTGGAGTTAACAATATTCCAGACCTCATTGGCAATAGCAGGCCAAACTGCCTTCACCAGACAGGGAGGTATGGCATCCAGAGCAGAGCCTGATGGCTTAAGTTTCCCCACAATGTCAGCCAACACCTCAAGGGATACAGCCTCAAATTGCCAGAGTAATGCAGAGCAGCACTGNTGGTAGGTATTTATAAAAAACACACTTAATATATGAAAGAGAAGCAGAAAGTACTACTCAGCCATTTTAATAAACAATTAATATATACAATATAATTCTTACAGATAACAATTTAAATAAATGAGTGTTTCATATACATATAGTACCAATATAACTCAAAGAGAGGGTGAGAGAGACAACTAAAACAAAGTCTGAATGACAAGAAATCGACAAACCATCTGTCAGAACTGACTGCTTAGTGATATTCTGGTTCTGTTGTATATTTGTGTGTAGCTGAACCTATAACGCTCCACCTGTGAGAATAAAACTGTAAGGCTTGTTTTCAATACTCAGACATCAATTCTGATTACTTTACAGCCGAACAGCACACGGGGAGAAAGAGAGAGAGAAAAAAATAACTAACTGCTTAATGGAGTTAATTTTATTTTTTTGTCTTCATTTATCTGCTACTTGTGTTGAGAATTTTTTAAAATAGTAATTGAAAGCTTTACATGAGCTAAAACCCCTGGAAGAGGACTGCTTTGTAGAACTTTTATCTGGAGCTCCCCTTCTGCAGTTCAAGAGAGGTGAGTTTGGCCACATGGTGCAGCCTTCTCTTCAGAACCACAGACTTAACCAATGAGATCAAGTCTGACAGCCGTGGCATCCTAGCCTGGCAAGCCATCCTATATATGTGAATATATAAACTCTGCAAAGCAAGAATTTGGTCTAGTTCACTAGGCTAGTGGCATCCAGCATGACAGCTACACATCTGTGTTTAGTTTGGTTTTTCTGGCCCAGCCCAGCCTCATCATACACCAATCACAGCCTCCTGTAAAGGAATAGAAACATATTTAATATATTTGCATAAGTAATTTTCAAAAATTGGACAACATTAAGATTTGCTTTGTATTGTGAGTGGAGTGGGAGGGGCAAAAATAGAGTCTCTCTGAGGTACTTGTTTTTATATGCTGAAGTGAACAAATTTTAAGCGTGTAGCGTGTGGATATTTCTACATTGTGGGGACATTTGGCTGGGCATCACAATGACAAAATACCCTAAAACATGGTTTTAGAGGTATGGTGTGAATACACTTTTGGTTTAGGTTAGGGTTTGTGTTATGATGTTTAAATACTCACATCATCAGGCTGAGGTTAGTCTCTGGGAGGTCACAGACAGGCTCTCTTTGGCTCTTCTGGATGTAGTTTTGCACTTTTCTGGTTAAAACAAACAAGCATAATGTTTGACAATAATATACTGTTTATAGTACACACCTGTGGTCCTCAGTTTACATCAGGGGGCCTCTGGTGCTGTGAAAACTCTGGGGCACCTAGACATGATTCTTAGGACGTTTATTAAAATTAATTAATTTTTGACAAATATTATCAAGACAAGGAATGTAGGGGGGATAAGTATTACACTCTGCCTTGTAACTGATAAAAGGATATGTACATTTATGAATGCTGATGGCCTTATGATACACTTACTGTTTGAAGGAGAACCAGGAAGCTGAAGATGAAACAAACTCCATCTGACACAGCCCAGTTCTAATCATAATAAATCAGCTGCAGGAAGCCTCACACTTCTTCCTCACATCTTTTGTGGGAAAACCTAGAAAACAAAAACATGCAATTTGCAGATTAGTGTCTAACAATATTGTACAAAGGAGGTGAATGCTATTTTCTTAATTAGTTTGAATGCTTGGTAAAGCATTCAAAGTATTGTTTTTCTCCTCCTCCACTTTTTCAGTTTCCGTACGTTTTTTGAACTGTATCTCCTCCTACAGTTTTTCAGCTATTTCAGCAAGTTTGGTATCAAAGCGTTCAGCTCGTTCAGCTCTTTCAGCTCTTTCAGCTCTTTCCGGCTATATCTCTTGGTATTGATATCTTCCACCGTTTCCGATTTATTCAGCTTTTTCTGCGATTTTTCAGCCCATTGAAATGAATGGAAAATGCTTAAAATCGCTCAATTTTGCACAAAATCGTTCATCTTTTTGACCTCTTACTTGCCAGGGTTAACTTCAACCTAGAGACTTCATTCAACTTTTAAAGGAACTAGAGGCAGGAAAAAAGAAACAATGCTCACGAGCGACGCGCCCGGCTCTGCGAGTAACTGCAGCCCAGCACGGGAGCGTGCACAGACGGCTATGTTACACAAACACAAAAATACCATTACCTGACCCTCTTCACACGCTCTCACGCCACACCTCCAATATCTCACGCTGAAAAGGCAACTCCCCGCCGCTCTCACGGACAGTATTGCGGCGAAGCAATCCACGCTGCAGCCCTGATCACAGCTAATGCTACTACTGTAGCATGATCACAGCTAATGCTACTGCACGCTAGCTCTCTCTGAGTCATCGGTGAGGTCAGATCATTGTCATATCATCTCTAAACACAACCTATAAAGTTTCTTACCTGCTCACTAGGAAATGAGCCATGGCAGCATCCTTTTTGAGTCCCAGATATAGTTGAAGCAGCCTCCATTCGTCAATCACGTATCTGATATAGATTCGGGTCCCTGCCTGTCTTTTACCATATTTGGTTTTTGACTCACGAGATGCCGCTGAATAAACTTCCTTTGTGCCACGCTTGGTCGTTTGCTGGTTGCAGTAGAATCCATTCCCACAGTTCTTCTTTTGGAGTTTGGCGGTTGGCAAGCAACTTAAGGTGCAATAGCGCCACCTACCGATCTGCAGTGTCGAACACATTTTCTTTCTGTTTTGAAGCTGTCGTGAACGCGCAAGCAGTGTCAATTGACGCCACATCCGTAGGGCAGCGCGGGAAATTCGTGACCGAACTGCAGCGCATTTTGCAGCAAACAGCCTGTTCAAGAAAATGGAACGATACATGGGTGGCCTCATTCTTTTTGGTTTATAACGCTTCATCACCCATTAGCTTTGAAAAAATGAACATACATGTTTAATTTTTTACAGATTTTTTAAAGATCCTGCC
>SSNS01000069.1:2467487-2490081 GCA_006937985.1 Aphyosemion australe | reverse complement strand
GCTTTGTGTTAGTTTGGCGTCAATCAGATGTTGCGTGCGTTTTCTAGAAGCAAACAGCCTAAAGGGGCGGAGTTAAAGGGAGTTGAACCAACAGCCACATAAATGTGTGTGGTGCAGTGATGTGATGATTCCCACCAAGTTTGGTACAGTTTTGAGGTTTTTTGTAGAAGTTATTAAAGTTTCATTGTATCTAGGGGGCGCTGTCCCAAATTGTATTAAAAATCCCATTGAGCAGTTTGTAGGTTATCAACAATCATTTGTGTGCAGTTTGGTGTGAATTGCACCATGCATATGTTGCTCAGGGTCAAAAATGTCTGAGGGGGCGGGGCTAAAGGGAGTTGAACCAACAACCACATAAATGTGTTTGGTGCAGTGGTGTGATGATTCCCACCAAGTTTGGTGCAGTTGTGACCTTGTCTGTAGGAGTTATTACAGTTTAAATGTATGTAGGGGGCGCTGTGGTGAAATAAGACCAACTTCACCAACCATTTGCACCTGTTTGGTTGAGGGACTAGATTGTTGTTAACCGTGTTAAATTTCATGCTGATAGGAGGGTGTTAGTGAAAGTTACAGTGAAACGTAAGTTCACGGCGTCACGCCAGAATTCGCCATGGCATCAACGCTCCTCCATTTCTGGAAAACCTGCCAGAGCTGACGTGGTAATTACGCAGCCATGTACTCAGTGTAACTTTGATTAAATTAAAGACTTAAAATATGGCCATTTCAACATAAGACAGAGCACTTCCTGTGTTCAGTGGGCGGGGCTTAGGTGATGTCAGCAATCAACACTATCATAGTCTTCAGATGTGGTCTGTGATGACACGGACAAAGTTTGATAAAGTTCTGATCATTCGCATGGAAGTTATTAAAACCAATGAATGTCATGGCGAAAGGTAAAAGTTTGAGGGTTATCCACGCCCAAACCGAAAATTTCTCGTAAAATCCGTAGGTTCACTTTTTTCCACATGGTGTTAAGAGTATATAACCAAGATTTGAAGGTGATAGGTCAAACGGCCGTGACTGTCAATAGAAATAGTGCAAAAATCACAAAATGGCGTCTGGAACCAAAATGGCCGACTTCCTGTGCAATATAGAGCATGGCTTCAAGAGGCTTTTTTGTAGGCCCTGAGACACTACATCAGCGTGCAGCGTTTCGTAATTGTCACGCAAAGCATGGCTTGGGGCTGACATTTTTAATGGTCCTAGGGGGCGCTATTTCCAATATTAGGCCACGCCCACCGGATTTTCACGTCACCTTCTATTGAGGGTCGGACTAGGATGGCTCACCCCAAGTTTCGTGGCAATGTCATGAAAATTGAGGAAATGACAGGCAAACGTAAATGCACGGCGTGACATCGAAATTCGCCATGGCCCCAAAGCCCCGCCTCTATTCTAAACCTGCCAATACTGGACACAAAGAGACCCCAACATGTCCACTGCTATTTGACAAAAATTGATGCTGATTAGGTTAAAGGGGTGAAATAGGGAGCTTTGATAGGAAAGCATGGCGTGGCGGCAGGCCAATGTTTGACGGTTAGCCACGCCCAAACCGAACATTTCTCGTAAAATCCGTAGGTTCACTTTTTTCTAAATGGTCTTAAGAGTATATAAAAAAAATTTGAAGGCGATACGTCAAACGGCGAAGGGGGCGTGACCGTAAATAGAACGTGTCCGAAAACCACAAAATGGCGTCTGGAACCAAAATGGCCGACTTCCTGTGCAATATAGAGCATGGCTTCAAGAGGCTTTTTTGTAGGGCCTGAGACACTACATCAGCGTGCAGCGTTTCGTAATTGTCACGCAAAGCATGGCTTGGGGCTGAGAGTTTTAATGGTCCTAGGGGGCGCTATTTCGAAAATTAGGCCACGCCCACCGGATTTTCACGTCACGTTCTATTGGGGGGCGGACCAGGATACCTCAAAAAAAATTTGGTGCCGATATCTTTTGAAATGACGAAATGGGAGGCAAACGTATGGCCACGGCGTTACGCCTGACTTCGCCGCGGCGTCACAGCCACGCCCTCTTTCCAAAGCTCTCATAAAGTGACGCCATGCAACCCCAACTTGTCTTGAGTTACCAGATACAGTTTTGTGGTGATTAAATGAAAGGTTGATTTTTGGTAAATTTCCCCGTAAAACATGACCTTTTTAGTCCTGAGTGGGCGGGGCTTGTGTGATGTCATCACTTGACCATTCATTTTTGTTCGGGGGCGGATGAGGAGTAACAAAAAAAAATTTTGTGACTCTAGCCCTTTCGTTTATGAAGTTATAGCCATTTAAAAAATTTTGGCGAGTAGTGGAACTTCGAGGCCTGGCCCCGCCCCTTCAACATATACGAAAAGTCAGTTTTATTGTCTCATTTTGATCGGCCATCCCTTCTGAGCAAAACGAGACCGTTTTGGAGACAATCGTGCGAAAAATGACCGAGTAGGTCAATCAAGAACGGACCCTACAAACGGCCAAAACGGGGTAAAAATCGCTACTTCAATCCAAAATGGCCGACTTCCTGTTTGATGTTGACCATGGCTGCAAGAGACTTTTTGGTGCGGACTGGGGAGTAAAACACGTGTGCAACGTTTCAGAATTTTACGATGAAAAAAGGTCAATGGGGGGGCTGATTTTTCACATTCTAGGGGGCGCTGTTCAGCCATTTTTGTGGCGATTTTTTCGGGACCTTTGAAATATAAAATTTTACACCAGGCCTGACATGCCTGCAAAATATTGTGAGTTTTTAAATATGTAAAGGCCTCGAAAAAGGCAAAAAAGTTTCGGGAAGAAAAATAATAATAATAATAATAATAAACAGAGCAGATACAAGAGGCCTTCGCAGCGCTTTCGCTGCTCGGGCCTAATAATAATAATAATTAATAATAATAATAATAAACTTAGCTCTTTGCATGTTGCAACACACAAATGCACAATAACTTCTATAACATGGTATATGCAGTCCAATGCAGTGAGGACTGTCCAGACCTTTACATAGGGGAAACTAAACAACTACACAAGCGCATGGCACAACACAGGAGAGCCACCTCTTCAGGTCAAGACTCTGCAGTCCATCTACACCTGAAGGACAAGGGACACACTTTTGAGGATGACAAAGTCCACATTCTGGACAGAGAAGATAGATGGTTTGAGAGAGGAGTGAAGGATCATGTCAAACATGAAAAACCTACATTAAATAGGGGAGGAAGACTCAAGTTTCACCTTTCCAGCACCTATAATGCAGCTCTGAATCTTATTCCCAAACAGTTTCAGTCTAGGTCAAACCCTCCTACATCTAATCAATACGACTCCCACACAATAGAGGCTAACGGCTCATCGGGGGGTAGGAAGGAGGGGTATTCATAGGTAGTTTCTGCTCGTTAAGCAACAATAGACAGCTATTTATAGCTTGACCCTCATATTTTCCAGTCAGAATTGACAAAGCTTCTTGGATGAGAAGTGAAATCTCTTCAAGAAACCAAGAAGTTCAGTTGCCTTCATTCAAACCCTCCTTTGTATTACAATGACCTGGATGATGAAGAACCTTCACCAGCAAACCTCTTAAACAATCAGTAAAGCAGTAAATTACCAGTGATTTTTGCAACAGTGCAGCCCCTAAAGCTGCTGTTGGCTTGCACAGATTCAGATTGACTTCATTGTTTCCTTACATCACATACACACTCAGTTCCTCTCTCACAGTGGAAAGAAATGTGTAAATATGCATCCAAGAATATGCACCTACAACACCAGCAGCTGTCACCTCCAGAAGTTCTCAGATGACTCAGCCATTGTCAGCTGTGTGTCTGAGGGGAATGGTCATCATGGACCTTGAGGACTGGTGTGAGCGTAACCACCTTCGCTTAAACACCAGTAAAACAAAGGAAATGGTGATTGACTTCCAGAGAAACACTCCTCCTCACTCACCAGTAAACATCCAGGGAGCAGACATTGAGGTTTGGTGGATACCTTTAAGTACCTGGGTGTTCATCTCAACAGTAAACTGAACTGGTCCCACAACACAGATGCTCTGTATAAGCAGGGGCGCCTCCAGAAAATTTTGATAAGGGTGGCCAGATGGGGCCAGAGAAAATTTTGGGGTGGCACATCAAATTGGTCCTTGTGGTAACTCTGGGAGAGTTTAGCCTGTGGCGATGCATTGTTTTTTATTTAAAAACAATATGCATCCAAAGCACCAGGGGCGATTCTAAGATCAGAGGTTTAGGGATGCTGAGCACCCAGAGAGCTACCCGTCCAGGCAACTATTGTATTGCAACATGTGTAAAATAAAAGCAAAACACTCTTTTTCACAAATAAAAAAATAGGTTTCAGAAATCGCAAACAATGCTTTATGGATTCTGTTATTGCAATAATCTTTTCCAGGTTCAAAGGCTCTAGGTCAGTGATCCCCAATTCCCTTCCCTGATGGCCGGTATCCAGCACGTTTTACTGTTTCCCTGCTTCAACACGCCTGATTTTAATCAGCAGGTGATTAGCAGGCCTCTGCAGAGCCTGATGAGCTGCTGAGCAGGTGAATCAAGTGACTTGGATTAAGGAAACAACTAAAACATGCTGGATACCAGCCCTCGGGGAAGGGAGTTGGTCTAGGTGTTGTAGTATTTTTGCTGGACCAGTTCCCGTGTGGCCCAGATGAAAACAAATAGGCCTAAATAAATAAAATGCTGAAATCATTTTTCTACTTTCACATATCAGATAAAGCTTTCACAAATCACAAACTATGTTTTAAGGACTCTGCCATTAGTGGAAAATGAGCTAGTCCAGGTTTGATGTGTCCAGGTTTGTAGTTTTATAATAAGAGCAGATTAAAGATGTCCAGGGAGCGAAACATTGGTTGGAATTGCCACTAAAAGTACCAGTAATAGTTTTGGATTTATTTACGTGTATTTATTTTCCACTATTATCAACATCCCTATGAAAAAATTATCCAAACTCTTTTTGCAAAAGTTTTTCTCTCCTTAATTTTAAAACCAAACAGAAATAAAATGATGGTTTTTCAAAAATTACAACAAATCTCATTTAGTAGATATTTAGGGAAGAGAACGCGCTCACTCAGCAGAGGCAGCTGAGGTAGGGTTAAGTTTAGAGTTCAGCATCAGACCCTGTTATGACCAGAAATCCATCATACAAGCAGGTTAAGATTTGTTTTGGTCTAAATGGGAAATTACCCAATGAAATAATGTAAATACAGCTACAACTAATATTATGATTCTGATTCACACACACACACACACACACACACGAAGGTTATGCATTTAACAAGACATTTAATAAATGATAATCAGCTGCTGTAAAACGTAATCTCCAGTCCATCCAGCCAGAATGATCCTCTCTTCTGTCTCATATGATCAGCAGCAGCAGCAGCTGGGATGTTTTTTTTCCCAACATGCCCACTTTCAAGTGAAGCACACTCCACATCTTGTTTTGATCTCCACATCTTGTGCTTTCTTGTGCTAAGCCTTACTCCCGATATTTCTGTTTGGATGCCATCTATCCATCTCCATGCAACTGCCTGTCGCAGCATTTGACCACTGGTTGGTCAGATGCTGCGTGCTACTGCAGGAACGTGCATGCGGTCGGATAACCTGTTTTTTTCTCTCCTCTTGTCTGGGCTGACGTTAAGCTGACGGGGACGGTGCTGCACGCGCGGCGCGCCTCACGGCCATGATGCGCCTTTTGCGCAGATGGAGAGATTGCGTCCCCGCATGGAGCGCGCTGCTTATCGAGAGGGAGGGGCGCTGGATGCCTTGTGTTTATTTGAAGACGCCGGGCCGGACACATATTTTTTTTAGAAATGTCGGAGATTTTGACCAATAAATGACCAGGAAACTACCGGTACGCATGAGACGTAAAAATTAAAAGTGCTGGTAGCTACTGCGTGCAGCGTACCGGCCCACTTAAAGCACTCACTCTCCCTACAGCAGTCATCAGGAAGGTGGCGCACAAAGCGCTCTGAGCCCGACTCTGGGAAAGTTGAGTAAATCAAACCACTTTTGCAGCGGGGTAGGTTTGATGCATTTTTGCTGTTAAAATATAACGTTTCAACCAAGCACTATGCTTTTTATATTTTACAAGCGTCTTTAAAAAACATAAAAAATAAATAAACATTTTAAATTCTCAAATTTTAGGGGTGCTGGGATTTGATTTAGGGGTGCTTCAGCACCCCCCAAATAAGGGCTAAAAATGCCCATTCAAAACACTTAACTCAAAATTGAGAAATACAAACATTTCAGAAAATTTCATTTCAGTTATTTTAAATTTTATTTTCAAATTTATTTTCAAAATTTTTTTTTATTAGCCTGTTGCTGTCTTCTCAAAAAACTATGGTGATATAAACCTTTTTTGAAAATGGTGAGCAACAGAAACACATATAATTTTTTTTATTCTGATTATTTATTTACTCATTAATTGTACAATTTTTTATTGGGCTTTAAATTTATGTCTTGATTAAATGAGATGAATTTATGGTATGAGTGAACATTAACATGATTTATTAAGAACACTGGTCTCCCCTGTGGTGGCCAGCATTTTTCTAGGGGTGGCCATGGCCATGGTCAGGGGTGGCCATGGCCACCCCTGGCCACCCCTTGGGGGCGCCACTGTGTATAAGAAGGGCCAAAGCCACCTCCACCTCCTGAGGAGGCTGAGGTCCTTCGGAGTTAACTCCCAGCTGCTAAACTCTTTTTACCATTCTGTTGTTGGCTCCACTCTGCTGTGGTCTGTTGGGGTGCAGGCAGCTCTGACCGAGACAGGAAGAGACTGAACAAGCTAGTTAAGAAAGCTAGCTCGGTCTGGGCTGCCCACTGGATACAGTTGAGGACGTGTGTGTTGGTGAAGCTGACCTCCATCTTGGAAAAACCCATCCCACCCACTGTATTCCACTGTGGAGATCACGGACAGCTCCTTTAGTGGCAGATTGAGACATCCGTAGGTCATTCATTCCCACTGCAGTAAGAGTGTAGAACTTCAGTTTAACTGTTACTGGCATTATCCTGCTACACGCTAACATCAGTGCTGTCTATATTCAGTATTTGTGCAATGCTCAGATGCACATTTATATGTCTGTGTCCTTCATGCTGTTTCTTCTTGGAAACCCAATTTTCTATTCATTTTTTAATTGCTGAAGGTTACAATAATATCCTACTGCTTTTGTGTGGTTACTAGTATTATTTTTCCTATTCTCTAAGTGAATGTGCTGCCTTAATGAGTGAATTTCCCCACTGTGGGATCAATAAAGTCTATTCTATTCTATTCTATTCTAAATAATAAAACAGCAGCACAAAAAAGTGGAGCCACAAAGTGTACAGATACAGCCAAGATGTACTAATCTTTTCTTATTTAGATCCCTGCTATGGTGAGCACAGTTTCAGCTGCAGAGCAAATAAGTAGAGAAAGTGAGAGGACTAAGCTGTAATTTTATGACAAATTCACTTTTTTCTTGCCTTGAAACACAAATGGCTACATGTCAAAATAGAAATACAAATATGCTAGAAAATCACACAATTAAATCAGCTTTTGATCTTCCATAACCTTTAAACCATCTCTGTTATCATACTGAGACGACTCCTGACCAAACCGTGTTTTTATGTGATCTGATCTGCTGTTTTTATAGCTTCACAGTCATTTCATGAAGATTTCAGACATGCAGATCAAAATATAATTATAAATAAAATTATAATTTATAATTCAGCCTACAATATATTCTAAATAATACCTTGATGCAGGTTACATAAATAATTTAATATGTTTAAAAAAAATGACCTTAAGAATAGTTCATCTTGTGTCCATGCAGAACCATGCAGGTTCCTCTAGAGGGTGTTCTCTTCTAACCCTCCATCAGCTGTTTTGCTGATGTTACTGAACTTGTTCCCATGCTGCAGAAGCTTTCATTTAAACAAAATCTATCAAACCTGATCCTTTTATCATCATAACCAAAACAAATCCAATTTCTGTCTGAAGCATGAAAAAATACCCCAATAATCCATTCACACGGAGGTTATTGTGTCTACTGTCCCTGTTGTCTGTTTAATGCACAGCTCAAACAGAGGATGAAGACATAACAGCATGAAGTCTGTTGACTCTGTGCAAAAACACTAAATTTATCAGCATTTGCTCACAGATGTGTTTTGAGTACCGGTTTGGAGAACTGAGAGGCCTTGATTTCAGAGTAAATATAAGACAATCCTTCCCCAGGACAGCGTGTGACATTTTAGCATCAAATTTGAATTTATTCTTATTTATTTTGTTATTGTTTCACAATTTCCTGAAGTCTTTGTAGTCGTCAAGTGAACACTAGTCGTGGGTAATAACAATGAAGAATTGTAATTTTTAAAAAAATTAAGTTTTATTGAAATTGTGCCCTGAGATTTTAGTTGAACTAAAAATCAAACTAAAACTATGAAAAAAAAATATTTTCAAAATAAAAAATGAAGCTTTTCTCGAATAATAAATCATATCAGTGCTGATTTCAGGGTTTTGGTGGAGCTGAAGAAAAAAAAACTACTTTTCAAAGAAAGTTTCTTGGCAACACTTTGTGATTATTTAGTTCATGTTTCTGATTGCTGACAGTGCACATAAAATATGCTAACACAGGGAATTTCTGACTGTTTCAGCAAAAATTAAGAAAGAAGTTCCTTCAGCTAGCTGTGGTTTCCAGCACCCATTCGTGTCGCTTCCTGTCACATTTCCTGTGTTACGAGCAGAGTGACAGGGATGAATTAACAGTTGTGCAAACCTTAAGACAGAGGGAGACCGCTGTGCCACAAGAACATCCTTGCTAGTCATTTAGATCTGAATTAGACCAACATTTTGGCCCAAAATGGTGTTAATGCAGTGGAAATAAAAATGGCAGCTGTGATTCTGTTTCATGTGAAACGCGTTCTTGTACCATGCAGAGGATGAAAATAATGCAGTTACGCTTGTGTGTCCGTGACCACGTCTGAGCACTCAGAACTTGAGGTTTCAACCAACCACTAATTCATCTTCTCACTGGCTCTGTTGAGCAACGAGACGCCTCACAGGCCAGTTGAAGACATGAAAACAACTTGTTGTGAAAAGCTGTTTCGTAAACAGACGCCAGAGCTTCCTGATGTCTAAAATAGCTTGTTTCATGGGTAAGTATATAAATCAATTACACATATGTTTTTGTGATCATTATCACAAAACAAAATAGAAAGATGATTGTTTCTGGTCTTCTTTTGACATAAATACGGACTCTTTTTTGCTTTTTAGGAGTAGATTTACTTCTTTTTGACTGGAAACAGATGAAATGCTGCATCCAGGTCGATGATGAGTCAATGCCTTGAGTGATAGAGTTTCTGGTTTATGGGTGATGATGGGATGGAGCGAGAAGTGGACCAGCAGATCGAGAAGTTGTCCTAAGCCCAGGCCATTTTTCGGCTGCCCTAGACAAATGTCTCATCGTGACAGAAAATGGTGAACGCGAGGGTGATTTGTAGGTCTGTGGCTGTCCAGTGTGAGCGACCAAGTAGCTTATTGAGCAATCTCACATTCAGCCTCCAAGCATGTCAGAAAATCTACGACTCTGGTCAGCAGTCGACCAATGAAAATACACCCAGGAAGTGACGCGAAAAACTAGTGATGGGTGTGAGAGTAGCATTAGCAACGTAAGCAACAGTGGAGGCTACACGCAAAAACGTCTAATAAAAGAGTCTCATAAAAGAAGTGTTTACGATGTGCTTTTTTCTATTTTCATGGTTGTTGTCTTGGTATCTGTCGACTTTCAGTGATGTGTGCTTTTCGGCGAGTATGTTCGTGACGTTAGCGTGTCCTGCTAGAGTGAGACAGCTGAATTAACTTATAATAGTTCTATGGTTGATACAAAACAAGTTCCTGAAGTTCGTTTAACTAAATCCCTCTGACATCAGCCGTTTTATTCTTGACATTTTCAGTACCTTCCAGAATGAGCCGTTTCAGGATACTTTATGAAAACAAGCAGGAGTTGGCCACACCCACTCATCCCCCAGTCAGGCTGCTATAAGCTGAGAAGCTCCGATATCTGGGAGGGACTCAGAGTAGATGAAATATCCTTTCTGGACTCAGGATTTACCAGAATGGTGGAGTGGTTGGAATGTTTGAGGACGGATCTCTGGGCTTCTTTCCTTGATCTCAGGCCAGCAGCTGAAAACAGATTCAAGACACGATCATTTAAACACAAGACTATTTTTTCATAACTGCTTTTATTAAATAGAAGAAAAAACAAAGTTGATCAGATTTTTGAACAGAACAAAGCAATACGATTAACACAATGACTGCACTAAACCAGAACATAGACTTTTTTTTTTACAATTCGGCCACAAAATGTAACCAAATCTAAAAAAAAAACACATTCATGTTATAATTTGGCAAAAAGAGACAGAAACAAACCTCTAAAATCTGTAAAGCTACAAACTTACAAATGAAACTCTTCATATAAAAAAGTTGAACGGTTACAGGGTCAACTTATTTCTGACCCTGGAGGCGTAAGAAAAAGGTCTGATTCAGTGCACCTGTGACATTTTCCCACAAACAGAAATCCAGTTGCATCAAAAAGGTGAGGTCATCGAGCTGAAACATACGGGAAAAAGTTCAGACATCCATCAAAAATATGCAAAAGTCATAACGATGAGATTCCTCCAAAAATAATCACCCCAATTCCATTTTTTACATTTTTTGCAAACAAATAAAATAAAAAGGGAAACAAAGGAGAAAGAGGAAAACAGACAAAAGGCAAGAAGTTCTGCATAGAAACACGATTCTGTATCATTGTCAAAAGTCATATAAAAACCTTCACATACAAATTCAAGACTAATTCCTCCTCTTTTTTGTCAGCATTTAACAGAAAACAATAACGTGAGACAGCTGAGACACTGAAGCTATAGACGGGATCTGGTGTGGGACTTGCAGGTCTTGAGAAATGCATGCAAGTTAGCATCTGCACCAAGTTTTAGTGTTTATTTGTTCACAGCCTTTAGAAAAGAAGTTGCAAAAATACCTTCATAGGACCTATCAAAAGACTTCACACCTGTATGACTCAAGCTCAGAAACGCCTTGCAGGAACGACTCAGAAGAACGGGCTCCAGCTGAGCGTACTTATGGAAATAAGAGTCTGACACGTATTTGACGAGAGCCACACCGTCTCCATCAGACTGAAGTGGAGCATGCCAAGTGCAAAGCCACACACCATATCGGTTAGGTGGTGTTTACCCAGGAGCACCTGGGACATGCCCACCAGGAAGGCCCACAGCACCAGCAGGATGCGGAGAGGCACAGCCAGAACCAGATGGGACAGCAGGAACTTGGAGACCATGGCTGCTCGACTGGCATGGGCAGCAGGGAAGGAGTAAACATCCATGGCAACGCAGTCCATGAAGCCTGGCGTCATCTCCCAGGGTCCTCTTCGCTTCACCAGCCTCTGGACTCCAGCTACTGTCATGACGTCAACGATGAGGGCTTTAGAAGAGAAAAAAACAGAAAGATTGAATAAATAAGGAATGTTACAGCATAAAAACAATGTAGAAACCCCAAATAGAGGAATGTATTGTTATATTGTTGTTGTTCTGGACATGTATACGTGTGTTTTTAGTTTCCTTTAAATGTACTTATTGTGTATTATGAACACAACTCAATTCTACAACCGCTTAAATGTCAAAAGGTTGAAATTGCATTAATTCAGAGTTGAACAGTGAGAAACCTTCTTTTAGTGTCAACAGTTTGATTAGGATTGGCTAAAAGTAATTAGTGAGTTGGTTCCTAGCATTTATTTTGGAATTTAAATATTCATAATTGCCATTTATGAATGTATTCTACCAAAAATCCCCTTTGATGCAACACCTTACCGTCACACTTCCACCGCCATGCTTCGCCATCAGAATCAGGTCTATTACAAAGTTTATGCAAAGAAGAGATTTGCATTAACCACTTTGTGCCAAAGTGTTATCTCTGAAGTAAGACGTTCTAACAATGTGGCAAAACGCTGATTTTCCAGACAGATAAATAACAAATTTAAGCACAACAATAGTGTCGGCCATATTTACTGAATCAGGGCTATAATTAGAAGAATGCAGTGAAGGTAATTGTCCAGGTCAGGTGAACTTGATTAACCCGTTAAATCCCAAAAAACACCTCTTCTGTCATTCAGTGAACGTTTAGTGTTTTGTGGTTATTTCCTAAATGTGTCCTTTGAGGTTGGCATTATGCATTATCTATCAGTTAACTGTATATTTTTAAACATTGCTTCACATGCTCTTCACATACCGATGTAACCAATAAATTAAACGTTTTGTCTTGCATGTGAAAGGTGGTTCTATGCTAATTTACCCGTTTGTGATGTCACAAACGGGGACTTTTTGAAATGGCTTGTTTTAGGCACGTGATTCCTGAAACCATGACAAAAAAATGGATGGATGTTTCTTTTTCCCATTGGAGTGTTGATACAGGAATTAGAGACCCACACAGCAGCACAGAAGGATGCAAGAGGTGAGATTTGCATTATATTTCCTCTTTTAAACTAAATGTGTTATCTATTATTTATTATTTTGAATTTGCATTACAAATGGCGCCCATTAAGCATTTCCCCCAGATTCAGAAACGATAAAAGTCATAAAAGTGCACATTGCAAAGATCAGTTGAATGCTTGTAGTAATTGCTGCTTTCATGCAAGCTCTTGGAAAGTGAGATTTGTGTAAAGAGCTAAGCTCTTGGAAAAATAATGCTGAACACTGAGCTATTTGCTCCACTGAGCATAAAGACAACAGCTGTGTGAGCGCAACCCCAATCTGTTTCTGTCATCGTCTATGAAGGCCGCCCCTGCAACACCCAAAAAAATCTGCAACCATAACTAAACATCATCTCATTAAACTCAGGGGAATGAGAAAAAGTCACCTCAAAGGTTATAATACATGTGTTTGCATGCTTGCACACTATTCTTAAAACAAAAACAGCTTTTAGTTTGGACAATTCACCAGGATGTAACTACAACACCACGTTCAACAATGCATTAAAACAATTATTTCTTTACAGATGCATGACATTTGCAGCTAGTATTTAAAACAGAAGTGTTTTATTCTATGTCTGGAGTTAAAATTTATGAAAACATAATGTGCAGAAAAGCATGAAAACATAAACAATTGGCTTTACAAAAGCTGCTGATAGCATAAGAGCCACCCTTCATTCACTCGTTAATTAATTAGTGCAAAAGGAAAAGTAATATCTTACTTTTCACACATATTCCTTGAAATTTGAATGCACTTGCAATTCTAGAAAGAGGTAGTCAAAATGAATATATACGTATTTGACAACAATAAGAGCTTTCAGACATATTTAGACTTTTAAGGTGGAATGTTTCTGCACAGATCGCAGCAGTAGGCTGAATTAAACCCACTATGACGGATCAGTCAAGAAAGATTACTCTCTCTGAAGATGAAAACATTGTTCCAGGAAGCATTAAATATGAACTCTCTTGCCAACCGTTCATAGACTTTGGCTGTCACTTCAGGTCCCAAATAAACAAATACTCAACAAGCAGCTGAGGTCAAACCTGCAGACCAAAGCAGCACTGTCCCAAATCCAGAGATTTGCTGGCTTTCAAATCAGTGTTTGATGAGGCAACAGCTGGTAAATTTTGGGAAAATAATCTGGATTTTTTGCTGAATGTGCTTTGGCTCGGACACGTCACTAAACAGATGCCACATCATTTTGAACAAAACAAATTGCAGGTATTTCTCAGAGGATGCTAAATGTTATGTTCTAGGGCGATGGTGGCAGAGGAGTTAAGTGGCTGCCTTGCAATCGGAAGGTTGCAGGTTTGCGTCCTGCTCAGTCTGTCACTGTCCTTGGGCAAGACATTTAAACTCCCTTGCCTGCTGGTGGTGGTCGGAGGGCCCGGTGGCGCCAGTGTACGGCAGGCCCCGCCTCTGTCAGTGCGCCCCAGGGCAGCTGTAGCTACGATGTAGCTCATCCCCACCAGCGTGTGAATGTGTGTTTGAATGGGTGGATGACTGATTGTGTTGTGAAGCGCCTTGGGGGGTTGTAGAACCCCAAGAAGGCGCTATACAAATACAGGCCATTTACCATTTACTGTTGTGTTCTTGGGCAAGACACTTAACCCGCCTTGCCTGGTGGTGCCAGTGCTCAGCAGCCTCGCCTCCGTCAGTGCATCCCAGGGCAGCTGTAGCTACAATGTAGCTCATCCCCACCAGCATGTGGATGACTGATTGTGTTGTGTAGCGCCTTGGGGGGGTTGTAGAACCCTAAGAAGGCGCTATACAAATACAGGACATTTACCATGTTTAGTAGCTATTAAGAAAACCATAGAACAAGAGTTTTGATGTTTTCATGAACCAAATTTTCTGAAATAAAGAATTTTATTTTGTTTTCGATACCTTTAAAGGGGACATTTTATGCAATGCATTTCCAGAAAAAAAATACTGAAAAATACTGAATGTAAGCCAGTGAAAGATCAGCCCAAGGAAGTGAACTCCTGAACCTAACTAGACCACGTGAAACTGTTGTAGGCTACATATAGTTTATTAATATTTTTCTCAGGTAGAACTCAAAGTATTATGTTAAATCTAAATGTTAAAAGTAAAAATGACATCTAAACCTAAATGTTTAATCTAAATCTAAATCTGAGAGCTAAATCTTTCTTCGCTATTACTGTTGCTGAGATGCTGAATGAAGCAGTTCATCAACCTTTGTTGTGGGCGTGGCCAGAAATGCCCGTAGTTCCAAGGGCATGGTTAATTTGCATATAACCAAAAGATTTAGCTCACAGATTTAGATTTAACATTAAAATTTTGATTTTAATTTTAGGTTTAAATTAAACATTTACATTTAGATTGAACATTTAGGTTTAGATTTAATGTTTAGATTTAGATTTAAAAGTTAAATTTAAAATTTAGATTTATTTTTAACATTTAGGTGTAGATTTAACATTTAGATTTAGATTTAAAAGTTAAATTTAAAATTTAGATTTATAACATTTAGACTTGGGTTTAGACTTAACATTTAGGTTTAGACTTAACCTTTAGGTTTAGAGTGAACATTTAGGTTTAGATTTAACATTTAGGTTTAGATTTAACATTTAGATTTAGATTTAAAAGTTAAATTTAAAATTTAGATTTATAACATTTAGACTTGGGTTTAGACTTAACATTTAGGTTTAGACTTAACATTTAGGTTTAGACTTAACCTTTAGGTTTAGATTGAACATTTAGGTTTAGACTTAACCTTTAGGTTTAGATTGAACATTTAGGTTTAGACTTAACATTTAGGTTTAGATTGAACATTTAGGTTTAGATTTAACATTTAGGTTTAGATTTAACATTTAGGTTTAGATTGAACATTTAGGTTTAGGTTTAACATTTAGGTTTAGATTTAACATTTAGGTTTAGATTTAACATAGGTTTTGATTTGTGAAAAGTAAACATGGTGGTACATAACGATTTTTACATTATTTTTCGTTTATAAATGTCAAGTGTGCTAAATATAAACTAAATTAAATAAATAAAAAACATTTTGGTTAATGTTTTGCATGTACAATTTACACTTGGCATCCCATCAATAGGCATGGGTTCATGCTGACTTTTATTTCATGTGCAGGTGTTTCTGTGCTCTAGGTGCGTCTTGGTGCTGATGTCTGTTTGGGGGTGTTATGTGTGTGTTGTGGCATTTACCAAGCAGCAGGTTGACTAGCACCTCCTGTCCAGCCAGGGTGCTACTCCGTGTGAGACACACGATAGTACCAATGATCCACGTGATGCCGTGACCTGTGAGCGCCAGCAGGGCCACCATGGAGCGGCAGCCTCCCCAGGAGGAGGACGTGTACGCGCACACCCCCATGCGCTTGGATAGGCAGATGTCAATGGCGAGGAGTGAGTTCATCGCAATCCCCTTGAAGGAAGGGTTCAGCTGCATGCAGTCCTCCTCGGGCAGTTTGGTGGACTCTCTCCGGTCCTTGCTGCCGCTGTCGGTAGGTTCCTCACCCTTCTGGCTCGTTTGCTGCTTGATTTGACCCGGGCGTCTTGGGCCGGTTCCTCCTCCGCCTCCGCCGCGGATCTCCGAGGAGCCGCTCGGTGCGCCGCGGGGGGGCTGATGGTTAAGGGACATGAACTCAGGTCTGCTCAGGATGCTGTTCCTCTCCCGCGCCCTGGATCTCACGGTGAACGTGGAAGGCATGTTTGGACACAGGCTCGAGTTAATAAACTGATAATGAGGCTCCGCGGCGTAATTCAAGTGGCAATTCAAGTTTACCACGACGGAGAAATGTCCCAGAATAACCCCCAGCAGTCCTCCCCCTCCTGTGGCCTTAATAGATATATTTAGAGCCTCCGGAATGTGAAAGCTGTTTATACCTCAGGCTGGCTGTATTAGATGGCAGAGCAGCTTCCAGCCGGTCCCGTGAAACCCGATCTACAGCCTGGACACAAAAATAACAACATGAGCGTTTCATTACGCCGCAGCATCACAGCTAACAGGTGATCACTGCGCCCCAAAAGCATCAACAAAACACAAGCTCGGCGTAAAACGTGAAAGAAATACAGAAGAAGCAAATGTTAAGTCGTACCTGGCCCTCACAACGTCTCTATAAACGTCTCCATCACAGGTGTGAGAGGGAGAAGCGAGACAAACACCATCAACAAAAGAGGAGGACGAGGGAGCGCAGTCAGCGCAGCATCCCGTTTATTTGACGTAATTTACGCACAATCGCGATTCAGGTTCTAGTGGTGCGCCCTGCTGTGGAGCGGAGTTCTCCAAGGTGCTTAAACAGGAAGCACAGGACCGATAATGGCAATAATAATCATTTTTAAAACAACAACAACAACGACAATAATAACAATAATAATAATAATATTTTTTTATTTTCGAAAACCTAAAAATTACAACACATTTCAGAAAATGCTAAATGAATTTCACAAAAATAAACTTTTTTATAGTTTGGTGTTGTTTAGTTTAGGTTCCTTAAGGTTTTAGGCCTATTTTTTATTTACTTTTTTTGTGAATTGTCGATGTGTTCTTTTTCTGTTTTTTTTTTCTTTCAAAACGTTTTTTTTTTGGCTTTTTGTTTTGCACTCATGGCTCCCTTATACTCTCACTGGCCACCTTTGGAGAACCATGGGTTGGACTTCCTTTTGCTTTTAACCTTAATTCTTTATTCTTGAACAAGGTGAAAACGTCCCTCAGAGGTTCTGTTTCATGCAGCATCACACAGTTACATCCATGATGCGAATACAAACAAAAAAATAGAATAAAAGATCCCTTTATTGTTTCTCAATGGGACATTTTGGTGTCACAGCAGCAAGCAAAGCAAAACAGTGCAAATAACAAAAAACATAACGCAGAAAAATATTTAAAAATCAAAATAATGAATTACACACTTTAAGGAATAAAACCCAGTACTGTGTGCAAACTAATGCAATCTTAATTTTTACAGATTGCATCATATTTGTTTGTATGTGTATAAAATTTTAAAGAAAGCCAAAAAATACATCTCATATATCTAATTCTAACTTGTTTATTGTGTTTGTGCGCTCTAAAACGAACGCGCTGAAATCAGATCCAAGTCCAGGAGAACGCCATTTCCCAGCATGCCTGCGGGTCAAACCGGAAGTGTCGTCACGCAGACGCTTATAAAGCTGCTCACCCGGCTGATCGACGCGTAGCGGGGTGAACCTGCTGCCGTTGCCATGGGACGACGACGAACTGACAGCTCGTGCAGAAATGTCGGCTGAGTTGCATCCTAAGCTCGCGCGAGCCATGTGACGCTTGGCGCTTCCTCCGAACTAGACGCGGTTTTTTCTTTTATTTCTTCTTCCTTTTTAAATTTTAGCCTAAAGAATGGATTCGGAGGAACGGGCGCAAAAGTTGATCCCAGTGGTGTCGTTTGGATGTTCCTAAACTCCGCTGACTTCAGCTGCAGGCTGGGGGAATAACGGAATTACCTCTCAGACCGAAGAGCTGTGAGAGCCCGCTGGCTCGGAATCTCTCCGGTACACCTCACACCTCTCTGAAGACACCGGAGACTTTCCAGTTTAATGTTTTATAGGTAGACTCCTATTTTTTTTGCATGCTATTTTATATCGGCTAAAATACACCACAACTCTCCTAATCCGCATCATATGAATGACATTTTTATTCTAAGGAATGGAGGCTGATTGAATTAACGGACATGTAGGAAATCCGATCTCCACCTCCGAGCTGCCGCCAGTCCTTATAATACCGTTACAGCATTTGTAATCATGATTCATGTCACCATCTGGACACAGAGCGGCACTCATCCGACCAGGGATTAGTTTATGGTGACACAAAGATCATAGAAAGGGAAATCTGACACCGTCATGTAATTTTATAGACTACTTTTGTTAATTATTTAGCACCAAATTACCCCGAAGAGGATCTTTCCTGGTTGCCACATGTTGCCAAAGTGACATCTCTATAAAATGACAGCATGAAATCATCCCTTCACGCGTAAGAAAAGTTGTGACATAGCCTAAGCTTGGCTGGTGGAGTCGCTTTTACGCACCGGAAAAGCGTGCGCTCTGCAGATATGGGGACTTTTTTATCGGTCTGTTTTCTTCTTCTGGATCAAAGACGCATGGCTTTTTTTCTTCCTCACAGAGACTGCCTGCTGTGTGATCGCGTTTTGATTTCGTAAACGTTTTGAAGTGTGGATGAAGAGATCATGTGGGTCCAAGTGTGGTGATCCTTCTTTGGTGTTTCCATGCGTCTTTCTTCTCCTCCTCCAGACCTCTGGACGTTGTTGTGGATTGTGTTGCAATTGCATGCAATGGGCTGCATCCAGAGCATCAGGTGTAAGCCCAAGAGTTTCCGAGACAGTATCACCGTCCTGGATCTGAGCACGTCCATCGACTCCAGCCCCACCGTCATCGACGAGACGTCCAGCGTGGTCCTGCGCTACCGGACGCCGCACTTCCGAGCTAATGCGCGCGTGGAGGTGCCGCCTGTTGCGGCCAAAGAGACCTGGACCATCGGCTGGATCCAAGCGTGTAACCACATGGAGTTCTACAATACATACGGGGACAGAGGGATGTGAGTATTTCACTGATTTTTCATGTTTAAGTGATGAAATAAATTATTTGATAGCTTCACACAGAGGCGTGCCAAATAGTCATAATGCAAGATGATTCTGGCTCAGTTGCTTTAAAGTATATTTGATACCCTGTCATTAGTCATAATTTGTTTGAAAAAAATTGAAAAATATGCAAATTAACAAGGTTTGATTGTTTAATGTCCACTAAAATGTATTTTTATTTATAATAATTACAGTTGAAGGTGCATGTGTGGTTTATTTGTGTCAGTCATACAGCAAAAAAATACAAATAACAATATTTAAAAAAAACATAGAAAGTCTAAAAAAGGGTCATAAACTTTAAACCTAATGAGAACATTAAGTTCTGGAGATTTAAAAACATGATAAATCTGAATATGGGCACATTTTTCTCAAATGAAGTAATGAAGTATTAAAAGTTTTAGTTTTTTAAGAAAATTGCAAGATTATTAAAAAATTTCAGGCCTCGAATTGCAGGCTTCTGGGGGAGCCCCGTGAGAATGGCGTAAGAACGAGGGGAGGGTTGGTCCAATCATCTCAGTTAACGGTCCGGAAGAGCGGGTTGGATGGCGGGTCAGTCTGGATCATTTTTTGGGGCTCCCCCTGGGTGGATCTGTTGAGGGCTTCCAGGGGAGTCTGTCATCCTTTTGGGGGAGCCAGGCTCCCCCTAGCTCCCCCATAATTCGACCCCTGATTTCAGGGTTAAACTATGCTTCAGAACTCTTTCTTTTTCATTTTGAAGGTCTTTCTTTAGCTAACTAAATCATAAAACCAAAAACTTCTTCCACAGAGTTTGTTTTAATCCGTATAGAATGCTTTCATCAAATCTAGCTCTAAAATTCAGCTGCAGTGTCTAAATCTGTCCTTTCCCGTCCTGTCTTCTGTTTCGTCTGGGTCAGAAATGTGCTTCTCATCTTATTTAGTGTGCGGGCAGCCACATGCTGCTCCAAAACATGCTTTATCTGTAGACTCGGCAGGAGAGGATGTTTGAGAGCTGCACAGCTAAGATTAGAGACTCGGTCCTCTCCCAGACACCCCCACCCCTGCTCGGTCCTGCACATTTCTGCTTCGCTGTATCAGAAATGAGGCCTCTTCTTTTTAAATGTGTTGAATCAGAGAGAGAGAGGAAGGTAGTGAGAGAACTCCACCTGCTTTTAAGAGAAAAGTCAGCAGAAATGTGTCTGCGCAGCACTTACATCATGTTTTGTGATTATTAGCTTCTTTGTCAAATGTTTTTATTTGTTTGTGTCGTTTTTATGCTGAAACAGTGTTTAGAAAAACACTCACAGCATCAAATTTTGCCAGTTTTTTTAAAGGTTGATGAAAATAACAATTTGGATACAGTCTGCTACAGATGTGGGTCACACTAAGGTAAATATATGTTTACAGTTGAAAGTTTGGACACAGAGCAGTTTCCTGCTCCTCTGGTTGAAAGTGGAATTACAACTACCGTAAACAACCCTACAGCTGTAGCTAGCGCTAACCGCAAGCTAACACTGGCATGAGCCAACTAATATTAAAATAAACCACTAAGTAAAAATATCCACATTGTTGGACAAATATTATTACTTACCATTCCTGTAGCAACAAAGCCAGGTCACCATCAGTCTGTGATTTTGTAGCTTCTATTAGCACCCTCAAACGCCAATGTTCACTCCGGCTTTAGCTCTTTGCTTCGCCTCCAAAGACATTACTCTCTTACTTTTACTTCAAGGCTCCACCATGATGCCAACAGCAAAATCAACTTCTTCTTATTCCTCTTGTTGTGCTTTTTATTGACTAACTGAAAATGCTAACCGCTAGCATTACAGCTAACAACCGTAAAGCAGGTAAAGAGCACCCCTTAGAACACCTACCCGCTCCACAAAACTATCTAGTGCAGTTTTTAGTCAGCAGAGGCCTACAGAGTGGTGTCAGATATGAAACTGGTCAAGTTTCTAACTCAACAATCACTGAGATCAATGTTAAAGCTCTAGCTTAAAGTTTAAAAAACTATTTATTGTTACTTCAATAGCACAAGTCTAAACTTTTTGCTGCTCTTGAATAAATTAATATACGCTGTAGATAATGAAATGTTGAATTTACGCAACCAAGTTATGCCAACAGGTTCCACTAAACCCCTTTGCTTTAAATGTAAAAAGTACTAGATAAATTGTATTTCTTGCAGAAATGCTGTTTGAATGCTGATTGCAGCATGTTTGGGATGATAGGGAGCTGGGGAGCTGCAAGAAGAAAAATGTTAGGACTCTGTGGACCTCAAGTTTAAAGATATCAATACCAAAAGTCATAGCTGGCCTTTCATGAACAAGCGGAGTGCTTTGATACCCCATTTGTGTAAATTGTTGAAAAATTGTAGAAGATTTGCAACAAAAGAAGTACAAAATAATCTTGAAAGAATACTAGTAAAGAGAAACAGGAAAACTCAAACAAGTATACATTTACTTTTAACATAACATCTCATATTACTCTCTTTGCATAGGTTTAATGTCAAGTAAATTTAACTCTTCATTTCTTAGAGTGTAATAAAGCCTTTAAAGGAAAAGTTCGCTTTTTTAGACATTAAGTTTTATGTGTTCCTTTGCCCACCCAGTGCTCTGTAAACTTTGACCCATTTCACACACACCCCCCTGCCCAGAGATTTTCAGGGGAGAAGTGATTCATAAACGTAGTTCTGGCTAGTTTCGGGGGCGCTTTATCTGCGCCGTTTAGCCTCACAAAAGGATTAGCCTCTGAAAGCATGGCTAATTTGCATCTCACAAACAAAGAGAAAAAATTTACAACGTCACATTACAACGGGACTAGTTTTTGTCATTCGTATCCCTGCGCCGGTCCCCGCGGATATTAAACAGCACTTCGTATGTCAGCTGTTTCACTGCCGAATGCCGAAAACATGTCACACTCCGTCTCATCTGATGACGAATTTCATTTTAACACTATACCAGATGAAGAAGAAACTTATTTTACTACTAGGATATCTTTATGAGCCAGAGTACACGGATGAAGAATTGCATTTGCTACACAAAACACACACATCAACACAGATTGTTGACAAAGCTACTGCAGTCTATGATCAACCATCGGTGTAAAGATGATTGCATAAATAATGCGCTAAAATGCGAAGATGATTGCATGAATACAGCAGACATAGCGGAATAAATAATTTTTTAAAAACAAAACTTACCCAGATTTCTGGTACGGCCGAACTCTTCAAAAACAGTCTTTCACTTTTCCCGAACTTTTTCCTGATGTAATCATCCTCTTTGAAGTGTGCACTGCACAAACGAAAGGTTTTGACTCGTTCCAGCCGAGTATCCTTGGAGTAGCCGATTGCTAAAAGCCACTGATGCCTTAGAGAAACGTCCTTAGCAGGAAAAGTGTCAAACCGAAAAGGTGATCCTGTAACATCCTTATTGTTACAACCCGGGAACCTGCAGGTACGCACCATGGCTCGATATATTTAAGAAAAACTACTTTTAAGTGACTTTAGAAGTTGTTGTTTCACTCATACAGCCAGGATTAGCAGCCAGAC
>SSNS01000069.1:1744215-1805017 GCA_006937985.1 Aphyosemion australe | reverse complement strand
GTTTCATTTGGGAGAGACCCAGAGGTGAAATCCCCCGCGCCCCTCCCTCTTCTCTTCTTCACACAGGGCGCTCGCCTGAACCCTCTCAGTCAGCAGGAGCGCCTGCAGCTGCAGGGGGCGCCAACGTGCTGGTTCCAGTCCAGACACAGATATGACAGCTAATAGAAAACCATGTTGCGGCGCGCAGGTTTTTTTCTTCTTTTTTTTTTTACTCAGCGATTGTGCGCCCCCTAAAAAATGCCGCCCCGGGCAGCCGCCCGGTCTGCCCGTGCCTAAAACCGCTACTGGTTTTAATATTGATGATTGTGGCATACAGCTCATGAAAACCCAAAATTCCTATCTCAAAAAATTAGCATATTCCAACCGACCAATAAAAGAAAAGTGTTTTTAATACAAAAAAGGTCAACCTTCAAATAATTATGTTCAGTTATGCACTCAATACTTGGTCGGGAATCCTTTTGCAGAAATGACTGCTTCAGTGCGGCGTGGCATGGAGGCAATCAGCCTGTGGCACTGCTGAGGTGTTATGGAGGCCCAGGATGCTTCCATAGCGGCCTTAAGCTCATCCAGAGTGTTGGGTCTTGCGTCTCTCAACTTTCTCTCCACAATATCCCACAGATTCTCTATGGGGTTCAGGTCAGGAGAGTTGGCAGGCCAATGGAGCACAGTAATACCATGGTCAGTAACCATTTACCAGTGGTTTTGGCACTGTGAGCAGGTGCCAGGTCGTGCTGAAAAATGAAATCTTCATCTCCATAAAGCTTTTCAGCAGATGGAAGCATGAAGTGCTCCAAAATCTCCTGCTAGCTAGCTGCATTGACCCTGCCCATCCGAAAAAAGTACTTTGGACCACTGAGCAACAGGCCAGTGCTGCTTCACTGTAGCCTCAGGCGCTTCTGCCGCTGTTTCTGGTTCAAAAGTGGCTTGACCTGGGGAATGCGGCACCTGTAGCCCATTTCCTGCACACGCCTGTACACGGTGGCTCTGGATGTTTTCACTCCGGACTCAGTCCACTGCTTCCGCAGGTCCCCCAAGGTCTGGAATTGGTCCTTCTCCACAATCTTCCTCAGGGTCCGGTCACCTCTTCTCGTTGTGCAGCGTTTTCTGCCACACTTTTTCCTTCCCACAGATTTCCCACTGAGGTGCCTTGATACAGCACTCTGGGAACAGCCTATTGGTTCAGAAATTTCTTTCTGTGTCTTACCCTCTTGCTTGAGGGTGTCAATGATGGCCTTCTGGACAGCAGTCAGGTCGGCAGTCTTACCCATGATTGCGGTTTTGAGTAATGAACCAGGCTGGGAGTTTTTAAAAGCCTCAGGAATCTTTTGCAGGTGTTGTTAATTAGTTGATTCAGATGATTAGGTTAATAGCTCGTTTAGAGAACCTTTTCAACATATGCTAATTTTTTGAGATAGGAATTTTGGGTTTTCATGAGCTGTATGGGGCTGCACAGTGGCGCAGTGGTTAGCGCAGTTGCCTTGCAGCAAGAAGGTTCTGGGTTCACATCCCGGCCTGGGGTCTTTCTGCATGTTTACATGTTCTCCCGGTGCCTGCGTGGGCTCTCTCCGGGTACTCCGGCTTCCTCCCACAGTCCAAAAACATGAATGTCAGGTTGATTGGTCTCTCTAAATTGTCCTTAGGTCTGTGTGTGTGTGGTTGTTTGTCCTGTGTGTCTCTGTGTTGCCCTGTGATGGACTGGCATCCTGTCCAGGGTGTACCCCGCCTGTTTGCCCGATGACTGCTGGAGATAGGCACCAGCCCCCCGCAACCCTGCTCGGATAAGCGGTTATGGAAAATGGATGGATGGATGAGCTGTATGCCACAATCATCAATATTAAAACCAATAAATGGCTTGAACTACTTCAGTTGTGTGTAATGAATCTAAAATATATGAAAGTCTAATGTTTATCAGTACATTACAGAAAATAATGAACTTTATCACAATATGCTAATTTTTTGAGAAGGACCTGTATAATGTTGTTCCTCTCCACTGCCAGGATTAAAGCCATGAAAAACACACCACTGCACTTCTCGAACGATGTGGTAAGTAAATACGCCGTGAGGTTACACGTATAGACATATTCTACATAGATATGAAATTGCATCGCTGCAATAGACTTTTATTTTAAAAATTACCGTACATTTCACACTGAAACCAAGTGTGATTTCCTGTCTAACACTATGTTAACTGCGGAAATTGATGCATCCCAGAAGTGGCATGCAGCAAAAATAGAACTCGATCTTATATTTAGCGGTGCGGCGTGCCGCTTCTGGGACGCGTCTGAAAATTGCCGCGTCTTGGCTGGTTTGGATCACCCCCATGGATTCTATTTGAAGCAGCGACGTTCCACTGCCATTCTGCACCGCTGATGCTTCCAATGTGCAGTAGGGGTAAGGCAGGCATGTCCAAAGTGCGGCCCGGGGGCCGTTTGCAGCTCTTGGAGTGATTTTTAGCTGCCCCTAGAATGATGAATTTTACATCTACAGTAGGCTGTTGATGTACAGTGACACTTTCTAATATTTTTACATTTAGATTTTTACTAATGTGCCTATTTTGGAACTATTTCGGGGAGAAAAATCACCATAGATTTTTTTTGCATTTTTTTAAATAAGAAAAATCTGTTTGTGGTCCGAAAGGACTAATATTTTGCTGATTGTGGCCTTCATCTTTAATAGTTTGGCCACTTCTGCTCTAAGGGATAGTGTTTTTGTACTGTAGTTACATTACATAACACGTAAATCCTCAAACCCAATGGTGGCAAATGCATTTTTTTGGGGTTCAGCAAATATTTCCAAATGCCTTAATACACATGAGTAGAATCCTGTAAGTTCAGATAATGTGCTAAAATGATATCAGGCACACCATTCACTGTTAAATACAATCTTTAATCACCAGTAACAATTAACATCACATCAGTGAAAAGAATTATCAGACTTGCAAGCTCACTTTTCTGATCATATATGCTGCCTCCATGTCCATTATTATTTTGATTAAATTCATCCCAAGTTGGATTTCTGCCCCTTCACCCCTCTCACAGACCGATATAATTTTTAGATTTATTTTTCTTCTAGTTTTTCTTTAGTTTTTCTGATTACACTGATTTTCCTCTGTGGCTCAAAATAAGCAAAGGTACATAACATTTGAAACTGTTCAATTCATCCAGGAAGGTGTGCCATTTCAAAAGATTTTTGATATGCATCACACACCGACACACAAGGGTTGACCGCCCCTTCGATTCAAATGGCGTAAGTATGTTTAAGATGTTTGACCCTGAGCAGAGAAAATGAGACTCATCAGCATTCATGGCTATCATCATCACCCCCTCTTGCTCTTGTCTGTGTATGATGTTATACGGTATGTTTAAGATGTACTTCAACCACTTTGACACAACGTTTAAAGAGGTTTTTCTTTTCGATAAAAACGAATTCACTCCTGGTTTTGAAAAAAAAGTGAGAAAATTACAGTAAAAAGTAACACCACAGAGCTAATATCTGCCGATGCAACCCCATCTTTCAATCTGCCACATCTGCTGCCTGAACTGATGGGTTAATGAGGGGCACACATGTCCTGTCCTATTTTCTGCAATCAGCTCCCTCAGACGTTTTGACAGGAGGCAATTATGGACAAAAAAACTGAGCAGGCTGCAAAATTGCTTAGACAGATACACAGAACTATATCTATTCAGAGGGTCAAAACTGCATTGGAAATGAGTCCTGCTGCATCCGATTGGCATACACTTTGGAATTAAGCTTGTGGAAGGAATGAAGACAATATCAGTTGAACTCACCCTACCTTCCCAACATCTGTGGGTCATTAAAGAATATTCGTTATTTTTTTAAGTGTTTCAAAGTAAACTTTATCCTCCGATTCACCATGGTATATATTTGAAATGCAGAAAAATGCTGGAACAGTAGCAGAGATGAATTAATAAAGTTATCAAGTGAACCAATGCAGATCTGTGATAGTAAGCCAGGGTTTTCACTAAATGTGTCAGAAATTAAGCTTGCTAGTTATCAGTTAGTATTAGTAGTATCAACTAAATGATTTCTACACCATCATCATTCAAACTGATATTGGCTGGAACCCCTCTTTTTTAACTAACATGGTAACGCTAGTATGTCCCTGTGCTGCAACAGCGTGACTATTTGAACACAGAACTGTGAGAAGGAGTTGACTTTAAGAATTTACAAAAGTTGCTTTCCTTTCTTGGGAGTTTGCCGATGCCGTTCATATTTTGTCCCCACTAGTCCCAGCAGCCATGTGAGACACATTAAAGGAGACATATTATGATTTTTTTCCTAAAGTTATAACAGTTCTATGGTCTATAAAACATGATCATGAAATTCTTTGCACAAAATCCCTCTCACATCAAGGGATTTAAGCAGTTTTGTTCTAGACATTTTCAGTACCTTCCAGAATGAGTCATTTCAGGGCTCTGTCCCTTTAAGGAAAACAAGCTGTTTCTGGCCACGCCCACCTACTCCCACTCAGGCTCCTATAAGCTCAGAAACTCAGCTCTCCGGGGTGGGACTCAGAGTAGAGCCACTTCTCCTCTAGCATCAAGCTAATGTTAATTTCCCCTGTGACATCACAATAAGGGACATTTTGAAACGGCTTGTTTTAGGTGTATAATTTCTGAAACCAAACACTGACAGAAAACAGATGGGTGGTTTTTACTCATGTCTGAAGTGCGTATAGAGGCAGTAGAGACCCTCATGGCAGCACAAAAGGAAGGAAAAAGTGAGTTTTGCACAATATGTCCCCTTTAAATGTTTAATTAGCAACAGATTCCTAATTTTATGTTTTTGTTGTTTTATTATTGTCAATATATTGTAGATAAACACAACACAATTATATGAATAGTATTTTTTGTCATAACAATTATAAACTGTCTATAATCAAAACTCCTTGGAAGGTCTGCTAATCAAAAAATAAGAGACGTTGAAACAAACAGCCTCAGAAGCTCATTTGAAACACCACAAGTAAAATACAAGATACCCGTTTTCCACCAAGACGCTGAGTTAGGCCAAGAAACTCTCCTAATCTGCCCTTCCACCTCGGGCAATCTGTCATGATTGACAGTGTGTGTTCACTGGTAACAACACAAACATTCAATCTAACTGCTGAAGCCCCACAAGACATTTAATTTCCTTCCATTGAGACAGCTGCAGAAGAAAACCTGTGATTACAGGTAGCGCTGGTTAAAGTTCAGCTTGGCAGGATACTGCTCTCCGGTGATTCTGGCGCATTAACATCCCGGACACTCAAGATGATTTGCATGCATTGTCAGCCCTTTTAAAACATCCTGCTAAGCACTTGAACAGCTTGCTTCTTCTGGGGCCAAGGGGCGTCACACCTCCTTGCTGTCAGATGTGCACACTCACAACCCTAAACATGCTGTTGTTAGTGGTGGGGCTACGTCTTATCTGAGCAGAGGGACTTTAGAGGTAATTTGTTTTGTTTTATCTCACTAAGTAGCTTCATTAGGTGTTAGTTAGACGCTAACCCTTATATACTGAACATATTTTTTTACCTCCGGAGTGAGGTCCGGGTTGAATTTGGTAATGTAAACTATTCTTCACGCACTGGGAGAAAAACCTTGGCTGTGCTACTCGTTCACATTTTATTCCCTGGTTTGCTGCATGTTGTAGATGTTTTGCAGTCCTCCTTTCTGTGTTTGTCAATTTAAAGATAATTTTTTTCAGTGGCTTGAGGGAAGAGTTGATAAAAACGTTGGATGTAGGAGAAGCAGCCAATCTCGTGCGCACAAGTCATTTGAATTCAAATTCTCTGCAACCGTGCCTGCTTCCAACCTCCAGTGGAAACGATGATTTAGTTATACTTGGACATAAATGCCTCCCTTGGTGCCTCCTCCTTGTCCCCAGAGACATCTTTATCAGGAGGTACTGTAATCAGAATTTTTTTTCAGGGTTTCTCTCTGGTCTGATGCCTCCTCCTCCTTCAAATTTCAGCCTGCTTGTTCAAAGGACGTCTGGAACAGTAAATCTTTCCAACAGAACCAGCAATCACCTAAATGGTGGTTTTGGCACCTTTGTATTTTCTGACTACTCTCAAATCTTCAAAAAATAAATATTAGTATTTCAGTTATCTGGCAGCTTCTGATAGAAAATGTTATTACGGATTTCTCACAGGAAATCACGTTAACTTTTTTTTACAGACTGGATAAAATGAAGGATGGAAGTGGAACAAAATAACAACCTTGTGATTTTGATACACTCAGGTGCTTTTTTTCCCCCTTTCCACTTTTGAGACTCCACACAACCTTTCCCTGAAACTTGGACCCATCTGGCACTTAACACCTGTCTGGGAATAATCTGTCTGCAGCTAATTCTCAGCTGGAAATTAACAATTTTTTAGGGGTAAAAATTATTTGAAAAATTTTTAATTGATCACAATTGTTAACGGCATGATATGCAAGAAATGTAATTAACTCATTCACTGCCAGCCGTTTTCTGATCAGAAAGCCCCTGACTGCCAGCGTTTTTGAGCATTTTTACTGTTTTTTGAAGAGTCACAGAACATTGTGCTCTATGATCATGTAAACGCCAAAACTACCAAAACAAAGAGTAGACTCACTTCTTACATCAGGAAGAATCGTTGTATTTCTAGCGTTATCCATTCTTTTACAATCTGTTGTCGAAGCGTGAGCTGCAGAAGCACTTCCGGTTGGCGCATTGTTTTTTCCACAGCAGCGTCCCAAAACGATCTCCTATTTTATTGATTTTCTGCTTCCTGATCACGTGACGTGTGACATACACGGAGGAAGATCCGCTTTAGACACGTGATGTTTGTTCTCACGGTGCGAGGGCTCGTTCCGACTCCCACCCCGCAAAAAAATGCAAATGACGACTAAAGTCGTCAATGGCAGTGAATGAGTTAATGTAACAGAATTTATTTCTACTTTTGTGCATTATGAGGCACTTCTGGGAGTGTTTTGGAATGATATGATTATCAAAAAGAGTCTATTTTTTTCTTTTATTGTATAATGCATGTTGTCTAAACCAGTGGTTCTCAATAGGGATGCTCTGTTTTTTGCTGCTGATCACTAAGAATGAAGATCACCAATATGGATTGGACATACATTTTCTATGTAGTTATAATGAGTACAGAACACATGATCTGGGAAAAAACGGAACAATAACATCAACTTAAATGGCCTGTATTAATTTAGACAAAAACATGTTTTTACTTTTTCAAGACAAAAAAATACTTGCAGCACAACAAGCATGTTTGTTTCTGATGACATCTTCTAACCCAAGGTTGAGAACTGAAGGAGCCTCTTGGATGAGAGGTAAACCATCTTCAAGATAACTACACTGCTCACAAAAATTAAAGGAACACTTTTTTTATTGGGCCTGGCATGAAATCAATGAAACCTGTCTGATAATTTTCTGGTTGATTAAGCAGCTGAGGGCATTGTTAATCACTTTCAGCTGTATTGGTGTTCATGGACTTAACGACAGGTGCACTAAAGTGGCAACAATTACAAAACCCTCAAAACAGGACTGGTTTAACATGTGGAGGTCATTTCAAGTTTCTCCCTCTTGATCTTTTTTGGCTGGTTTTCCACTCGTGCTAGTTTTGGCTTGAGTAATTATCTCTACTGGCAGCATGAGGCGATTCCTTAACCCTACAGAAGTTGCACAGGTTGTCCAACTTCTCCAGGATGGCACATCCACACGTGCTGCAGCAAGAAGGTTTAATGTGTCTCCCAGCACAATCTCCAGAACATGGAGGAGATTTCAGGAGACTGGCGGTTATTCTCGGAGAGCTGGACAGGGCCGTAGAAGGTCCACAACCCATCAGCAGGACCGATACCTGCTCCTTTGTGCAAGGCGGAACAGGCTGAGCACTGCTCGTGCCCTACAGAATGACCTCCAGAGGGCCACTGGTGTGAATGTCTCTACCCAAACAATCAGGAACAGACTTCATGAAGATGGCCTGAGGGCCCGACGTCCTGTAGTGGGCCCTGTGCTCACTGCCCAGCACCGTAGAGCTCCACTGGCATTTGCTCAAGAACACCAGAATTGGCAAGTCCGCCACTGGCGCCCTGTACTTTTTACAGACGAGAGCAGGTTCACCCTGAGCACCTGTGATAGACGTGAAAGAGTCTGGAGAAGACAAGGAGAACGTTATGCTGCCTGCAACGTCGTTCAACATGACAGGTTTGGTGGTGGGTCAGTGATGGTCTGGGGAGGCATATCCATGGAGGGACGCACAGACCTCTACTGCCTAGGAAATGGTGCTCTGACTGCCATAAGGTATCCAGATGAAATCCTTGAACCCTTTGTCAGACCCTACGCTGATGCAGTAGGTCCTGGTTTTCTCCTAATGCACGACAATGCCCGGCCTCATGTGGCAAGAGTATGCAGGCAGTACCTGGAGGATGAAGGAATTGAAACAATTGAATGGCCTTCACGATCCCCTGACTTAAACCCAATAGAACATCTGTGGGACATTATGTTTGGGTCCATTAGGCGGCGCCAGGTTGCTCCTCAGACTGTACAAGAGCTCAGGGATGCCCTCACACAGATCTGGGAGGAAATGCCACAAGACACCATCCGTTGTCTCATTAGGAGCATGCCCCGACGTTGTCAAGCATGCACACAAGCTCATGGGGGCCACACAAGATACTGAAAAGCATTTTGAGTTGCAGAAATGAAGTTTTTGAAATAATGGACTAGCCTGCCACATCTTCATTTCACTCTGATTTTAGGGTGTCTACACAATTGAGCCCTCTGTAGGCTGAAAACTTTTATTTCCATTAAAAGACTTGGCATCCTTTTGTTCCTAAGACATTGCCCTGTCGTTATTTGTATAGATATCCAACTTCATATCGAGATCTGATGTATCTAATGTGTTTCTTTAAGTGTTCCTTTAATTTTTGTGAGCAGTGTAGAAAAGTCCAGCTGTTTTCAATTAAAACTCTCATGATGATCTTGTCCTCGATGAATGAGAATCTACACCAAAGTGCAGCACAAAGCATCAATGATTCAGTCAAACGGAAAACTGAAACACTTAAATGTAGCTGCTGTCAGTAATAATCTAAGATTTAAAACCTTAAAAATGCTAAAATCAGTCTAAATAGTGCAGAAAAGCGAGTCTAGCGGGAGGGAAAGGTTGTTGCTCCCGGTTCTGATCAGCAGCTGTTGTGTTATGCTAAGGAAAGCCGCTCTGGTACAGATTGTTCTGTGTATAAATTGGAAGGCGTGGGCAGACGCCCGGATTAAAGACCCCTAAACGAGTAACCAGACAGAATCGGAGTTGTTACATTATTATTAGATGTATTTATTTATTACCTGTAGCGGATCCTAGTGGGCGGAACCTGGTGTTGTTCACCAGAGATAGCCTTCTAGCACGATGACTTTAATCATAATGGCTCAGTTTTCTGAAGGTCACGCTCATACAGCCGAGTGTTGGTTAGTGTTTCTGACTGTAGCCGCTCTGACTCAGAGTTGTCATGTTGTGTCCCAAGTCCCTTCCATCTCCCCTCTCCCTTGTTTCCACTCTCTCCACATTTATTATATTCAGTTTTCATATTCAGATTCATTCCCTAGTGCTTCTCTTATGTTTTAGATCTTTTACTTCAGCTCCCCTTCTGCTACTTTATTCCATTGTTCAGGTTTTTCATAGCATGCTTAGTTTATGCTTCTGCCCCTTGTGTATTTTAGATTATATTATTTGCAGCAGTGTATTTATATGTGATTCATTATCTTTCCTTCCCTGTTTATTGTTGAGTCTATTTTGTATTTTCATTTAATTCAGGATTATCCTCTTGTGTCTATGACCTTTGACCCCTGCGTTTGCTTAGCAGTTGTTTTCTTTGATCTGTTCTGTTAGTTTATTCCTCAGCTAGCTTCCCTTTAGCCCCCTTATGTTCCATTTTTCCCTAGCATTCATTTTAGTTCTCTCTGCGTGCCCCAGTGTTATATTCTGTTATCCTCTATTAGTGATCCTCCTTGTTTATTTATGATCTCTTCCAGCCTTTTTAGTTTCCAGTTCTTGGTCATTGTGTGGTATTTAGTTTGGTTACTCCTTGTCTTAGGTCTTATTAATTTGGTTATGCTAATTTATTCGATGAAATTGGACTAAACCTGTCATATGAAGACAACCAGTCTCTGATGAGAGTTGCATATTTTTTAAAATACAAAAGTGCAACGCAAAGTGAAGAACAAATTCACATGAAGTTTGAAGGTTGATGAGATACAGAAATACAATAGTGAGGACAAGTGACACTTAAAACAACAGTAGTGGACGCAGCAATGATATCCTCTGCTAGGATATACTTACTCTGCTAGAAACTAAATTCAGTGGATTTATGTTGCATTTCTCAAATGCTGATCCATCCAGATCAGTTTCTATGTGAGACAAGTTCTTTAGATTTAAGTGCTGAGTCAATAATAAAAGATATGAAGAAAAAACATTTAGCTGTAAAACCAATAAAAACTGAGACCAAACAAAGATTAGAGATGTGGAAAAAACTTGCACAATAAGGGCAACAGTAGCTCAGGAGGTAGAGCGGGTTGTCCAGTAATTGGAAGGTTGCAGGTTCGATCCTGGCTCCTGCCAGAGAATGCTGCTGTTGTGTCCTTGGGCAAGACACTTAACCCACCATGCCTGCTGGTGGTGGTCAGAGGGACTGGTGGCGCCAGTGTATAGTAGGCCTTGCCTCTGTCTGTGCACCCTAGGGCAGCTGTGGCTACATTAGCTCATCACCAGTGTGTGAATGGATGACTGATTGTGAAGTGCCTTGGGCGGTTGTAGAACCCTAAGGTGCTATATAAATACAAGACATTTATAATGAACATAAGACTGATTGAGATTCCTTTCATGTTCAACTTTTTAAATGTAAGTGCTATCTTTTTTTATTTTTTCATTTTAAAGGCATGCATTTAAAAAAAGACATGATAAAATAAGTGGGTTAAAAATGTCATTGTCTGCTTAGTGTTCAAATGGTTAGCACCATTTCCTTATAGGATAAAGAACAATAGTACAAATGTCTGCAGCAGTTTATTTTGTTATTATTATTGTTGGAGCTTACAGATTCCTGGAGTACAACAACACTTACTCCTGCTATCTCCCTCAGTCCCAAAACATGCCTGTTAGGTTAATTAGAGATTGAAAACTGACCTGATGTTTGAGTGTTGATGTTCAAGGTTGACCTGGCAACCTGCCCAGGGTCCAACAGCCTCCCACCCAATGACTCCTGGGTTGAGCAAAAGCTCCCCGTGACCTTTAACAGGAAATATGAAAAATGATGAGTGAATTGTTTAAACATGTCTAATAATGATAACCATCAGTAATTTGCAGATGTACAACTGCAGCTCTAATTTGGGTTTGTCAAGTATTTTCCATCATTTTAATCGCTGAAGAAACTTTGAACGTGTCCTCGACATCACCTCCCCATAGGTAATTATCACAAGAAACACCAAGCATGTGGATAATTAATATACTCCCATATCCACCTCCTTAACCAACATTTACACAGGCTGTTTACACCAGCATTAAAAATGTGCTCTAATTAGACGGTAAAATAAACAACGCAGAAAGGTTTGTGCATCCCGTGGTTTCTTTTACAGGCAGTTGCATCGTGGTCCAGCATTCCAGTTTTATTTGGGAGGGGTGGGGGGCTGATCAAATTATATCAGCCATCCCAGTGACACGACTGCCATCAAAAATAGACTAGGACCCAGAATATATAGCAGGGGGCAGAATCACTTTTAGGAAAATTTCTAAGACGTGGCGTGATGTGTCTGCTGCAATCCCAGGCAACGTCTACAGTGGTCATAATTAACTGTGACAACCACAGTCCACATGCAAACGAAGCCAAGTCTGGTAGAATCAGAGGCAGCATACCTGCAGAAGTCCCGTCGGTTTGCTACAGTAATAAAGAAACTAGAAAAAAAATTCCTGAAGAAATTTTAAAAGGGGCCTGCCCCGTGGCGCAAGGTGGTGGCCGTGTGTCATAGACCAGTGTGCACCACCACATCATCAGCATCTCAACCCCTCCTCAACTTGTCCTATGAGCTTGCTAATAAACTGTGCATGTCACAAGTAGGTGGTGTAATGAGTAATCTTCTAAAACAGTCATTAGTGCTCTGCTGAGCTCCCAGTACCGGTGTTTAAAATTGTGTGAAAAGCCAAGCTTTTAAACAGATGTTATAGCTGCTTCCTTTTTTGGGGGGTGGGGGGTGTACAGTAACCAAACCGATGTGTTAAACAGTGACCCACAACAAAGCACACAAAATCTGGTGTGGATCTGATGTTGCATTATGGAGATATAGCTGGTTGTAAAAATCTAGGGGGCGCTGTTTCTAAATATGAAAAAAATCCTTTTCAGCAGTTCTTAGGTGTACAAACGTCATTTCTGTGAAGTTTTGTGAGAACCAGATATTGCGTATTTTATTTAGAGGAAACCGTCTCTAAAGGGGCGGAGCTAAAGTAATTTCAACAAATGACCACACGAATGTGTAGGCAGTGTTAGTGTGATGACACATATGAAATGTGGTACCGTTGTGACCTTGTTTGTAGAAGTTATCAAAGTTTGAAATTGATGTAGGGGGCGCTGTTGCAGATTCAAGAAATGACCACATAAATGTGTAGTCAGTGTTAGTGTGATGACACATATGAAATTTGGTACCGTTCTGACCTTGTTTGTAGAAGTTATTAAAGTTTGAAATTGATTGAGGGGGAAATTTTTGCACAGTTTTTTGCGAATACCGTTGCCATGGTAACTCGAAACGCTAAGAAAAGTAATAGCACACCTCCGACCACCGAGCCGGTCGTTTTGATGTAAGATATGTGGGGGTGCACGCTGCGGTTCGGGCTGTATTAATGTATACGGAAGAATAAGAAGAAGAATTATAAAAACTAGAAAATTCCTGAAGAAATTTTAAAAGGGGCCTGCCCCGTGGCGCAAGGTGGTGGCCGTGTGTCATAGACCAGTGTGCACCACCACATCATCAGCATCTCAACCCCTCCTCAACTTGTCCTATGAGCTTGCTAATAAACTGTGCATGTCACCAGTAGGTGGTGTAATGAGTGATCTTCTAAAACAGTCAGTAGTGCCCTACTGAGCTCCCAGTACCGGTATCAAATTTGGTACCGTTGTGACCTTGTTTGTAGAAGTTATTAAAGTTTGAAATTGATTTAGGGGGAAATTTTTGCACAGTTTTTTGCGAATACCGTTGCCATGGTAACTCGAAACGCTAAGAAAAGTAATAGCACACCTCCGACGACCGAGCCGGTCGTTTTGATGTAAGATATGTGGGGGTGCACGCTGCGGTTCGGGCTGTATTAATGTATACGGAAGAATAAGAAGAAGAATTATAAAAACTAGAAAATTCCTGAAGAAATTTTAAAAGGGGCCTGCCCCGTGGCGCAAGGTGGTGGCCGTGTGTCATAGACCAGTGTGCACCACCACATCATCAGCATCTCAACCCCTCCTCAACTTGTCCTATGAGCTTGCTAATAAACTGTGCATGTCACCAGTAGGTGGTGTAATGAGTGATCTTCTAAAACAGTCAGTAGTGCCCTACTGAGCTCCCAGTACCGGTATCAAATTTGGTACCGTTGTGACCTTGTTTGTAGAAGTTATTAAAGTTTGAAATTGATGTAGGGGGCGCTGTTGCAGATTCAAGAAATGACCACATAAATGTGTAGTCAGTGTTAGTGTGATGACACATATGAAATTTGGTACCGTTCTGACCTTGTTTGTAGAAGTTATTAAAGTTTGAAATTGATTGAGGGGGAAATTTTTGCACAGTTTTTTGCGAATACCGTTGCCATGGTAACTCGAAACGCTAAGAAAAGTAATAGCACACCTCCGACGACCGAGCCGGTCGTTTTGATGTAAGATATGTGGGGGTGCACGCTGCGGTTCGGGCTGTATTAATGTATACGGAAGAATAAGAAGAAGAATTATAAAACAATAAAGACAACAAATCCTCCGGTGGAGAGCAATAAGGGCCCTGCCTGTCAGGCAGGCCCCTTAATAAAGACAACAAATCCTCCGGTGGAGAGCAATAAGGGCCCTGCCTGTCAGGCAGGCCCCTTAATAATGCTGTTACTCCAAGGCTCCTTCATAATATTCCTGCATCTTATTTTATGGACTGTGTAACTGCAAATCACTTACATTTTTCAGCTTGGTTTTGGCTGCAGCTCCTTCTACCGCTGACTGATTTTCACACGAGTCCCACGCTGTAAAGACCTTCATATATAATCCTCGTGTCACTGTTGTCTAAAATTTACCTCTGGTATGTAATGTTGACTTAAATATGCCACTAATAACCAAAGTTTTTTTAAGATAAGAGAAGTTTCAGTATAAAATAATGCATGTGTGGTAGAATACCACTGTTTTTATTACTCTTTTTTCTGCTATGTTTTGAGGGGACTTGAAAGTCCCTTGTTTGTAACAAACTCGCTCTGTTCTGCCGCCCAGAACAGAAACCAATCAAAAACAACCAGACCAGTGAAACTCAGCCCAGCATGTTGTCCCTCTTCGATTGGAACACTTTTCCTCTGCTCAAAACTAGTTTTATGTGTTTTTTTATTTTCTTTTAGCCACACTGTGATTTAAATATCCTAAAAATCCCATTTAACAAATCTCAGTAGAAAAATGAAAGAGTTTAATCACAGCGGCACCTTTTTACCCTTTTAGATCCATATTTGTATAAAACTACAAATTCTGACAATCGACTCGATTACCATCAAGAACAAGTTCACTTTATAGATGGAATTGCTCAAGCACCCTTTTAATGCAATGTGTTTTTGTTTTGGGCAATTCTTTTTTATGTACACCAAGATGTGTTATTCTAAGCTATATTGTTTTTTCAAGAGGAACAGAAGCATAAAAAAGTCAATACCTCCAACAATTTGGCCGCGGTTTGGGAGAACAACACTGCATACATTTGAATATGTTTGTCAAGCCTGTGTGGGCTCAAATTGGGTATGTTTTGTACCAAATATGAAGAAAAGGAAAGGATTTGTAGAAGCTGCAGTTTTCAGTCCACAAGAGTAATCCAGTCACTCCAGTCTGCCACGTTTTTTTTTTTTTTTTTTTGACGTTTATGTTGAACCATTTAGGATCCCTATTAAAAAATGCTACCCTGTATATTCCACACATCATGTATACAGCAGCTGAAGAGTGTCCTTTAGCCTGATCTCATCCTAAACAACACAAATGAATTGTACACATGGTAGAAATAGTGACCCTGAAGGTTTTTCCAAATGACTGACCCATAACTTGACCTTTGACACATCTCTACTCAAAAGAAAAAGAAAAGTCTGAAACCCTCTTCTAGATGAATAGTAATTGTCTTCCTTTAGGATTGTAGAAACTCACTTGTTTTGCTTCATTTGCATATGTTGTTCGGATGGGTTTCAGGCAACAAAATGATATTAGTAGCTTTAATAAACCGCTTGGCCAGCTCATCATGGTGCACAGTTGCAACGACCCATAGCTCCACAGTAATTAGCTGAGAAATTACGAGTCGACTTCATTTCAGAGGAAATCACTTTTCCAGCAGGGTGCTCAGAGAGTTTCAGGTGTGTGAATGAAGGCAGAAATAAAGCAAACAGGCAGTTGTCTGGGCTAGGCTAAAATCAGACTCCTATAAAAACCATCGTACTGGAAAATCCAGTAAGGACAAATAGCAAACCAACATTATGTATAAAGAACTTCAAAAACAGATTACAGATGAACAAAAAGGCATAAAAACAGGATAAAATACAATAAAAACATTACAAAGGTTAAAGAAAGAAGAGTAAAACATCTAAAAGGCTCTAAAATTGAATAAAATTTCAACAACTCATACTAAAAAGCCAAAGTAAGGACAATGGTCTTGAAAAAAAAAGAAATTATTCCACTCCTAAGTGAAAATGCAGGAATTGTTGCCAAATCCCCCTGAGTAAGATAAGTGGGGAAAAAGCATGTTGTTTACCAGCCCAGTCATTCTAATTTGGCAGTTTTTCATTAGCTTTAGCTTAGCATAAATAATGTAAGTGAATGGTAACAGTTAGCATTTCTTGTGGAAAACGTAATGAAAATTATTTAATAATGAACCAAATTTTTCTTGGCGACCTCAATAATCATATCGACTGCAAATGAAAATAAAAAGTAACATGGAGGAATTACTGGAGCTGATATACTGATTTGGGACATTATGACAACCACCAATGTAAGCTGCTGCTGCAAGGCGTAAGGACACGATGCAGCCGTCCCAAAAGACACCTACTTCGCCTTTCATGTACTTGCACATTTTTAGATCAACATACTATGTAGTTCCTTCAAAAATCTGTACCAGGTAATGGCCTAGTAGCCACCCATTTGTGTTTACAATAGTGATGTGAGTGTCATGAATGAATCGTTCAATACTCGTGAATCACGAGTCTCATTCCCAAATGACTCATTTACTGACTCGTCCCTGTTACTGTTAGCAAACCAGTTTCAGCTCATGAGTCATGACTCACGCAGCTCACGGTACGAATCACTCACTCCTCCCACCCGAGTTTCAGCTCATAGGTGTCACCCAGTGGAAGCTTGCGGTACTACAAGCTCACTCACCCTTCCCTCCTGGCTCTCAGCAACAGAAACTCAGGCTGTTACCCGGGAAGAGTCGCTCCTTCACCTGAGCTGAACTCAGATAGTGTGACTGACGCCATGTAATGATATTCAGCCTACATTTTGTTTGTTTTGCAAAGATATTAAGCAGACTAAAGAAAAAATATAACTCAGTTCCACCACTATTTTAAAAAAATAAATTTCAGTGTATAAAATGGATAGCTTTCTTCTTCAATCACTCATCTTAATGGTAGGATTTACATAGAAAGAGGAGAAAATTAACTCATTAACTGCCAGCCGTTTTCTGATCAGAAAGCCCCTGACTGCCAGCGTTTTTGAGCGCTTTTACTGTTTTTTGAAGAGTCACAGAACATTGTGCTCTATGATCATATAAACGCCAAAACTACCAAAAGAAAGAGTAGACTCACTTCTTACATCAGGAAAAATCGCTGTATTTCTAACGTTATCCGTTCGTTCACAATCTGGTGCCCAACCGCCGCTCCAGACGCATTTCCGGTTCGGCGCATCGTTTTTTTTCACAGCAGCGGCCCAAAACAAACTCGTAATCCATTGATTTTCCGCTTCCTGATCACATGATGTGTGACATACACGGATGAAGATCCGCTTCAGAGACGTGATGTTTGTTCTCACGGTGCGGGGGCTCGCTCCGACGCCCGCCCTGTAAAAAAAGCAAAATGACGACTAAAGTCGTCTTTGGCAGCCAGCGGTTGGATTTGAAAAGAGGACTTTAGTCGTCAATGGCAGGGAATGAGTTAAGTTTGGGTGAAAATGTAGATTTTGGGCAGCTGACTGACTCAAAAACCCGATTAATTTTGGTGAGTGACTCATTCGAACTCAGTTCGAGTTTACCATCACTAGTTTACATAGGGAAGGTGAATTTTTGAATCTGAATGGTTGAAATTAATGAAATTAAAATGCTAGCTGTTACCATTCACTTACATTGCTTATGCTAAGCTAAAGCTAATGGGATACTGCCAGATTAGGAGAATGATTGGGCTGGTTACAAAATTCTTTTTCCCACTTTTATACACTACGTATATTTGGCAGATCAAAGTTAGTTGTAAAGTTGGTTGGATCAAAAAATGGCAGCGTTTGTCCCTTTGTTGGAAATGTAGGAGTTCTGAGATTCAAAGTCATTTTTTGGGGTTCGTTTTTTTTCACTAACCAAACTTGCTTTAAGATTTTTCTAAAAAAGATGAACATAAAAGTGCTCTAAGGATTTTTCATGCAAGGTAATAATATTTAGATGCCATTCCTGTAATGCTCAGCACATTTTGTTTGCTTCACTGAATATGTCTGCAGGACGGCCACTTCTAATCCATCAAGACATCTGTTTAATCAGACTTCCTGTCACACTGAATGAAATCTTCCTCAGATAAAATGAACATGTCAGAAATAAAGGGACAACTTCACCTTTGTGTTTTGGGTCAGTGAGTAATGATCATTAGTAAGCTGAGGCCTGTGAACAGTCTAGAGCTTCAGATCGGAGTGGAGTCGATAAACTTGAGAGAAGTTATCTATTGTAGCATATCAGGTACATATATGGATCTAGTTCTTCCAACAGTAGCATATTTTCCTGCTGTGAGAACACAAGGCTCTTGGTTTTTTCCCAATACCACATCAACAATTCCATTATTTTCCATCAGTGCCTTAAATATCTAAAAAGAACATTGTTGTACAAATGAATAAAATATTTCCTTTCACAAGATATCATACGTATTTAGGCAGTTCAATGTTTATTTTGGTAACTTTCATATTAATTGAAATGATTATGAAGGTTTGGTGATTACCTCTTGGTTGCATCACTTGTATCCAGTCATGAAACTTTTAAATTGTCTTTCTAAACATGAGGCACTAAAGTCTGGATAGAAAAGATCATTTTTTCCAATAATGCTGTGGACACAACAGGGTGTGTTTTTCAGGTATTTATCGTTTAGAGTGTTGCTACTTATGGCAATTCTCCAGAGACATAACACAGAAAGAACAGCCAGTTTACTGAAAATGATGATTTAATCTGTTGGGAACGTAATTTATTTTAAAGACCATACTCACTCGTTTTTTCAATACATTTGCAGTGATCTCTAGTATAAATTAATGCATTATGAGTCGACCACAGTGGGTCAAAAGCTCTGGCGCTTCTGTTCCAGGAACTAGAAATGAGCAAGAGCAGAGGGGAACAGAAGACGGCAGGATTTGGAGTCTTATGTCCAGATATTCTCGCCTCTGATTGGCTAACAGCAACGTGGCTCTACCACTGACTCAGTTCACTCTGCAACGTTGATGTTTTATCTCCACAAATAACACAAGCCAGGAGTTCTGCCATGTGGTGGAGTTGCTAATGCTAACGGTTAGCTTCTACCAGTTGAAACATGCTATGCTCACTCCTGGACGCTAAACAAACAGCCTTCCTCGTCGTGAGCCAAGATGGATGAGTCCATCCATCCATCCATCCATCCATTATTGCCTGCTTATCCGCAGTCAGGTTGCTGGGGCAGCAGCCTAAGCAAAGAGGCCCAGCCTTACCTCTCCCCAGGCACTCTGGCCAGCTTCTCCGGGGTAATCCCAAGGCATTTCCTGGCCAGCCGAGAGACATTGGGTGTTTCTCAAGGAACCTTGCCTTGCCTGCCAAGGCACTGCTTTGCCAGGCCAGACGCCTTGCTTACGAGGACACTGTCCTTATTGGTCAAAGAAAACGGTTAAATGGAACAGACTTACCCCACATGACCGCGGCCGACCAGAGCCCGTCCCCTGCTTACGTGCTCTGTTGATGTCCCTCCCATCATAGTAATGTTGAGTTTTAATATCGAGCCTTTTACTTTTTTAATTGTGTATATATTGGTTAAATCAAATGTGAAAGAGAGTCAGTACCTGCTAGCCACCAAAGCTGCAACTACTAAGCAACTAACCATCTATAGATAACTGCTTTGAATCTAAAAAAACATTTTTGATATAAGCCCAATAGCTACAATTAGTTGACTTACATTTAAACTGGAAAATTGCCCCCGAAGTAGCTGCTGCTGACTCCTGATCACATCTGTTTGAAAATACCACGCTGCATTCTGGGAAATTTTTGACCAAGAGAAGGCACCAAGGCACCTCTTGTGTATCCTTGCTCAATTAGCTAAACGGCTAACAAACGGAGGACAGATGCCTTGGAAGCACATGAACATTGGAACCGATTGGAACACGCCTTGGCGGTTCCTGATGACGTATCTCCTAGGCAACCGGGGCGGGACCAAGGCATTAAGGTGAGGTTCCTTGAGATTGAGAAACACCCAGTCCCTCCAGCGTGTCCTGGGTCTTCCCTTGGGTCTCCTTCTGATGGGACTTGCCCAGAAAACCTCACCAGGGAGGCATCCAGGAGGCATCCTAACCTAGATGCTCGAGCCACCTTAACTAGCTCCTCTCAATGTGGGTGAGTCCATGAATGCTAATTTTCAGTGTGATGTAGATCTGTCAGACTTTTCTAATATTTCTCTGAATATTTCTGTGTCTATTTTCTATCAGACGCTAATGCAGGAAATAGGGGTAGAAGACTACTTTCACATTCAGCCTGCATGTGAACCTCAGAGCCACCGATCATAGTTAAAAATTAACAAGTAAGAAATGGTTTCTCAGTGTAAATTAATTTCCTAGTGACATGCCAAGCAGCCTGAGTTTTATTTTATGCATAAAACAGCAAAATCATCTACATAAATAGTTATCAAGACTGGTCCTGAATCATCAAAACATTATTCTAGAAGATTTTGTTTGCTAAATAAAAGTTAGGTTTACTTGCAATGGACCTTTACAGCAATAAACTCCAAAACTTATTGATTTGTGAGTGAGAGTGAAGTAGGAAAAAAAACCAGCTGAAAACACTGTGAAGAAAATGTCTTGAACTTGAGGCCTCTTGCATGGATGGACATTTTTCATCCTCCTCTTAAGTGATTTTTGGCAAAATCAATCAACAAAATGTCAGATGTGGGCAATTGTAAAAGAAGTAGTGACACACCACTAATCTGTCAGTTCATACCGAGACCGAAAGTAAGTCGCCAGTGACTGTTGATAGCTTCACATTGCAAAAAGAAATGTCTGTATTTATTAAAGGAAACAAGTCACCAAAACATATCGATTGAGTCATTTTTAAACCATCTTTCTGGAAATATAACTTTTTTTGATTTAAACAACCATGTAGGTATTATACAATATGTCATAAACTCAGATGGGACACAAAGGTCCGGCAATCAATAAATAGCAATATTTCAACATTTTGAAGTGGTTCAATCACAATCCAGGCATGACTTCCACTCTGTAGCAGAACAAGAAGCCAGTATGTCTGCCAGGAAGCTTTTCAACAACAAAATAAAGGAGTTAAAGAGTCCTACAGGAAAAACATGTAATATTAAACTCCATGAGGAGGGTAATTGAAAATTCAGATTCAGTTTTAATAATACTGGTTGAGAAATTGAGAAAATATCTGATTTTAGTCCATTTTATTACAAAAACGTATTGCATTTAGCTCAATGATGCTAAACAGAGAACGTGCTTCGTAGTACAACCCTACAGTTACATTAGCTTGAGTTAGTGGTCACACGTGGATTTCTTAATTGAGGTGAAATTAGAAGGTTAAATCTCTAAGTGAAACATGACTCTTTATTTACAATGGTACTGGCAACACTTGACTGGAATACACACTAGAGTATTCATTTTGATTTGTGTTATATGCTCATGTTTCATGTGATGTGTGATGCTGGAGAGCCAAAATAGATGGCGATTAGTGTTGAGCTGAGCCAAATGGTCCAGATTCCAAAAAGCGATAATTCCCATCCTTTTTTTTCTGTTCTGTGTCCTTTTGTTGGTCTGTGTTAATCATTCTCTCTGCTTTCCCTGCACATCAGCAAGTCATTATTATGCAATAAATAGTCCCTGGGTCTCACTTGGCCTTTGTTAATGCTTTTGGTATTCCTTGATGATAGTGATTTTTATTACACACACACACACATTCTTGTCTTGCATACGTTGTGAGGACCATCATTGACTTCTAAGGGTGTAACAATATCCAAATCTCACGATACGATATTGTCACGATATGAACCTCACGTTACAATATTTATTGCGATATTGTGGGGAGGCTCAAGATAATAAAACTCACAACATAAAATACTTTGACTGGTATCCTCGTGCTGCGTTCACCGCTGTAGCCTCCATACTCCATGTTTGTTTATCTTTGCTGTGTGGGCTGCACGCACTCCCATTGGTGAACTGGCCGATGGTGCGGAAGCAAAGGATTATGGTCTATGTAGTTTACTTTGCTATGCTCCGTTGGAGCAGCCTGAAAAGTGTTATTTTTACCTCAAGACGTACTGTACGATATTGTGACAAGACCACGATGATATTGTGGTCATTTTACTACGACGATATCGCGATATTGCCAATTTCGTTACAGCCCTACTGACTTCCATTCATTTTTGTGACTGGATTGTGTCTAACCCTAACCAATCTGTTCCTAACCCAAGCCTTAAAGCCCCAGTGTGTAATATTTTTACATGTTTACTACCAAATTCTGCATGCGCGTCGCCTCATCGGGGGGGAAGGACCAGCTGGCTGGAGCGAATAGGCTTGAGGTTGTTGCCTTTTTGATTGGGCCACCGTAGCTGCAATACTTACTCTGAACTGCATGGCACTAAAGAGTTGCAAACTAAAGAGTTTTTTACCATGATTTCTATGAATATCCCACATAGGGCCTTTAATTAAAACTTAATTCACACCACACCTCTAAAACTAATGAGTAGAGCTCTGTAACATTGCACCAAAGTGAGGAACAGGCAAAAGGTCCTCACTTTGCAACTAATGTCCTCACTTTACCGGTGAAAAGTTTGTCATTGGTCCTCACTTTGATGTATAGACAGGTATACACACACACACCCAAACCACCTATGTCATTTTCATCATAATTTACACATAGTGTATGCTCAAATTCCTCTATAACACATATATTTATATGTTATGCTAATAAAATGTGTGAAAGAGCTTAAAACCTCAAGGAATTCTAGAAACCTGTGAAATTCTGGTGTGATATGCCATCATAAATCCTTTTGAACTTCGTCGCTTCAGTCGCATTAAAATAACCATGTATGCCATTTCATTACTGTAAAACCTATGGTATGAAAGGATCTGATTTTAAATAAATATAAATAAAGCCACATGTTTGGTTTTTGTGTGAAATGTTTTGTATTTCAAGGCATGAGATAATCTGGTACTATCCAGTCAAACCACTAGGTTTCTACCAATTGCGTCGTTTGTCTACTCATTTTTTGGTACTTTTCACGCTTTAAAATAATTTCTTCAATTTTCATGAATTATGTGAGATCAGCCTCAGAAGAAATAGAATGCGGCTCAATGAAAATGTCTTGTATGTTCAAGGCTTAAAGGAACAGAGAAATCAATTCAGTTGTACTTGTTGCTTGGTAACTAAGGTCACGACTTTTTCATAGACTATATATCTATTCACATTGATGTCCCTGAGCAATACACTGGCTAAGAAACTTCAGTTAAATCCGTCTATCCTTGTGCACACATCAACAAAAAAGCATTTCAGTATTACTGTGTCCCCACGGAGAACGGGGAGCTGCAAGTGGAAAAACGTACGTGAGCTGAATGGCAGGCTTATATTTTACCTGCAAGCGTTGGTTGTCAACATCTCAACCACAGTATTACAAATCACAGAGCAGCTCCTCAGATCATGGACACACTTTTCTGCACATCCAACAACAGAAGCAAAGGTATTATGGGATTAATATCCTGCCTTTAATCAAGAGCGGATTTTGTCGATTTGAGGGCATTTGCTGTTTTTATGCTCAGATCTTGTTCTGCTCTCTCTAAACACCCTGTTCACACTCAAAACATCCCTTTCTGAGATTAATTGTGTTTAATAATATACTCTTCTGCTCTTAATTTCACACAAATGTCCCTCTGTGGAGTTTGAGCTCCTTCTCTCTGCACACTGCCTTTTTCCTCTGTGCTCTTGGACAGAAACAAGATGATCCTGCCAAAAGCCTCCCAGCCAATAGCAAACCAGATATTATGCTGACCAATGAAACCCTGACACTCTTCTTCTGGGTGGTCATTTTCTGAAAAACTCCTGCAAAGTTTAGTGCCCCCCACACCCCAAACCCAGATATTTTCTTCCACTATCAATAGTACCAACAAAGAAAAAGTCTGAGCATGAGAGAGAAGTGCAAGATCTGAGCTATTAACAATTAAAGCTGTGGTTCATAGTGTGATGTCATCAAGTAGCTCCAGGCTCTGCTCCCCCTTCACTTCTGGAAGGAGCTGAAAGCCACGCCTCATATCGCGCACAAACAGGGAATGCAGAATCAACAGAGAGAGCTAAAATAATAGTTTAATGTAGGTGGAAGCTATACTAATCACTTGGCTCCAGTACACACAATATTCTTCTCTTCCACATTTAGCTTCCAGTTTACAGACTGACATTAATTCAATGCAGGTTGGGTTAGCATTCAAGTAGGACTGGGCAATAAAACAATAACTTTTCCTCGATATGCATATGAGAACGGGTCGATAGAACTTCGATATAAAGAATAGAGCTACACCACTCAGTAGCAGCCAGACGGATGCACTACTAACGAATAATGTAGCTTTAGTCTGCTGCAGGTAACAGGTTAGCTGGTAAAAACAGAAAAAACGAGTGCCCCAAATGGAAAAAATGAGATGGAAAAACAAGACAGATGACACAGCAAATGACATGGTTCAAAATAAGGGACCAAACAGTTCAGTCGTGTGGACGTAGTTTGAATAGTAGCAGCTACAAGCTAGTAGTAGCTGCTGCGCCACTAATATGTTGAGCGCATCTTCTGACAAAGTTGGGGAAACCACCCGTTGGAGCAACAGGATGTAAAACTTTATAATCCCAGATGAGAGCGAGTTTGAAGAGATTTACTTTAAGCACCATGCATGAAACATTTATTTCACTCTTCTACACAATGTTCTCACAGCTCCAAAACCAGAAGTGAAAATCAAAACCAAACATGGAGATCTCAGCGGACAATATCCCTGCACAATAGATACAATAAATACAGCAACTACAGTGGATATACAGAATTTAAATTTCTGTTCTTGAGCATAGACGATGTCTTTTTTATTGTTTTGCTTATTTTTCTTTTAAAGCTGCTTAAAATTTCACTGATATAAAACGTTGTTTATTTTTCTTATTTCTTTTCATTGCCTATTCTTAAAGAAGCTTTATTTAAGACAAGGAGAGAGATTTTGAGAATTTATGTTTCAATGCCTGTTTTGAGTTCTGTTCTCCTGTAATGCTTGAAGATTTTAGTTTAAAACAAATTTCTTATTAATCTAAAACATGAAATGTTTGATATGTTCATCATTTTGAAAATAAAACTTTAAAATAAGAAAAATAACCTCATGATATCTTCAAAACTCAGTTTAACCCTTATATCCCCTTAGTGCATTTTTTTGTGCTCAAAGAACAAAAACGTTAGAAAATGGGTTATTTAAGGGTTAAAGCTCTCTGGTACTTTAAAGATGGGCTAAAATAGTGATTTGCTTTAAATTGTGATATAAATTGATATTGACCAATTTGAATAATAATATGGTGATAGGAATTTTTTCCATATAACCAAACCCTACATTCAAGCGAGCATCATATTATTCCACTTGAACGCAGCATACTACTATTATATGTACTATTTTTTTATTTAAATAAAATTTCTGCCTTTTTAGATCATGAAGCTTCTTCTGTCTTTTAAAAGCTTCTCCGATGTAAATTCTACGTGACTGTCGTAAAAGTTTCAGGGCAGCTTTTGCAGAAGGACTTTTAAGGATTCCAGGCTTCTTCTGGAGTCAACCCATAGTGCATGCTTGGAACTGGGGTGCATTCTTATTGATAGGCCGGTCCCTCTTATGGATACGCAAATCTAGTGGTCAACGCTTTAGGCTCACGTAAATTATTTGTCTAGCTGTAGAGGCCAAGAACGAGACTTTGGGGAATACCCGTCCCGGAGGCTGGAGCACCATGGCGATCTCCAGTTTCTGCTGCACTTCGCCCCTTTCAGTGTAGCACTACAGACAGCTCCTGCTCCAGCCTGATTCAGGACCCCGGACAGCGACACACTAAGAAAGTGGTTCTTCCCCTCCTCCCTCTTGAATTCGGCCAGCACAGCTGCATCACATTCCCCTGGTGGCATCTAGGGAGTGGCACTCTGTAAAAGCCAAGACTGCCAGTTCACCAGGTGGCCTCAGATCTGTGCTGGTGTCCCCCGATCACAGTGACCTTGTGTGTTCTTACAAATAAACAAATAAACAAAGCACTAAGCTTTGTTTATTTGTTAATATAGCCACAGATAGTTTAGTTAATAGTATTCCAGTTTGTTTAAGTCCTTAGTGAATCTAGTATATAGAGCTCTGCGGTTTAGAACATCCCTTTTGTTTGATAAATTGTTTTTGGTTTATTTGGTTTTTAGTTTAACTTTAGATCTTCTCATGTTTTCCGAGAGGCGTTTTTTGTTAGTTTTAGGAAAAATACCTAAAGATAATTCAATCCATTGTCTTTCATTCCATCTCTCACTTGTCTCATTGTTACTCCATCCATAACCCATAGACCGTCCGGATTGTAACACAGAAATATAGGCTCTGAATGTTTACCTACTTTATATCATAAACAGGGTCAACTTGTCACATTTAAGCATTTTTCCCCCGTGTCCTGTCCGGCTGTATAGCAATCAGAATTGATGTCTGAGTGCCGAAAACAAGCCTTACAGTTTTACTCTCTCAGGTGAAGCGTTATAGATTCAGCTATAATGCCCTGCCTGATATCAAAACTTTATTAGAAATGCTTTTGTTTTTTGTTTTTTTTATCCCAACGGACACGGAAATGAAAGAGAAAGGGAGGAGAAAGGGAAAAAAGATTTAAAAAAATAAACAATAAAGTGCTTCTTTCTGCTTCTAGACCTGCAGAAAGAGAGAGAGAGAATAAAAGGGGCACACAAAAATACAACAGAACCAAAACATCACTGCCCAAACAACATGAGGATGTATAACAGTAGCAATGTTTGCTGAAAGGCACACGGTAATAAATCATAGTGCATATAGTGCCAACCACAGCCTTATAGGTTATGTGTTAAAAACACTCAAGCCCATACTTGTGAGAGCATTTAAGCATTTTTAGGTTACATAAAAAAATAAACTAACCTCTTAAACTGACAAAATACACTTGAAAAAAGGCAGGATATTAATGCTGTAAGATTTCACTAATCACAATATTGATGATATTTATAACAGTTTGCTTCTGATACAAAACTACCAGTCTCTCCAGTTTCTATTTTAAAATAAAAAGCAAATTCTAAAATGAGCCATTACCTCTTGGCTAATCTATATGAACTTGTGACATTCTTGTGATATTTAGTCATTCTTCTGGGATTTGTACTTTTAATAATCATAAAACTGCCCTAAAACAAGAGGTGAGAGATGTGGGAGGTGTTCCATAAAGTTTTTCAAGAAAGTCTTTACTTTGAATTTTTTTTTTCCATTTATTCAACCTATTCTATTTATCTATCATTTGATTTCACACCTTGCCATTTCCACATTCATTTATTTCACCTGAGTTGCCCTTTTCCAGTAATCACCTGCACCACACCATACAATCATTATTCTGTGCCTGGGGCGATGGTTTAGCAAAAGCCATTCAGTCATTCATTCACTCATTCATTCATTTATTCATGCTTGTGTTGCGCTTGTGGATTAAAAAAAATCCAGCTCTAGTAATGGCTACTATATTTACAATCCTCATAAAATACAGCTCTTAAACCATGTTAAGGCTTTCTGCCTGTTATTTGGCTTTTGTCATGCTGCACTTGAAAACCTTCTGGGTGAAATTTGCAAATTCTTTTCAGCCCTTTCTTGTATTTTTAGTTGTTCCAGTTTGCTTCAGATCTGACATTCATCCATCATCTACAGACATGGTTGTTTATCTCTATGATAGTTCTTTGGATCCAGAGTGTACCAAGTCCTATTGCCTTCAGAAATGGTGTTAACCCCTTGCTACCTCACTTTAATAAAATATGTAGCATTGACTTGCAGAAACTAGTTTCACTGTTCAAAATTGAAGCCAAACTGTTCTTTTACAACCATTACCATATAGTAATTTCTGAGCCAGAGTCATCGCACCTGGGATTCAAGACTGTGTTCCATCTAAAGCCTTGTATACAGTTATTTTCTGTGTATAAATTAAAACAAAATACACTATTTATACATTATATACACCAGGAATCTGTGGTTTTTATGTGAAATTTGAGAAGAAACTACTAAAAACCAGAAAACCCACATTTCACACTGACTTTGATGGCAGAGTCAATGAACTTTTAAGTGGATATTCTAACTTAGGAACCTTAGAGGAGTTTATGTGATTGAAGAAAGTGAGAATACCAGGTGTGGGGCAGGGGAGATGATGCCTCCGATGAATAGCCATGCCAGAAGGTGATACAGTGAAGTGAGGACTGAAACAGAAAAAAACCCTTTCTTTAATAATAAAATGCTCTACTCAACCCTCTCATGTTAGGGATGTAACAGGGGCCGCAAATTATTGACTTTCAAAATAAAAGACCTGCCATAACTACTAGGAATATGTCAAATCGAATGTTAAGTTGTTATTATTAATTAATTTATTTTTATTGCTATTATACCTTCAGTTTTGAATAGATTAAGGAGATGGCTATAGTTTATCTATACAAAAGTATGACTTTCAAAGTAAAAAATTACTTCAGATTAAAACTTGTACATTTTTATACTGACCTCTATGAGGAGTGATCAATAATGTTTTTCAGTTGTGGTGGTTCAGTACCTTTTGCATTTTGTTGAGTGTTTTTAAAGCTAAACTAAGAATTTTTGATTTTTATGTAGCCGTTTCATTTAGATTGAACTTTAAAGCCATACTATGCAACTTTTTCATATTTTAAAATCATTTTCTTGAGCCAGTTTGTGCTAAAATTACTCTTTACAGGGTTAATGAAATGTCACTCAGACCCCCACCGCCCTCTGTGGCCAGAATACCGCACTTGCAACTTCAGAGTGGCAGGCCGTCACCTGTTGGACTTAGTAAAGTGGAGCTGATATGCCTGGTGCTGCAGTCTGCTTCCAGCATGTTTTAGATCATGAACACAGCTGATTTGTTTGATTTAGTGATGAACCGCTCCTGTAGACACTAATGAAGCCTGAGGAGACATTTCAGCAGTTAGATTAAGGTGTTAAAAAGTCAAACGCACAGCGAGGAGATAAGTTTCACTTTTGGTTTTACTAATGAACACTAGGGGGTGCTAAAAGCAAGCCAAATCTTTTATTACTACTTTTTATGTTGCTTATACCTGTGCTTTTAATTGTGACATTTTTTATAACCTGCTGCCTATCTTGAGATTTTCTTCCTGGTTAAATAAATGTTTATTATTATTATTATTATTATTATTATTATTATTATTATTCTGTTGTTTCTTTGATGTAAAATAAAAACATTTTCTAAATCAGTCCCGTCTTTAGAAGGGGTCTGATGGTTTCTATTTTACATTTTACATGAAGAAGCTGATTTTACTTTCTTCCTCTAGAATCTATTTGCAGCCATCCTCTACCTCAACTCCCACTTCTCAAACTCACGTAGTATCTGGCTACATTACTCCAATCATTGCGTTTATTCTTAGAAATGGGCAATACTCTTGATTACATTGCCATGTTTGTGTTTATCCAAAAGCCGTTTTACACCCACACACCTAAAAAAAAACTCAACATGTCGCACAGGTTTGTCGTCTGACACTTTTCACCTGCAGCCATCCATTTTCTGGACTCCGCTGGAGCTGGTGGTGCCAGATCATGTGACAGAAATAAGCAACTGAATCTTTGAAAACATGAAGCTGAGCCAAAAGCAGTCCAAAGTTTCTTGTAATAAGACAGACCTAGCAACTGGGGAGCCAGAGGCATCTGGTGTAAAACATCAGTGAGTGTTGCAAGAAAACTCAGGTTGGTGTTAAACTCTTCACAAAAAGCCAACTTGATTGGCTCAGTCCAGATGATGTAATTCGATCATCGCTCACTCTGAATGGGACGTTTATCTGGTTAAGATGATCAGAAAAGACTGTTTTTAGTGCAGCATCTTATTAAGAATTAGGCTCTAATTGTGTTAGTGTCTAAGTATTGCACTGCTTTGTATTTTACCCATTTGCTTTTCTTCTTCTTGCGTCTCACGTTTGTCTTTTGCAGGTGTGCAGATGTCACAACTAATGCATGTAGCATCATTAGTTGCAGTTACTTTTTTTAACTGTTATAATTTACTTTTCCATCTCACTGCATGGCAGGGGAAATAATTTTTATTTAGTTTTGCTTTTATTTGGAAAGTTTTAGAACTTTCTAGAGTTAATGTAGAATTTTCGAGGAAAATACACATTTGATATAAAAAAATAATACTTTTCTGTTCCCCCTCTGGGTCTAGTGCCAAACCACTGAAAAAACGTTGTGAGCAATGCTGAAGCAGGCTTAAGTACCGACAACACATCTAAAGGAGAAATGCGACTTGCTCGCTCTCTCTCTCTGTCTACCAACACAAGATTATAGCTCGTTTTTGATGAAATATGCCCTCTTTTCAGAGCCTCTGTGACATTTTCCAAACGATTGTTCAACAGGTTTGTTCTGAGAATGCAAAATTTACAAATCCATAAAATTGTGAGAATGTTTCATTTCAGACCAAGACATTTTGTGCTACAGGGTAATTAGGAACTAACTTGGATGTTGCTTGTGTTTTAGAAAGGATTTTACCACAAGATGGCATTGTGAAGACAGCTGAGAAACATCACAGTGGCTTCACCTACCTGCAGGACCGAAGTACAACACTGCTTTACAGCAATGTATATATATAAAAAACAAGTATTGAATTATTTACTAGCATGCATTAAAGTTTAAATCTGGAACACAACTCAAGTCAGTGACAAAAACACATGATACATAGAATTATTTGTTTTTTAAAGTAACTTTTACTGCAGTAAATGTGTTTTTAATAAAATTAATACATATTTAATTTAAAACAGGCAAGTGAGCAGCCTCATTGGCTGCAAGAAACCTTTACATGATTCTACTCATAATGCACATGGATTATTTTACCTTGAAATGCCAGATTTCAGCCATTTATTTCATTATCGTATTCATTATACATCTTTGCACATTCCTAGCACTACTTTTTTGTTGTATTTTCTGCATGGACGCCTGACTTTTTCTTTTATTAAACAATGGATTTTTAATGCACTAATGAATATTCATATCAATCCCTTAATGCACGTTAAAAGATTAAATTAATTATTCAAATGTTGTTAAAATACACTAACTGCTGTATAACTGCAAAAGCAGGGCTCATTTTTTAGTCATCCTTCTGCATATTTTGTTATTTAAAAGAGAAAATAATTAAATTCCAGCTTCTTTGTTCTCGTTTGCTGAAAGCAGAGTCGATATCATGCGATCGATGCATCAGAGGCAGGAAGTCTTGACGAGAAGCCATCCTCTAAACTCAAAATTAGGAGCTAATAGTCACAAATCCCTCCCCCAACGATTAAATCAACCCGTGATCATCTGCATCGTAAGACGTGTGCCACGCTTTTAGTCTTTTATTTTTTTCAACTTCAGATTATTTCCCGTAATTGTTGTGTTTTTATCAGACAATTGCATTGACACAATGAACAGTTCCCATTATGATTGGGAGCTCGCTGAAAGCAGCAGATGGGTAGTGAATACGGATGACTTGCGCAGCTGCAGGAACAACATGTTGCACATAATTGTGCCAAGGCAAAACGCTGAAAGCACTTTTTGTTTCTTCGAGACAGTCTCACTTCATTCTATACACAGCAGAGGATAAAAATGAGAGAAACGGTTTTATGGCGACCTCAAACGTACGAGTCAACTTGTAACGTTCTCGTATTATTTTCTGTCTCTCTTGTGTTCTTGTGATTTAAACCACTTTATGATCTTTTATTTATGCCACAAAGCGCCGCGTAGATCAATGAAGCTGCATGTTTAAAGCTATAAAATATATTTACAAATTTACAAAGCAGTTCCCAGTCAAAGGGCTGGTGTGGATTTAATGAATAGCAGATCCTGAGTGGTAGAAATAATAATAATATATATGAAATGTAAAGATTTTCTCTACTCTATGAAGCTAATATGACCCTTTTTCAGGATTCTACTTCACAAAAGTGAAACAGCTGATTTTGTGTCTTGGCGCTTGTGTAGTCAACCATCTTTAATGTGTGTTTCACAGTAAGAGCCCTTCAACACCTTTCACAAAACTGGTCAGCTGAGGAAAATGGCTTCAGGAGATAAAATCAAAAAATCAAAGCTGCTTCTCCTCGATCAATAAGCTTCACTTAAAGGGACTTTTTTTTCACCCTGAAGTGGAGGGTTGTGCGAAGTCATAAAAAGTTGTTAATGACGGTCACTGAGAGGCGGGGGACACCCTGGACAGATTGGCAGTCCATCAAAGGGACACAGAGACAACCAGTCACTAAGTCACTCACCTAGAGACAATTTAGAGTCTCCAGTTACCCTGACATGAGTACTTGGAGAAAGCCCACAACTCAATGCAGAAAGGCCACATTTGGGAACTGAACCTGCAAATTTCTTGCTGCAAGGCAACACTAGTATCTACATTTACATGCGCCACATTTCCCCAATCCGATTCACATCTTGGTTGATTGGAAATCCCAGATCTCTGTTTACATGGACACTAACTGAAATGAGCCGATCATGCCGTGATGTGTGCACCATAGGTTGAGCATGCGCAGAGTTGCCTTTCCTGGAAAAAAAATTGTAAACAAACGCCATCTTGTCCGCACGTCTTTTGCCATTTTGAGTTTTTGCATTGTAATACGCCGCTTTCAAACTTTTCCAGCGGTTTTTGATTTGGTCGATACTTCAGTGAATTCCCGCTTCCTTCATCTTTAGATGCACTTGAGTATATATCTCAGCAATAATATTGAGCTCCCGTAGTGTTTCCAGTAAAAACACAGTGTCAGCAACAGACCACTTCTGTTTACCTTTCGACTTGTCCTGAGCGTCTGCAAAGGCGGAAAGACGTCACGCTGAAGTTGCTCATATTTGCAGTGGGCATTATTTTACTCCAACGATCCACTGAAATTTCATTCCAATCGGGCCGTATCGGATCAGAATATTCTGATTGACATGTTTACATGAAGAATTTTTGATCTGATTCATTTCGATTACTTGTGCCCATGTAAACGTAGCTTGTGTTAACTGCACCACCATGCAGCCCTCAATGCTCATAATGATGACAGAAGAATGCTTTTATTGAGCCCCCCCCCCCCCCTCCAAATAACTCAAGCAAAAACATTTTCTAGCATTTTAAGCAAATTAATGTTTAATAGTGGATTTTTTTTCATTGGCATGCAACATGTACATCCAACTTACCCAGAAAAAGTAGTTTTCTGCAGATGGTCTCTGGCAGCACAACTTAATTCAACTTTGTTAATAATAAATAGTTCTTTTCAAATAAAAGTGAAACTCAATGTGATGAACAAAGAAAAGCCTATACATGAAAACAAAGAAATTAAAATAAAACTAATTAGAAACAATATTAAATTGGGATACATTTGGAAAAGGGCAAGTAGATAATAGCAATTAATTATGTGCACGAAATCTAATATTAATCTGGATTTTTTTTCTTCTTCTGTTTTATTCTTTAGGGATGAAAAATAAAATAATGGAGCTTGATTTTTTTGTGAACATGTTCTTTTCAAAGTTTTCACATTATGTGTATCCAAGCTCGGGTCCTCTACCAGAGGCCTGGGAGCTTGAGGGTTCTTTAGTATCTTAGCTGTTCCTAGATCTGCAGTTTTCTGGACTGAGATGTCTGATGTTTTTCCTGGGATCTGCTTTAGCCACTCCTCCAGTTTGGGGGTCACTGCCCCGAGTGCCCCGATGACCACCAGCACCACCGATGTCTTCACTCTGTGCAGTCATGGACAAAAGAAAAACACACTAATCAATTGCACTGACAACAAATTCTCTTTAAACTGTGATGTGAAAGTTTTTTAAGCTTTCTTGTGATGCACGTATGCACCAAAAGGGATCAGACCTTCTCTGTCAAAAGTGGCATGGTTCCATAAATGTTAACGTACATTAAAAGGAAATGTTGCAGTTTTGGTTTGCCCCCTAGTGTCTGTTTCAAACCACTGTCGGAAAAACAAAACTGAAGCTCTCCCTGTTGCTGTGCGTTCGTCTTTTTAACACCTTAATCTAACTGCTGAAATGTCTCCTCAGCCTTCATTAGTGTCTACGGGAGCGGTTCATCACTAAATCAAACAAATCAGCTGTGTTCATGATCTAAAACATGCAGGAATCGTGTCTCAGAAGACTCCAGATTTTGACTTGTTTGACTCCTATTGTAGTCGGATGTTCTTTATATTTTTTTAACTTCATCAGAGAAATGTTTTCTTTGTTTCTTCTGAGGCTTCACCATGATAAACACGGTAGAATAAATGATAATCAGGCATAGCTCATCTGTTATGAGGTTTAAACATAGATTGCCATAAAGCGTGACTTTGTGAGACTTCCAGAGAGGCTGAAGTTGCAAACAGGGTATCTTTTAAACAAGGGGCAGAGGGGGCTGAGAGACTTTTCCTTCACCCTGTAAATGGTGCACATACTGACTCAAGAAAATGATTTAGAAATATGAAAAAGTTGCATAGTATGCCTTTAATTGAGCAAATTTCAGTTTTTCTCTGCTTCCAACTAGCAAGTGGGTGTTTGGTCACCAGTAGATACCAGTAGTTTAGCTATATTTAGGATGTGGGTGCAGTATGTGGGCCCTATCTTTTTATGACAGCCCCTTACCTGCACCTTTCTCTGTAACACAGAAAACTGAACTGTTTCTGGATTATACAAATACTGTAGATGCTGTATTGTCCACAACAGTAATGTGATGCTTGAATTTCTGGCAAGACTTTACAATAAAGGTCCCTTTATTAACATTACTTAGTGCATTATTAAGCATTAATAAACTATTAAATAAAGTATTAACAATTGCTTCCCCCCAGCCCTTTGCCCTAACCTTAAGAACACTTAATAGTTAAGAATAATGGTAACATTAATAACGAGATCCTTTGTTTATTAATGCTTAATAATGCACTAAGTACCGTTAATAAAGGGACTCTTATTGTAAAGTTTTACCAAATTTCTTTTAAAAATGGCTAACTTAATTCTGTCAATTCAAAATTCTATGAGAGAAATGTAAAGAGTAAGGATGTCAAAGTTGTCCTGGTAAATCCTTTTTTTCCCTCTCTCAAATGTCATTAAGTTTATGTCCCATATGTGCCAGGGCTTGGCACTTATTTGTTGAAATAAATTACAAATTGCTCTAAATGCTGTCAACACCCACAAGTCACACGGATATTTCAGGACACTATGTGGGCCAGAAAGCCAATAGTTGACAATCAGGGAATGGTGGGTGTGTGTACCGTTATGTATCCATTAAATGTGTGTGTGTTCTGCAGCAGGGCACAGCTTGGTCATATTGTGTTAATGGCTCTGGTTCTTACTGTGGGAGTCCACAGCAGAATGTTAAAATTACCAGGTCTCTTGGTGCCCAAGGAGCCAAGTTTCCAGTTTTATGGACAGTTTTCTCTGGGGAAAATACTATCCCCAGGGATTATAAAGAGCTGTGCCTCCCAGTGCTGCAGGCTGTCTTCAGCCAATATTGAATAAGCTGCATTTTTTGCACGGAGGGTGTAATTTCAGCCCTTGCCAAAGATTGGGACATCTCTCCTGTAGAGAAACACCTGTTCACATTAAACAGATTTTCTCTCTTTTTTCTGAAAAATGATTAAATTATGTGCTCCCTCCAGTCAACATGAGACCAGGACTGAGCCCAGTCTATACTTTCCTGCTCTCTCATAATAGTTATTGCCACAAACCTGACACCCCCCAAAGGAGATGGACACGTTCTACCACAAAGGATTTTCTTTCAGCTAGACAAGGCTGCCAAACAAACCTGATCAAGTTCAATAAGGAGCATATAAAAATATATCCCAGAGGTTTAAAGAGAAAATGGAGCTCTTTTATCATGTTTTTGGAAAAGGGAACTGTAAGGAGAAAATGTACCATTTACGTGAAGGGGGGTTAGGGTTAGGTTTAAATAAACTTATTATATAATAAAATGTAATAACTGTATTTGTGAAATATTAAATCTACTGGTAAAATTATTTTTGAATGAAATTGGCCTTTTTTATTTAAAAAAATCAAGTAGAGGATCAAAGAATTGAACTGTCTAATGCAGTGGTTCTCAATTACTTTTGGCGAAGCCCCCCCTAGGGTACATAGATTTTTTCGCGNGGGGGGGGGGGGGGGGGGGGCTGGCTACTTTGAATTGGCCCCCATCACGCCTAGAAACGGCCCTGGGTGGTGGACTGAGTTTTGAAGGTGATTTGAATTGTATCAAATAAATAAATATTACATGCTTATAAGTTATTGCTTTATAAAGTTACAAACGTGAAGTGGGATAAATCTACCTGCATTTTCCTTTTCAAGCACTTTGTTTTATTTTTTTATGCAACCATTTTCCTGTCCTGTCTGTATTTTAGCTGCATCTCCTCTCAATCCTCCAGAAAAACGGCTGCCTGGCTTCATTTTTCACGATTTAAGCAGATCAAAGAGATCTGTGAAACATAGCAGAGTGCGCTGCGCTCGCTGCTGCGCCAGTGAGGTAAAGTCGCAGAAGCACGGGTGATGGAGCGCAGCAGCGGAGCGCGTCAGACACAAATAAAAGACAGAAAGTTCTTGTATTTTTAATTCCAGAACTTGACAGGATGTCCAGACAGACCTCTGAATCCCTCTGTCAGCGCTTCTCTTCAGCGCTCCTCACGTGACATTTGCGCTCAGGCAGGTGACCAGTTCACGCAGAGCACAATGTGCGCTCGGGCGGCAGCAGGTGGAATGTTAAGTGAAATCGTTTAATTGTGTTGTTTATTTGTTACTGGGGAACTCTGGTCAGCTTGTGTGGTATAAATATTAATGAAAAAAGAATGGATATTTAACGGTTTTATTGAACATTTATTATTATTTTAAAAAATAAGCGAAAATAGATCATGCTGCCTCTGGCTGCGAACAAATGATTCTTTCCATTTCTCATATAAGAAAGAAAGGAAGTTATGTTCAGAAAAAACATTTTATTTAAATAAAATCAAGCAGTGGTGCAGGGCAGCTCAGGGACACAAAGATGAGGCATCTTTTTAACATGACCATGTTCAATAGGGCTGTTTATACGTCACTCTACCAAACAAAAATATAAATGAAACAAAAAGTAAGAAAAATCTAAATTTCTCTTCCATGGATCATTTGCACTGCTCCATTAAATAAAATCCATGTTTGGACTTTTTCTGTGTTCACAAATCAGTCCGTGCATGTATTGTGGAATCTGTTTTACTCTCCGGTGGGGAAGCAACGAGCGGGGTGGGGGGAGGGGTTGGGGGGGGGGGTCAGGTGCGGTGCGCCGCGCCCCCCCTGCTCCTCCTCCGCGCCCCCCAAGGGGGGCGCGCCCCACTAATTGAGAACCACTGGTCTAATGTAACATAAACAGATTTCTTTTTGCATGTCATTCTCCAGATTTATGAAAAAATATACCTTTTCTTCATTTTTTGAGTTTTTGCTTTTATATTTAATTTCATGATATCTTTAGCTTTAGCGCTCCTGCATGCATGGATATGGAACAATTTAATAAAAAGCTATATTTAAAAAAACATAATACCTGCACGGGGCGTTTAGAGGGGTGCAGAATGAAGTATTTCCTTTAAAAGACATATTTTAATTAAATAAGTAATCAAATATTTATTTTGACAGGCTTGGTTTATGTTTACATCTACCAGCCACTACAGGGCACCATTGCGGGTTTCCAAATACAATAAACAGTCCGCTCGGCACAGCCAGGCTGGCTCTGTGGAAAATGGCGGACTCAGCAAGTCAAGCAGCTGCTTCTGAGCCCAGAAGAGTTCGGTATCCTTCTCAGAAGAGGAGCGACCATAAAAGATCTAGAACCAGAGTGAGTTTAGGTCGTCACTGAACATGGTGCTGGCTGCTCACTTCACGTATCGGCAGCTAACCTGGCATCCTGACGGCTGGAAACCTTGTTCTCTTGTTGCAACTACAACCTCCACACTAGATGTCGCTTTAGTGTTTGTGTTTCATATTCCACCTTTAAATTACACCTTGAAAATTAAAATGGGTACCTTGGGTCAATTTATGACAGTAGTGCTAGTAGTACTGTGTCCATTGATACCAAGAAGGAGCCTTTATATCAGGACAAAACTGACACAACTGAACCAGCTGTAAAATCAAAGCTGACAGCATTTAAATACGTTAGGCTTTTGATGCTCATAAAAGAGCTAACCATTTTTACAAATTAATGGGGAGTGAAATAACTTCAGTAAGTTCAAAAACTTTGATTTAGCCTTTAAAACTTTGCTTTGATCTGATCTAAATTATAAGAGCCCAATGTTTTCCTTATGCTTCTGTTTTGATTTTGAAAAGTACCTCATAAAATGTATAATATCCCTACCTTTTTATTCTGACACATAAACCAAAGATGGTCTACAAATAAATTCTTCTTCTTCTTCTTCTTCTTCTTCTTCTTCTTCTTCTTCTTCTTCTTCTTCTTCTTCTTCTTCTTCTTCTTCTTCTTCTTCCAGTTGAAACTCAAAAAATTGAATATCATGCAAGTTCATTTATTTCAGTAATTCAACTGAATTACTGAGATAAATGGACTTTTTTTTACTGTATTCTCATTGTTCAAGTTTCATCAGTAAGTGTGCAAAAACTGCATCAACACTTAGATTTTGAGGAGTTATTATTTGGGCAAAGATTAGTGCTTATTTTCATCTTGTTGCACTTTAGATCGTTAGCTCTGACTTGCAGCACTTTATGACAGTTAGCATGTTTGATTCTTCCTCTGCAGGACTGTGATTGGCAGCTAAGATTGTTGCTACTGTAAACACCAGAGACTATAGCATCCCCACTGCAGTGAGCATCAAGTTATACTTTAAGGAGCTGCTAATATATCTGCTGCTGCATGTGTCGTGGAGGACTGATTAGACTTGTGCGCAGCAGTCCTCAGACATTTTTAGATTTATATCACTGAACACGCTCTCTTCTTCCACACTGATCCTTTCCGTGTTATCACCTCCTTCGGTTGTGTGCGTTATCCTCCACACAGTCATTTCATTCTGAAAACCGTTAAACACCCCTGACTACAATACAATAGTTTCATCATTAATGTATTACTTTACAAATTTCCTGTATGTTTCTAGTGTGATGCATAATGAATTTGATATTGTAGAATTGATATTAACTGAATAACAGTCTTTTCTGACTTCTGATGTTTTTTAAAAACTTCTTAGTTCACCAATATTTTTTAGTTCTTTTAGCAACTTATCCAGTTATACATTTCTTGATATCTCTGAGCATTCTTGACATGCAAAACTTGTGAAAAATGTGGTCTTAATGCACATTTTCTACTTCAAATCTCTTGTAAAACTCTGTTAAGACCAAGGTCAATCAGTTCAATGGGAAGGAAATGTAATTTGAGCACCACTCTCACAGGCCTTGGGTACAGTGAATCAATAGGTGCTTTTATAAAAGTACATCTAAAATTTATTATTTTTTTCTTTTTGGTGAGCTCTTAAGTGGTTAAAAATGGGAATTATAGTGTTAACGCTGCTATATGATCAACCTTTCTAAATTTGGAAATGGGTGTACCACAAGGCTCTGTTTTAGTACCCCTGCTCTTTTCGTCATTAATGATCAGCTTAAATATTGTAATGATGCTCAAAGTTATAGTTTAAGAATTTTGTGTATGTTTTTAAATGACACCGCAATAGTTGCAATGTGTTTTACAATCAGAGATGAAGTGTTTAAGACTTTTTAAGGTAATTGGTAAGTGTGAAAGCCAAACATCAGATAAGTTCAAATATTTTTGTAAAGTCCTGGAGTTTAAATATCTAGACCAGTCAAAATTATTTACATATTTTAATAAAATCATGTTTGATTTAAATGCCTACCAATTCTGTCACAGATTTACTTTTAATTGTGGCCAAGCTAATTGGTCAGACTTTAATTATGCCACCATACACACAAAAACTGCATTTCATTGCTCAAATACTAATAAAGTGGCATAATTGCAAACTACAAAGTTTAAATCATTTTTAATATAAAGAATTGATTTTTTTATGCATTAATGACCTTTTGTCAGAAAAAACTAAAAACTAGCAGTACTAGCAGTTGTAGCAGTACACGGTGGCAGAGGGGTCAGGCACCCGTCTTGTAGCTGGAGAGTTGCAGGATCAAGTCCTGCTCAATATGTCGCAGTTGTTGTGTCCTTGAGCAAGACATTTAACCCATGTTGCCTGAGTAAAGGATTTTCTGGTATGCTGTTTAAACATTGGCTGAAAGTGAAGATTTACAAGCAGATATGATCAAATCTTTCCCCGCTATGGTGATTATGGGGATCGTAGCACATAGTTATCATCCAAGTATGTTTAAAAAATAAATAAAATATAATTTTTTGCCTTTTGCAAAGGGCAAGTTTCACATCTACATGAAGATTTTTTACTTTCTTCATAATGAGAATGTGCACTGAGGACAAAATACAATCTTTAATTTTAGCTTGTGCCAATGAGCCATTGCAAAGCGAGTTGGTATAATATAACGTTAATACGAATCCGCCAGAAATTATCTCTACAAATATGGTATTGTGCATTAGAGCATCTCGCACAGAATGATGTCCACTCTTTTTGTGAATGGTCTCTTGTTCAAGTGACCCTAACCCTAAAGAAAACACTCCATTGGCTTGATGTCCTCATTTACTCTGCTTAACGGTTTCTGCAGAGCTTCTTTCACCATACACCAGCACTCTTTATCTGTTGAATTAAAATCTTTGCTCAGCTGTTCTAACATACACTGGTTCATGTTCATTTACACAAGCCTCCCTCAGTCAGTGTTGCTTTATTCTCCATTGCAGTAAACCATTTGTGTCACCCTTCTGTGAAGAACTAATTTTATTGCTGGAAATTTGAAATCTGTGCACTCTTGTGTGCAGATATTTTACAAGTGCAAATCATATTGATGATACAGACCAAAAGTTTTTTTTTCTCTGTTTGATAATAAAAGGCAGCTTGGAGTGGCTTGTAAATGATTTCAGTGTTGAATGTTTTTGCACACACGTCCAAGTCAAATCACTCATGTGTGTCATCACATAAAATTAGGTTGTCATCAAAACATTCTTGATGTAATTGTAATTATTTATAATCCACTGGGATTTTTTCTACTGTATGTTTGCATTCTTCTTTCATAATGATAGATTTAACTGTGTCCGATCACAAGGTGAAGCTCACAGTTAAGGCTGCTGAGAGAAGCCAGAGCAGCAACTGTTTGTGTATTTCAAGCTAACCAAAAAAAAGTGCCTCTCTCTCGCCCCTCACTGCACAAACCCATTGCAGATATTAGCCCGTTAATATCCAGCGATGCTGCCACGGAGAAGTGCAATATCCCAACATGCCGCTTTATTTCTCATCATCACCTCTGCCTTTGTTTATGCACTCATTACATTTTGATGCAGGGCCCCCAGCTGTTAATCGCGTATACCATTTAGCTCAATGAAAATCTCACACTTTTAAGCTATTGATTTAGTATGAGCACCTGCCAAAAAGCAAAATGCACTGTCAGCAGCGAGCACAGTTGTTTAAATGATTTGTTTTGTTTTGCTCTCTTCACTTCATCTGATTTTTATGTCCTCTCACAGCCAAATGTGTTTTGAACATGTGCTGAGATGATGCTGATTCAAGATAACTGTTTTTTTTTTACTTCTTGGATTATGAGAATGTTCTGAATATTTATACAAGAAATTAATTTATTATTTGAGAAATTAAAAAATTTGAGAAAAGAGTCGTAGTGCAAAAATATATTTTTTAAGGGTTTTTTTTTATTCAGAGAAGATTTTTTTTTCTTAATGCACTAAATATATCTACATTATCTGCATAACAGGACATGCACGCATCCCACATTTAGCAAAATTGTGTTTCTGTTGTATTCATAAAGTCGACTGCACACTGGAAGCATCAGCAGCGCGGAACGTCACTGCTTCAAATAGAATCCATTATAGTCTATGGGGGTGACACAAACCAGCCGCGAAGGTCACGTGGCAATTTTCAGACGCGTCCTAGAAGCGGCATTCCGCGCCACGCCGCTAAAGACAGGATCAAGTTCTATTTTTGCTACGTGCCGCTTCTTGGATGCGTCAATTTCCGCAGTTAACACAGGACTAGACAGAAAATCCCACTCAGTTTAAGTGTAAAATGCCTGGTAATTTTCAAAATAAAAGTCTTTTGCAGCGATGTGATTTCATATCTATGTAGATTACGTCTAAACATGTGACCTCTCGGCATATTTACTTACCGCATTGTTCGAGAAGTGCAGTGGTGTGTTTTTCAAGGCTTTAATCCTGGCAGTGGAGAGGAACAACATTATATATGACATCAAACAGCGATATCAAACGTGATTTCCTTCTTTTTGGTTTAATGGCGGATGGCATAAACAAACCATGACCTTTGAAGTCTCGAGGGATTTTGTGATCTCACGAGTCCAGCGAGGAGCGCAGCAGTGAAGCCGCTCCGTGGCTGAGATTCTCCCAGTGTGCACTGGTAAGCAGCGAAAATCGCAAGTAAACCATTCCGCGACACTGATGCTTCCAGTGAGCAGTAGGGGTACGGAAAGGAAAGTTATAAGAGCCCAATGACAGGTTGCAAACCTGCAAGTCCAGTGTGTGTGGTAGGTTGGTGAACAAATCATTACAATTATTATCTGAACACTTTTCTGTAAAGAAACTAATTAAGCACACAAATGCCATTTACCTGTAATCAACTCAACTGTCTACAGCTCTGAACTAGGGGTAGACCGATATATCGGCATCCGCCGATATATACCTCCTTAGTAAAGTCAATTTAAAGACAGGCACATCCTCGGGCAGCGCAGTGATGCTGCAGATTTTAATTCAAATGTATATACGTTCCTGAATAACATCTGCATAACAAATGCTCTAAAAGTATTTTCCACTAAAATGTATTTTTATTTACCAGTTTACCAGTTTACCTCCTCAAACCTGCATGTGTCTGAGGCCTTCTGGGGAAACCAACCAATCAGCATGTCCTGACCGAGTGGGAGGGGCAAACAGCTCATTTCACTGAAGGCCTGCATAAGGGGGTTTAGAATAGCCTGTATCAGGGCTCCTGGGACAGATGAAAACCAAAAAAAATGTTCTTATGCTTTTTGGAGGCTCAAAGCTCTGTTTTAGATTGTTAATTACATTCTAGGACACCTTTAAGGAAACCAGCACTGCAGGAACACTGCTGTTGTGGTTCGCTGCTTTAAAAATCACAAACTTTGGGTGGAAAGTCACTTCTGCAGTTTTCAAACCCCGTTTTGAGCGTCAGCAAGCTTTATAAATGAGGCCCCAGGCTCTGAACCAGCTCTAAGCTGGCTCTTTCAGTTTCCCCAAAGCCACGTCTTTTGGGAGTCGTATCACAACAACAGAGGGCTGACTGTCATGGCTCACTTGTATCAAGCACAGAATCCAGTCCTTTAATCGGCCTCTATCTGTGACACACCATGATTTAGAACTAGAGTCATGTCTTTATTGAGCAAATAATTATTTTTAATCCTAGTTTGAGCAGAATTTTACTAGAGCAGATCCACCAGAACCTCCGTTTGCACGTTCACATGTGGTATTCATAGGCTTTAGGTTAGCAGAACTTTAGAAAATCTTACAGATCGATTGGCTTACTCTCACTTTTATATGCAGGAATATAATTAGAGCATAAAAACATACTTTAGCTTGTTTTTTGGAACAGAACACAAGCAGTTTTAATGATTAGTGCTTTCCAACTCAGAGTGATTTGAAAACACTAGAGTCCACTGAGAGTTTTCTAAAATCACAGTGTGTTAGTATTACAATATTTCTGCTGCAGCACTGCACTCCTGCAAAAACAAAACATCACTTCTCCTTGTTCTCCACTGAGGGAAGTCATTTGCAAATCAGTGCACTTGCTTACTGATTACAAATCCAAGAGTATGGATTTGGCAGGCGACCCCAGGTGAGCTCAGTAGCTCACAGTTCTTATTGCTTACCTCGAAAAACTGTCCAATACTTCTGTAGTCAGAACCAGGTCAGCGCTTCCACAGCGCGATGGCCACTAAGTGTTGACAGTTTCATGCAACACCGTGATGATGATAAGCTAATCCCATCTGCCTCCAGGGCACTACTGTCTGTAGTGGAAAATGAAGAGGGGGAAAAAATACCTGGTGCCAAAAGTGAGAAAGGCTGAGTTAAGCCGAAGTCTGCACTATGAAAGAGGCTTTAGATAGAACAGCTATTAGCAGGTCTTAATGAAGTCAGCACTTTTTCTAGCTTGTGGCTAGTTTGACTTCTGGCTAGTTTGACTTGCTTTGTACTAATTTATAGATCCGTTTCTTTGACCACTATTGATTTTGGTTCCTGCAGGAAGAAGTTTACATAACTGAATGTTTGAATAAGATTTTCCACGGTTGCAACATTTCCCATAACTTTCTGTCCAATGTCTTCTCTCTTTAATAACCTGCTGATCTCCAGGTCTGCTGTGATTCATCAGCTCACAAATCCACAGTTATGATACGACACGGGTTACAGGGCTGGGAGAATTTTAATCATTGGTGTCAGAGTGGCGCAGCAGTGATAATGCAATTCTACTATTTTATACATTTCACAAGGCAACTTTTTCTGGTCTATTTTATTTTGAAAATATATTTTACGCTAAACCAGTAGTTTTACTTTAGATTTGTTTTATTCATTTGCACACAAACAGATTCCTCAACAATAATAATATAAAGCCACATTCTCTAAAGTAAAACTACTGGTTTAGCGTAAAATATATTCAAAACTAACATTAGTGTATATATACAGGTGATTCTCAAAAATTTTGCATATTGTAATAATGTTCATTATTTTCTGTAAGGTACTGATAAACATTAGACTTTCATATATTTTAGATTCATTACACACAACTGAAGTAGTTCAAGCCGTTTATTGGTTTTAATAATGATGATTTTGGCATACAGCTCATGAAAACCCAAAATTCCTATCTCAAAAAATGTGCATATCATGAAAAGGTTATCTAAACGAGCTATTAACCTAATCATCTGAATCAACTAATTAACTCTAAACACCTGCAAAAGATTCCTGAGGCTTTTAAAATCTCCCAGCCTGGTTCATTACTCAAAACCGCAATCATGGGTAAGACTGGCGACCTGACTGCTGTCCAGAAGGCCATCATTGACACCCTCAAGCAAGAGGGTAAGACACAGAAAGACATTTCTGAACGAATAGGCTGTTCCCAGAGTGCTGCATCAAGGCACCTCAGTGGGAAGTCTGTGGGAAGGAAAAAGTGTGGCAGAAAACGCTGCACAACGAGAAGAGGTGACCGGACCCTGAGGAAGATTGTGGAGAAGGACCGATTCCAGACCTTGGGGACCTGCGGAAGCAGTGGACTGATTCTGGAGTGAAAACATCCAGAGCCACCGTGTACAGGCGTGTGCAGGAAATGGGCTACAGGTGCCGCATTCCCACCAAGATTGGCAAATTCACCACTGGCACCCTGTGCTCTTCACAGATGAAAGCAGGTTCACACTGAGCACATGACAGACGTGACGGAGTCTGGAGACGCCCTGGAGAATGTTCTGCTGCCTGCAACATCCTCCAGCATGACCGTTTTGGCGTTGGGTCAGTAATGGTGTGGGGTGGCATTTCTTTGGGGGGCCGCACAGCCCTCCATGTGGTCACCAGAGGTAGCCTGACTGCCATTAGGTACCGAGATGAGCTCCTAGACCTCATGTGGCTGGAGTGTGTCAGCAGTTCCTGCAAGATGAAGGCATTGATGCTATGGACTGGACCACCCGTTCCCCAGACCTGAATCCAATTGAGCACATCTGGGACATCACGTCTCGTTGCATCCACCAACGACACGTTGTACCACAGACTGTCCAGGAGTTGGTGGATGCTTTAGTTCAGGTCTGGGAGGAGATCCCTCAGGAGACCATCCACCACCTCATTAGGAGCATGCCCAGGCACTGTAGGGAGGTCATACAGGCACGTGGAAGACATTACATTAAAGTTGGATCAGCCTGTAGTGTGTTTTTCCACTTTAGTTTTGAGTATGACTCCAAATCCAGACCTCCATGGGTTGATAAATCTGATTTCCATTGATAAATTTAGTGTGATCTTGTTGTCAGCACATTCAGCTAATTAAAAAAACATTTAGTATTTAATAAGAATATTTCATTCATTCAGATCTAGGATGTCTTATTTTTGTGTTCCCTTTATTTTTGAGCAGTGTATAATTTACTTGCCAAATGTGCCCATTTGTTTTGTTTAGTAACAAAACTAGAAAATTTCATTCAGTTTGTTTTTTTAAGATGCCATATTAAACATCTACTGATATTTTCTTTGACAAAGCCGATTATGACAAAGTTCAAAGGGCACGCCTCAGCCTTTTCATCTCTTCTTTATCCTATAAGGAGACAGAATAATGTAGAGATGGGATTTATGGTATTTTGAAGGAAGCAGGATCTAGAAGAGCAATTCTTTCCAAAAAGCTGTTCAAAAGACTGTTTTTTAAAAAACTATTCATTTATTTTTAGGAAGCCAGCCTAGGGTAACTCATTTTATCTGATAATTAATCTCTGCAAGGAATGACAGGGTCATGGGCATGGTCAATTTTATTAATATAGCACATTTACAGACATGTTCCTGCTGTCCCAAAACTCATCAGACTCATTTAGATTTAAAGATCTCACCAATATATCGTATAACTAATTGTTGTTGTTTTTTTTTAATCTGTTCCAGTCTACAGAAAAACAGTTTTTCCTCTACAATCCTCGTCTTCCTCATCAAAAACTCGATTTAAAATGATCTACAGTAATATAGATGGGACTTTTTTTTTTGGCCTAGATGGGATGATTGCTTTAAGTTTTAGATAATTGAGGTATTTTATCTTTGTGACATTTAATGGCCATCTATTTCTTTGCAAATGTCAAGGGACTTATCTGCTTCATTTAAATGTGTTGCAGGGATTTTTTAAATTCTGTGATAATCAGCAAACTGAAGATGGTCCTAATAAATAAAATAAATAACCAAAAACAATCATTTGATGCTTTTTCAACATACCTCATTAACATTTACCGTAACAATGCAGAGAAATAGAAACGCGCCGTCTGGCAGCTTTGTAAGCCTGGGACAGTTATTGTGAGCGTTGGTCTGTTCATGTTTAAACAAACAGATTTAAATTCCAAGCTGCCTTGTTTTTGAGTCTGGCTTCTAAAATCCTACGGCGAGCTGATGAACAGAACGCAAATCCATAATCTAAAATTTTAATATTAGCTTTGCAGGTGAGACAACACGGCTTGCACATCCAATTTTGCCACATGCTATTTTTGACTAGAGCTACAAAACGCAGAAAATCCAGAACGGCCTTTTTTTCTTCTCCCTGGTTCATCTAATCAAACAAGTAGAAGAGGGAATTTGGATCCAGCTTTCCCAGCCACATTCTCTGCTGGGAGTTGATGTTAACTCCATCAAACGCCGTTCGATCACCACTGCACCCAACTTCAGTCAGCCATGGGCGTCAGCTGCAGCCACATGAGTGCTGCCCTGATTTGCCATCTCGTGCTTGTTGACATTTGAACAATGGAGAGAGTGTGACGAAGGTCAAGTGACTACTTTCCAGTTACCACTTTTTAGATGAAACCTCAAATGTCAGACTCATAATTCCAGTCATACATGTTTGGATTTTAGATTTTCTTACCAAGTCTGTGTGGGTTTTCAACCATTTCTGATCAGCAAAAAAAAATAAAATGCTGAATTATGGTGAATTCAGGTTGTAGTTCCTTAAAAACATCAATGACTGGTTATGTTTTTTTTTCTACAGAAGATGTTTACATTAATTATGTTGTAAAGAATTATTGTGCATATTGGAAATGCATTTCCAGTCTCTAAATTGTGTTTTGCATACTTGAGGTGGTTGGCTTCATCAACCTTTGTGGTTGCAGTGTTTGCATGTGACAGCACATTACATCACCTGAGGCTCGATACGAAAGGGCTTATGAAGTGAGGTTTATTTTATATAATATGATTATGTTGGTTATGTAAAAATTCATATTACCCTGCCAAAGACAACTTATAAGGTAGTTTTTTAAATCTTGCTTCGTTACAAATAAACATAACAATCAGTGTGAGAAACAACACTAAAGGGCAAGTACACTCACCTCTATTAGCACCATGTGTGTAATGCAGTTGTTTTTCTTTTTGTTGCCATCTATTTAGGCCCTTTCTTGGTGTAAAGGTCATACATGTGATGCTAATAGGAAACTGTCTCAGTCAGGTCACATAATGTTTCTTTGAACTACATCAAAGAAACAGTTTGGTGCAAACTCTCTCTGGATTATCATGTGTTTGATGATAAAATACCAGAGAATTTTAACTTGGTTTATTCTGTGAATGAATTTTGCATGAAATACATCTTCACTTTCAGAGTCTAACAACTGTAATATGGTAAAACTACCATAATGCCTTAGCCTACACCAGGGGTAGACAACTCCCTTCCCTGAGGGCCGGTATGCAGCATGTTTTAGTTGTTTTCATGCTTTAACACACCTGATTTTAATCAGCAAGTGATTACCAGGCTTCTGCAGAGCTTGATGAGCTGCTGAACTGGTGAATCAACTGTGTTGGAGCAGGGAAACAACTAAAACATGCTGGATACCAACCCTTGGGGAAGTTAGTAGTCTACCACTGGCCCACACCGAAATCTACTGACGTGTCTGATAGGTGGGGTGATGCGCCCACCATTTGTTTGTTGTATTGATTGTTTACAATGGTGACAGATTCAGTCTTATTCTTCTATTCCATTAACATAAATTCATTGCCCACCAACAAGTATAATCAAACTCCAATATTCATGAGTTCCAATGGTCCAGGTAAGAATGCACAGCAGTGTAAATGGTCAAAATGCTATTGCTTCTGATACGTCACCTCAATGACAGGTCACACTTTATGAAAAATTGCCAAAGGCATCAACTGGAAGATACATAAAATAATAATAAAAAACAACTCTTACAACTACTATTTTTAAATAGTGCTGCCTCAGATTCTTATATTATTTACATTTGCTGATAAATACATACATCTAATTTTGTCATTTGTGGGTCCAAAGTGAAACACAAGGTATAATAGAGATAAATAGAAAAGTTGCCTATTTTGCATACTTGCTTTAAAATGACCATCTAACCATTATGTTATCATTTGGCTTGAATTCTTGCAGCACAATAGAGCTTTCATGGTAGGTGTACTGTTTCTGCACATCACCAGTTATTTGCAGCTAGCTTTTTATGAGTAGAATTAGCAATGCTAACACTAGACGTTAACTTAGCTTTGTGTTTTACAGTTTTTCTCCATTGGTTTGGCTCATTTCTTGAAACAGAAATTACATTCTCAAAATAACATGGACAAACCTCCAAACCTCTTGGCAAATGTTCACAACAGAATGGCATTTCTCATTCATTTAATCAAATGGCAAATGCCTTAGTACATGTCTCTATTGTCCCAGTGCATCTTTGCAAATGATTAAGTACAAGTAGCCTACAGTTATACAGTTAGCCCACATTTAGCACATTTTCCAAATGAATAGATCTTGTAGATCTAAACTGATTAGTTGATTCTCAGTCCAATGATCATTCTCTCCAAAACATGTCAGCGTGATTTCATTGTATAAGTACTCGCATGCACAACTGTCTGTTCAATTGTCAAAATTGGTCAAGAACATAGTACCATGAATACCATATATGAATTTCTTTGAATATTTGATACATTCATGACAGTCATTGACAGTCAGGTGAAACTAGACTATAAATATAAACACAATAAGCATCTCCACAATAGAGCGGGTTTTGAACAAGCATCAGATGACAATGAAACAAATCTACAAGGTACCATTTGAGAGGAACTGTGACAGAGTGAAGGAGCTGCGGTACCAGTATGTAAATGTAAGTCAGTTACTGGTTGTCTCTCATTATAACCTTACCTGTAATCACAGTAAGCAGTAGTTCACTTATTTGGTTTCAATACCTCCTTTACCTGATTTCAGAATCAGTATTTGCTTCATCTGACTTCAACAATTTCAACAGAAAACTGCAGTTTACTGTATTATACAATTATCATTATGATACTTATATCATACATCATTGTATATTGTTGGTCCTCTGCCATAGTGACAAAACATCTAAACATTTTGTATGGCAGTACTCACACAATGCCAAAGGGACGATGCATTTTGGGGGCACTGACTAATCAGATTAGAAAGGAATGTAGTTTTGACACATGAATGAACTGTTTTAGGAGAGATATGAGCTTTTGCAGGTGAACCATGTTGTTGTGATCAACCATCCAGGTTTATTTTGACAAAAGCACCAAGAATAATGAGAATGTCCGATCTGTGTGGAGAAATGAGCCAAAGCTATTCAGAAGGATCTTTGCCATTTTGGAGACACTGACTGTTTAAATGAGAAAGGGATTTAGATTGAAGCCTGACCTAACAGTTCTGGAAGAGATATGAGCTTTTGCAGGTGAGCCATAGTGTTGTGCTAAACTGTGAGAGCGTTTTGCCAAATGATCTCAGAGTTTTGAGAATGTAATTTCTGTTTCAAGAAATGAGCCAAACCAAAGGAGAAAAACTGTAATTCTGATCACTGACATGTACAGACACCATGAAATGGTGCTCTATGCTAACAGATAGAGGGGAACTTCATTCATCTGTTCTGCACTTCCCTTTTTTTATGAAACACAATTTCCACGTTTAAAAAATATTTAATAGCACAAATGAAAAAAATATATAAAATTTTATAGCAACATGTTAATATGGTGTTTTATGAGGTCTCTGGTATGTTGAGGCCCAAGGTAACTGCCTAATGGTAAAACTGCCTCTGATTGTACAAAAAGAAAGTACTGCAAATGAAACCAGCAGACAGCAAATACTCTTTTAAATACCAGCAGGAAAAAAAAAATATATATATATATATAAATATATATATATATATATATATATATATATATATATATATATATATATATATATATATATATATATATATATATATATGTGTGTGTGTGTTTTTTTAACAAGCTTCTCCCTTTGCAAATATGTAAACTTGAGTTCTTACAGACTGATAATGTTTTTGAGTTCAACCACTTTTCAAGGATTTGAAATGTTTTTAAGCTTTGCTTTGTGATATGCTGGTGAAGGTTCTCAGTCATCCAGGTTGTGGTAATCCTGAATTTGCCAGTCCAGACAAAGATCCATGTATGAGGAAATTAAATTTATGGGCAGACCCTGATGATCATAAGACAGTAAATGAATGAATTGGTGTTTAGCTACTCTACTTGTTTTGCCAAAACCTTAAAAAGTAATCTTTTATTTTTATGTATAGAATGTATAAAATGTAAAACAGAACATTTTAACCTCTAAAACGTAAAGGGGGTTTATATATAATATAAAGAAAATAAAAGCATTTTTATTAAAATGTGATTAAATTTAGGTTTTAATCATGTTGTTGCAGTGCAATTAAGCTCCTGCATTGTTCTTTTCAAACACAGTACATATTGGAGGATCCACTTTCAACATCAGTGCCTGGTTTCTGCAGGACAAAGAAGACCATTTTGTTGTAATAGCTAAATGACCAGCGCAATAAAGGCTTCAGCTGACTTATCTGTTCAGCGAGATTTGCCACAGTCTGGCAAATATTCTTCCCACCATGAAAGTGTGAATATCCTCCATCCTGCTCTGTGGTCACATCTACAACTGAAAAGAGTTGCTGACCTTGTTGGATGAAGCCCCAGATTTTTCAAAGACCAGCTTGTACAACTGCCTCTGTTGCCCAGCAACTGCCCTTGTCTCATCATGTAGATATAGTGATTTGCAAAGATTCATTTCCAACATTTTTTTCTTTTTAGAGGCAAGGATGAATTTTAACTTTAATATCTATCGCCTGAGAGGGATGGTGACAATTTGCCTAATGAAAAAGTTAATGTACCATATTTTCTTAGTCTTTTTTTCCCCCACAATCATGTTAATGTGCTTTTACTGAACTGAAATGACCAAAATTTCTCAACTGTTAAAGTTACTATTCACAGATCGTCATATATTTGTCTGTTTTTAGAAAAAACATGTTTTTTTTTAAAAGAAGGGAAGGATGCAGTACCCCTTCTTACGGTCATGACGAACAGCACTTTGTGTGTTTGTACGGATTGCTGAAGAGAATTAGTGGAAAAATGGCGATTAACATCTGAATCTTTACAAATAATTGATGTACAAACTCCATGTTGAATAGATGCCTCAAACCAGTAAAGCCCAACTCTAAATGTGCACAGTATCCCAACACATAACAGTCACTTATTTACAATAAACTATTGCACCTCATTGCAATATAGATTGTTCTTACTGTACAATTCAATTGCTCTGCACATGAAAGAATATTTTATATATGGATAATACAAATATTTTAAGTGTTTTCCTCCACTTGAAAGGGATGGACATGTCCCAGAGCTGTTTTAACTGGATTCCACGCATTCTCCAAGCAATTCCTTTCTTTTTTTCTCACCATTTATTTTTCAATGAATAGACAGTTGGTAGATGGAAAATGAAAACAGCAGAGAATCATTATCAGGTTTGATTAAATTTAGCATTCTTTAAAGAGCACCTAGACTGGAAACCAACATTTTCCTTGTTGTTGTTGAATAAAGACAGCTTGGGTGGTCAAAAGTAGCCAAAAAGTCAAAGCCGTGTGTGACCTACTTTTTATGTAAATTAGAAAGTTGAAAAAGGCGATCTGAGAAAGTCTTCCTTAACACGTCATAAGGGGGAGCCCTTCCTCCTCAAACCTCCTTCTGGGGAAACCAACCAATCAGCAAGCAGCTCATTATCATATTTATGTCCTGGCTGAGTGGGAAGGGCAAAAAGCTCTTTTCACAGCAAGGCTGGTTTAGGGGTTTTAGAATGGCCTGTATCAGGGCTCCTGGGACAAATGACAGCCAAAAGAAAATTTCTTATGCTTTTTAGAGGCGCAAAGCTGTTTTAGATTGTTGATTAACTGCATTCTAGGTCCTCTTTAAGTGCTTTAACACATTCCTATTAAAAATTACACAAGTTCAATGTGATCATTTTCCCAAAATCATCACACCATTAATTGCAGAAACCATATTTAGCAGAATCTAAAGCTACTATTAAGCGGACATTTACTTTTTTAAAGTTAAATTAGCTGTATACAAAACATGTTCATGAAGTTCTTCGCACAAAATCTCACAAAAGCCAATCTCACCAGCTTCTGATTTTCAGTACATTTGAGGACATGTACACATGTAGACAGGTTTTTGTAAAACCGAATGTCCTACCCCGCCCATCTAGGAAAAAAAACTTGGGTCCACATAACTTTGTTTTCAGCAAAATTATCCAGTGTATCGTGAAGCACATTTATAGGCATGCCAAGCCTGTAGATGGCAGTAGTTCTCCAAATTGTTGGCATCATTGTCAAAAAACATTGTTTGGACTTGGAATAACTAGGTAGAGGGCAATAACTGCCCTTAACATCGGCCTTCACCTGTGGTGACAACAAAGAATTTGAAAATCCCCACCTTAGTCTGAGGTTTTTGAATTGTTTTTGGTGCTGCATATCTTCACCTTCATGTAGATGACAGACCAAACCATTAAAAAAACCTATCTTTGTTGGATAATCATTAGGTCTGCATCCAATTTCAATCCTTATTTGTCTCTGAGCTCTCGTTGCTCAGAAAACTCCCAATGTTGACTCTTGTTTGACCCCTATTGTGGTCGGACGTTCGTTTTATTTTTTTAGTATAAGATAACTGTTTTCTTCTGAGGCTCCATCATGATTAACATGTAACAATAAATTCTAACCAGGCAAAGCTCGTCTGTCCTGAGATGTAAACATGATTTGCCATAAAGTGTGACTTTGTGAGACTTCAGAGGAGCAATCTGGATACTCTGAAGTTGCAAGTGTGGTATTCCCATCTTCTTTATTTCATTCATAATATAAACAAACAACAAATAAAACAAAAAAACAAACAGCATTTAAATAAATTACCAAACAATGAATGAAAAGGAGCAGAGAGAAGAAAAAATCTTATAAAGTTCTGCCCCTTTTTACAATACTAAATTAAAATAAGAGAAACTTAAATTCAATATAATTACTCTTTCAGCTCTTCAATACCGGATTATTTACAATATTACTATTCATTTAACTCAATATTTCACAAACACCATCTTACATTATATTTACATATTTAGTTAATACCATTGATTTGATACATTTTTTAAATACAGTTAGTGATTTGGATTCTTTTAATTCCTTATTCAGATTGTTCCATAATTTAACCCCAACCACAGAAACACAGCATTCCTTCTTTTTAGTCCTAAACTTAGGCATCTCAAAAACACATGTTCTTCTAAATTTATAACTGCCAACTCTTTTTTTGAACAGTTTCAGAATATTAACGGGTAAACTATTGCTATTAGCTTCATACATAAGTAGTAGTATCCTTAAGCTCACTAGATCATGAAATTTTAATACTTTATGTTTATAAAATAAAGGATTAGATGGATCTCTATAACGGGTGTTACTGATGACCTTCAAAGCTCTTTTCTGTAAAATAAACAGTGGTTGAATGTAGGTTTTATATGTTGACCCCCAGACTTCTACACAATATGCCAAATATGGCTCAATTAATGAATGATATAGTGCTAACAACCCAGAAATGTTTAGTAAATACTAGACTCTGTGTAATACTGCAATAGCTTTGACCATTTTACCTTTTATATATCCTATATGTGATTTCCAACTAAGATCCTCACCAATCATGACTCCCAGAAATTTGATTTCCTTTAGTCTTAGTATTTCCACACCATCAATATTTATAGATACGTCATTATTTTGTTTATCATTAAACACTATAAAATTTGTTTTATCAAGATTTAATGTTAGTCTATATCAAACCAATGTTTTACTTTAACCATCTCACTGTTTATCACTTGAATTACATTTTGTATATTTGACCCAGAATAAAACAATGTTGTGTCATCTGCAAACAAAACCGAACAAAGCAAAGTAGACACATTTACAAAATTATTAATAAACAATATGAACAGTTTCGGACCAAGGACCGACCCTTGGACCCGTGGTATTCTGGCCACAAGGGGCAGAGGGGGCTGAGAGACTTTTCATTAACCCTGTAAAGGGTCATTTTAGAACATACTGGCTCAAGAAAATGATTTAAAAATATGAAAAACTTGAAATAATTTAGCGAATGTAGAAGTCCTACTGTGTGCTAACCTGTAGCCTAGCCATTAGAGCACAGAATGGTCTCATGTTGAGAGGAGGGTTGTGAAAAATTTACACTGTGATTGCAATGGTTCTATCGTTTTGTGGTCATTTAAGCTACTCAATCCAATCCTTCCAGTGATTAGACATTTTTAAACACCTTTCTTTGTCATCAGATCCATCTGTGTTATTGCGAACGCTACGATTTCAAAATCTTTTGTAGTCCTCCAAATCAAACGCAATGTGGTTCATCTCATCTCTGTCTCAGAACACAGTTCTTTAAGGCATACGATATATTAAGTAAAGGGCACATAAACCAACAAACATGATGAAAAACGGTTGAAAAAAAACTGAAGGATGTTGAAACCAGTCTTAAAACACGTTTGGTCTACTTTGGTTGGGATTAGGTGTCTAAATTAAGCATACAGGCATTCCAGCTGAGAAAAGCACCTGGTAAGCTCTGAGGCAAACATCACATAAGCCTGTGTGCTGCTGGGATAAACAGGTACAAACCATTCAGAGGCACGCGCTAAACATGACATGAGAGCGCGTCAGAAATAGACTGGTCCAGCTGAACGGGAGAAGATTCTGCCACTGAGCCAGGCGCTCTGTGGAGAATGGGACGTAGGTGAGGGTTATGAATAGCTTGGAAACTTCCCTAATCTCCCAGACAGATTTCCAAGTTGAGCTTGCGGGAAGGAGGCACGGAGCTTTAGACTAGTAAAAATGTGCACTGTTGTTTGGAGGAAACTGGTGTTTTGCAAAAAAAAAAAATGTGTTAAAAAGACCGTGAATTATTTAAAGTGGTGAGTATTTATGAAGCATTTGTGGCTAATGGACATTAATAGCAATACAATTTCCATACCTTTCTTCCTTTTTCTGTTAACTGTTAACTGGCATGCATGTTAACCCTGGTTAATATTCTTTTTAACCTTGTTAATATGTGTGATAAATCTGTCAAACACTATGAAATGCACAGATTAACCGAATGACATGTATGCATGGAATGTGCTCTTCTTTGATTCCAAGTTCACAAGGTTAAGTCGGTGCTATTGTTACGGTGAGTGCTGGCATTCAGAGCTTGGCTTCACTGATGTGTACCTTTTTTTAATAACAAAGGTCACATCTATATATAGCTGTTTGAATGAAAGATGAAATTCTGTTCCCCTGAAACACTCTCACTGAGGCACAAGTGTCCCGAAACTGGCGTGAGCAGACGGTAGAGCTAATTTACATATGAGAATTTTCTTTTTGCACATTTTTTCCTCAAAGAATTTTTGTTCAAGATGCAAATCCATAAAAATGCAATTTTTTGCTGGCACCGTTTTCAAATGTTGCATCATATAACGCAGAAACGTGCATCACAAATCAACTCCCGTCACTTTGTACACGGCGCCTCTTTATCTTGTTGTAAACTTATTGTGTTTTGATTAATTTCAAATTGCTTGCCTTGCTTCACTAGAGTGTGAAATGCACTTTCCCTTTTGTAGTTTTTCAATTTCTGTCATTGTAAGTTTGGGGGGGAGCAAGTGGGGTGGGCAAGGAGAGTGAACACATGGATGTCTGGTGTAATTAAGGAACTGAAGTATTAGAACAGGCAGTGCCTTCACCAGCTATAATTCATCAAACATGGTCTTAATTAAATTGTTTACACAGATGTCTGCAGACTGGTTCCTCCAACACAGTCATTCCATTATAACAATGCAATGTTATTACTGGACTCATAGGAAAAGTTTTGTGTCGCTGTGCCTTTTATTCCATAAGGACCACTGAAAATATAAACGGTCCAACAAGTGTCCTTTGGAAGTTGCTTGTGATAAGGCTCGGTTCTTTTGTAGCGCTGCAGCTGAAGGGAAAAGGGGAAGCTGTTATCTTTAGGTGTTTAATACTTCACTGTCAACACAAAGCTGTATCCCCTTGGTTGTATTCTAGGAATTTACAGTTCCTATTATAGGTGGCCACATTAATTCCAGCCATGTTTTTGTATTTTTGCGTGGATCTGATTGATGGGACTGGACAGTTGGCCTTTTGTAGAACAAGTAAAATCGTCTGGATTTGTGTTGGTGACGCTTCAAGGGGGGTAACGGACTCTGCTTTTGTCTCTTTTTAGCCAGTTAAGTAAACACATGGCCTTAAAGTCTGAGTCACACCCCGCCAAGGCCATAGAAAGAATGTAGCTGCTGTCTCTATCACTCTCTTTTATTAGCCCAGACCAGACCAGTGGTCTGCCTGCCCTCATTCCCAGTGTTATCTCAGGGATTAAGGGCTTGCTGTCTTTGACCACCCGCTCTCCTTCCGGCCGTATTGATTCAACGGAACACTCCGCGGGCCTCCACAACGCGTAAGCACACACTCGGCCACACAAGCATTTGGGAGGCAGGAGTGGACTCGGCTAGGGATGGCTGACTTAAGGTCGGGATTTGATGGATACAGACGGACTTATGGTTTTGGTCTTTGTGAGAGAATGGGATGGAATGGGGGGTTGGTGTGGGGTATCTTTCTCACTCGCTTCAGCTGTTACATTCAATTGTTATAAATAAAGTACAACATATCGCCTTATTTGTTCAAAATGCTTTTCCAATCTTATCACTCCAAATCACTACAAGGTTGAATTAGAGTACCTGACAAGTAAGAGTAGTGGATTTAAAAGGTTGACCCAACTATGAGTCATATCCTCATATTAATCATACCCTATCCTCATGTTGGTGATTACTGAGTCATCCAGGTTTAGGATTAATGTCTTTTCCCTCTCAATTGGAGCATTAACCAAAGGGCACCCACAGTGTCCTAAATATGAGCCATAGGAACATCATTTAGGCCGTGTTTGTTTTGAATATGACCATTTTATTTCTAACATTCTTAACCTTCCTGTCGTGTTCGGGTCAAATCAGACAAATTTATAACTTAAAACACTCATAAAAATTGTGTTTTACATTTGATTACCTCAAGGCCTTATGATATCCTCCACAGTGCTTAATTTGTAAATCAAACGTTACCGGAACGAAAGTAGTGATGTCGGACCAAAGTTCACTAAGGACAAAACTGATGCCGGATCCCGGTGGGGATAGCGGGGGATCCCCGCTATCTCTGGTTCTTTGATGAAGAACCAGAGATAGCGAAGGATGTCTCTGAAGTGGAAGACAACACAGATTTTGATCCATACTTTGAGGAGACTGACCAGTCAACAGAGGGAGAGGCACCTGAAGAACAGGCACCTGAGGAGACATTCCAGCTATCTCTGGTTCTTCATCAAACCTGGACCAGAACCTCTTTAACAGATAACTGCTTGGTCAGTTGCCTACTCATTGTGCTCAGAGTAAAAGAAGTGCAAGGCAAACGTCCAGCTATATACATGGGGTCTGTGTGAAGATGATTCATTGATTAGTCTGGAAGGTGTGGTTCACGTGGGGAATCGGCACAAAAGCGTGGGAAATAGATGGGTTCACATAACACACACCTGTCTAGTCTGTGTGAAGATATGATGCATCGTTTCATCAGGAAGTTTGTTCACGTGGGAGGACGCGGGAAAAAGATGTGTACCCAGAAAATACATTGTTCAGTCTGAAATGAGTGAGTGAGTGAGTGAGTGAGTGAGTGAGTGAGTGAGTGAGTGAGTGAGTGAGTGAGTGAGTGAGTGAGTGAGTGAGTGAGCAAGCGAGCGAGTGAGTGAGTGAATGAGTTGGGGTGGTGTGTATGGGGATGTTTTCTGTCTGATGGATGCATATAGTCTGGATACCCCTTCATTTCCTATATCGGGGACACTTTTGACCGGGAACACCACAGGTGTAACAAGGTTGGTTAAAACACTCAAAATTCAATGAAAAAGGTGATCATAATTTTTATATGTCCAATGCATATTGTGGAGGATAAGGCCTTGAGGCAATCAAATGTAAAACACAATTTTTCTGAGTGTTTTAAGTAGTAAATCGGTCTGATTTGACCCGAACACGACAGGAAGTTTAAACAAGTTTTCTTTGGCTGAACACAGGAAAAATTTTAAGCAGGTATTTTATTGAAAGCTAGTGATGAAATGTGGGAAATAAATACACTCAGAAGGTTGGCATGATAGCATCACACCATTGCTGCAGAATTTTCCGCTGCATATTCCTGATGTGAATTCCCCATTTTACCACATCCCAAAGGTTGGTGACTGGGGAGACTTTTTTAGTCCAATGAATTCATCGTCATGTTCAAGAAACTAGCCTGAGATGATCTGGGCTTGGTGATGTAGTAAATTATACTGTTGTGGTCATAAGGGGATTCACATGGTCAGCAACAATACTCAACTGTGTTATTTGTTTGGTGCTCAGTTGGTACTAAGGGTCCCAAAATGTCCCACAGAAATGTCCCCTAGAGAATTACGCCACTAGAAGCCCAAACTGTCTGTCCTCACATCTAGATGCCGTTGGTTGGTTGGAAGTGCATTAAGTTGCTGCCATGTGATTGAATGATATTCAATTTGTATTAACAAGCAATTAAATGGGTGCACCTAAGAAAGTGTCCAGTGAATGTTTAAACAGTTCTGAGTAGTCGGTGACATGACGGTGTTTGAGTACAACTTTGATTCGTAAGATCTGAGATAAATCAGATATGTTGGGAATGAAGCTCACAGAGACCAATGAAAATGTGTTTAATTTTGACTTCAGGTAGTGAAAGCAGTGATCAACTGGGCCTAGAGAGTAGTTTGATGGATGGAGGACCAACGATAAGTCCTACAGGCCATTTAATGTGGACGGTATTTGTGTACCGCCAACTGACAGCTTGACAAAGATTTTCACTTAAAAAAAACTGAAATAATTAGTTTTACTCTGTTATCAGTGTTTGATGCTCTGGTGTTTACATTAGTCAGTTCAATTTAAAGTTAGTGTTTAGAGTTTTGCTATTGGAGAACTGCTATAGATGGAACACTCAGACTGTTGACGTACTAGTTAACTTTTATCTTATTTCAAAGAACATCGTTGTTGAAGTCACACCCAGTCCAGGAATTACTGAACACAAAACTTTATTTAACATCTGTCAGTTCAATTTTAAATTTGTAAAAATGTATCAGACAACAGCAGCTTAACATCATTAACTCTTAAAATCTGTTTTATTTTCCACATAGGAACATTAAAGGTGGAATGTGGAACACGGAGACCAACGCGACATCTAGTGGTTGTACGTTGTAGTTGCAACAACAGAACTAGGTTTCCAGACGTCGGGTTGCCAGGTTTGCTGCCAGTGCGTGACGTGACCAACCAGCACCATGTGACGAATCGTACAGGGTAAGAACTCATTTCTAATAATACGTTTATTTTATTACATTATTTAACTTGTGTTAGTCTTAGTCTTTCCATTATCCATTAGATGCATGTAATTTCTGACAGTGTTACTTTGGGTAGCTAGTGTTAGCTTGCTAGCATTCATTATTTTACTTAGCTAGCTGACGCTACATGTTCCTAGTTATGCATGTGTTCAACTGGAAGTCTTTATATTCTTTTTTTAATGACAAGATATCTGGCGCTCAACTCAAATTGGATTTATTTTGTCTGTAGCCTGATGATGGTGACCGAAGCAGCAGCAGCAGTGGCAATGAGGCAGAAGGCAGGTGGAGAGCTGATCCTGAGGTTTGCACAAAGTTAGCTGTTAGGCTGTGTTCTAAAAATAATGAATAAAGATAAACCAATTGTTTGTCTTTCTTTATTGTG
>SSNS01000069.1:1662659-1735123 GCA_006937985.1 Aphyosemion australe | reverse complement strand
GGTACCTATGAATCGATCCCAGTACTTAACGGTACCTATTTTTGATACTTTTGAGTGTTTAATAATTAATTAAATCTCCTTTTTAATTAAATATTTTTGTTCTCAACAACCATGTTTGATCAATATCATGATAAATAACACACAGTTTATTTTATCATTGTAGTGTTGTACAAAATTCTCCAATATGAAAACCTTTAACCACAACTGTTTCTAAACGATGCAGAAACTAAAACCCAGCTTCATGTGCTCCTATTCCTCTCCTTTCCCCTCTGGACTAATTGTGTGATGGTGGGTTCTTGTAGTTTTATAAACTGCAAATTAAACTGAAGCAAACATCTTTGTTGTGAACTAAATTTACTGTGCATCTTCATTCCTTTACTGATCTCTGCATTTATGAAGTTTTAATTTGGAAATGTATTTTTAAAGAACTTCCTCTACCACATTATTGTAACAACTTGAATGGAATTATATGTAAACATGACCTATAGTTTCCTCAATTTGTGAATTTCCAGCTGTTTTTGAAATTACAAATGTTTGTAAAGCTTAAGCATGGTCTCCTTTTATTGATTGAGCAGTTATTGTATATATTTGAAGTGTAATTGTTTTATTTATTGTCTAAATTTGTGACTGAGCAATAAGCAGTTCAGCAGGTATGGCCCACATCCGGCACCCATGGCAGATCTGGCTCACATACCGCAATGAATGACGGCCCACCACTGGCCCACATCTGGTTTGCCGAGTCCGAGCCGCCCCTGCCTGAGCTGGGCCAGGTGTGGGCCAGTGCAGGTTACCACAACTGGCCCAGTGCTGGAACGGCTATGGGCCATACATGGCCCACCTCTGGCAAACTGGCCTGGGCCAGTGGGGGCCCCTCATTCATTGCGGTATGTTGGCCAGATGTAAGTGCCAGATGTGGGCCACATCTGGCCCAGACCAATTTTGCTACCTGGGAAATAAACTGAGCAGCTCTCTTGTTCTCAAACTGGGGGAAGGCAGTGTCATTGAATTTGTTAATATATGAATGTAGTCTGACATATTTGTTTTTCTTTTAAAAAAATTTCTTTTTTTAATCTTCCTTTCTATACTATTGATAAAAATACAAAATCCTGGAACAATGCATGTGAGGTTTTCCCATGTAGATATTTAACTCAGCCCCTCTTGCACATTTCACTCTTTGTTTCTGCCAGGGGAAAAATACATGTGCACATAAGCACATGTACTTCCACACACCAAAGACGACAAATTAGCTGTCAGTTTCTTCTACCCTTGTGACCTCAAAAGCCAAGAGAAAGGAGATAACGATCTTAGGCTAAGGACAGTTATGTAGACATACCCTCCCACACACACACATACACACACACTCTTCAGCTACTCTGTCCAAGGACTTCAGGCTTGAGATTGACGGATCAAGTGGGACTGACATAAAGACAGAGAGGGGTAAATGTGATTATGGCGTGACAGGCTTTCACTTTTTCAAACAGAGTTGATAAACTGTGAGGCACGCACAAAATTAAAGTTGCCATGATTAAAAAATGTGTGACAGAATTGCACATCCCGTATAAGCTCCCTTCAATAAACGAGATGAACATTTTGCCGGTTAATTTATCATTGGATAAATGGAATTACGGAGCAGTCATCTACATGCAGCCAAGTGACATATTATGTATTTACAAACGAGGTGCATAATGGAATTGCTTTGCCTGCTCTCACCTAAACCTTTCAAGGTGTTCTCCAGGGTGTGAAAGTCAATGGACAAAATCTGAACTGCACAGATGTTCCTTTAAAATATTTGATTTATTATTTTTGGTAAAAATGTTTAAAAAAGCTAATAGATTGAAGGACTTTGTTTCCATAGTTTCAATAATAAATATGTGGTTATGTTTAATAATCAGTCATGAATAAAATAAAATAAGTGCTGTTATAAAATCATAAATGGACAGTGGTACTCAGCTACATTTTAAAGTAAAGTTAAAGTACCAAGTCATCATCACACACTAGTGAAATTACATTTCCGCATTTGATCCATCCCCGTGGTGGGGAGCGGTGAGCTGCAGCTGTGGCCGCGCTCGGGAACTATTTGGTGGTTTAACCCCCCAATCCAACCCCTTAGTGCTGAGTGTCAAGTGTCACATTTTTCATTTGAATAAAACATCAAGGTACTTAACGTGCTATTTTATTTCCTACTTTTTGAGAAACTTTCCTAAACTTTATCTCTACCTTAACTATTTTTGAAAATCCCCGAACACACACAAAATATGAAAACAGGATGTCCTTGACATTATTCCCCTTTTGAATGCAATTCAATAGTATTTGATCCCATTTTAACCATTCTATCAGACCAGCAACAAAAGACAAACACTATGACATCCTTACCTGACTCACCACTTTGCTTGTTACCGCCATAGTTACTGGGGTTTTTGTTCATGTCAGCTAAAAGCCAAAAGGACCGTTATTTCCTATTTGATCATTCATTTTTGGCTTCTGTCTGAGTAAACACTGGTATTTTTCTTTGTGATATTGTTTTCACACTACGTTAATGTGATGTCCCCTGCTGTTTTGTGCATTGTTATTCTATTTCCCATGTCTTTTGTGTCCTTTTGGGGGAATTTACTGAAATCCCTGCTGCTGTGTCAAATGAAGGGTTCACTGTGTTGGAATAAAGACTTTTTGGGTCATTTTTACATGATGGAAGACTATTAATGGAGATAAAAGGCAACATGGGTGTTATACTGGTACATGACATATTGACTGATTGGTTGGTTGTTTGGATGGTTGGTTGGTTGGTTGGTTGGTTAATTGATTGATTGGTTGGTTGGTTGGTTGGTTAATTGATTGGTTGGTTGGTTGGTTGATTGATTGGTTGGTTGGCTGGTTGGTTGGTTGGTTGGTTGGTTGGTTGGATAATTGGTTGGTTGATTGATTGGTTGGTTGGTTGGTTGGTTGGTTGGTTAACTCATTCACTGCCATTGATGACTCAAGTTGTCTTTTCAAATCCAACCGCTGGCTGCCAAAGACGACTTTTTTTTCGTCATTTCGATTTTTTACGGGGCGGGCGTCAGAACGAGCCCCCGCACCGTGAGAACAAACATCACGTGTCTAAAGCGGATCTTCATCCGTGTATGTCACACATCCCGTGATCAGGAAGCTGAAAATCAATGGATTATGAGTTTGTTTTGGGACGCTGCTGTGAAAAAAACGATGCGCCAACCGGAAATGCTTCTGCAGCAGCGCTTGGGCACCAGATTGTGAACAAACAGATAACGCTAGAAATACGGCGATTCTTCTTGATGTAAGAAGTGAGTCTACTCTTTCTTTTGGTAGTGTTGGCGTTTATATGATCATAGAGCACAATGTTCTGTGACTCTTCAATAAACAGGAAAAACGCTCAAAAACGCTGGCAGTCAGGGGCTTTCTGATCAGAAAACGGCTGGCAGTTAATGAGTTAATTAGATGGTTGGTTGGTTGGTTAATTGATTTTATTCAAACATTAAAAGTAACATTAAAAATAAGATAGACAAACAAATATTTACAGGAAAACATACTATAAAATAACAAAGAAAACAGATTTAGATATCAAGTCAGCCAAAAAAAGAAACCTTTCATATTCATTCGATGCTTATTAAATCCTACACCAAGTGACTCAACAAAAATACACACGTGTAAATATTTCTATAATGAAATTGCTCTCCATGTCACAAATACTCAATCCACACACACTAAGTCTCATTAAATGAACAATACGCCAACCTCACCTATCAAAATACCACAGAGTACAGAGTACTCAAAGCTGTGTTACATCAATGTACTTTTACAAAAATGCTTAAACTGATTAATATTCACATAGCATTTCAAATCCTCATCCATACTATTCCACAAATTTATTTTAAACATGTATTGGTTTACCTGGTTCTTCAGTACATTCATTAACAGTTCCTTAGTAGAAGGTGTTTTTAAATGTCATCAATAATAATATTCTTTAAAAAAATGTGGGACATACATTTTTCAACCATGTTATTTTTGTATCTTGCCCCCCTGAGAGTGTGGCTGGTTGGACCCTAATCCCTTTGTCCATCAGAGAGACGGAGCATTTTGGAGCTAATGCAACTGGACCCTCACTAATGACACTAAATAGCCCTGTCGGCTAGAAGACAACAGCTGAGAACAATACTGAATGTTGACATCACTTGCTATGAGAATCTATTTCAGGTTTTAGCCTTTTATAGTGGGCTGTTTCAAAGTGCTCGCCCGCTCCCAGGACAAAGCACATATAAAAACATGGAAAGAGGAGGCGCCCTTTATGCTTGAAAATCTGTTCCATTGTTCAGACTCGTTCATTATTCTGCTGCTCACCTCTGACTCCCTCGACAACATGCCACCCAAGAAGATTGAACCCAAAAAGCCTGAGCCTAAGAAGCCAGAACCTAAGAAAGATGTGGCCCCAGCTGCTAAGCCAGCTCCACCACCGGAGCCACAGCCAGAGCCGCCCAAGGAGCCTGCGTTTGACCCCAAAAGCATCACTATCGAGTACTCCTCAGACCAGATAGAGGAGTTCCGAGAAGCCTTCACCTTGTTTGACCGAACTCCGACTGGAGAAATGAAGATCACCTACGCACAGTGCGGGGATGTGATGAGAGCTCTGGGCCAGAATCCCACTAATTCAGACGTGCTGAAAGTGCTGGGGAAACCCCGTCCAGAGGACATGAGCTCTAAACTGTTGGATTTTGAGACTTTCTTGCCAATGCTGCAACACATCTCTCGTGCAAAAGATCAGGGCAACTTTGAGGATTTCGTTGAAGGGCTCAGGGTTTTTGACAAAGAAGGCAACGGCACCATCATGGGAGCAGAGCTGCGTCACGTTCTGGCAACACTTGGAGAGAGGATGACAGAGGACGAAGTGGACCGATTGATGGCTGGACAGGAGGACGCCAACGGATGTATCAATTACGCCTCCTTTGTAAAGCACATTCTGTCTGGTTAACGAAGGCATTCATTCAACCACAAAGACTTCAATTTGCTTCAATTTTCTGCACTTATTGGACTCTTGCTTGTTTTCTTAGAAGTGAGATTGGAATCAAATCAGTGACATTAGTTTTATGATGTCAAAGGCAGAAATTACCTATCGGCTGACGAAAAAGATTCACCTGCGAGAAAATTGTCCCTTTGAATAAAGTCTGCAATGAAATTACTGAGCATGGACGTGACTGAAGAAGAATAAATAAAAAATGGTTATCGATAGTCTTGCAAATGCCTTTTTAATATGTGCAACATTTAAAGGGAAGAGCCACCTAGAAAGATGTCTTTTTACATTCTACGTTAAATAAAGCAGTGACATTTCCTCTGCCTCTTCCACAATGATTTGGCTCAATTTGAAAATAAACCTATATGCCGGTACTAAACACACAATAAAAAGTGTATTTTCATTGTAACTGTAGAGCAGCTGCTTTGAATCAGCATTTATATCTCTGACATAAAAAAAGGAAACACACACACACACACACACCCTTCATTTGACAATTTCGAGACAGCTGCATCAAGGCCGGACCCCATCGTTGTGTTTGCTGTGCTGGCAGACCTATCTATTTGTGGCGGCTTTGTAAAGGAAATAATAAAATCGTATAAAAAGAACAGTGCATAAATAACCTGAAGGTTTTTTAAGTGCACTATGTTTGAAAAAATTTGATAGGAAAAAATAACGTGTGAAAATTCAATGAACTTTTACATCAAGAGACCGTTTCATTCAGAGATTTACAAAATTAGGTCCCGATACTTCCACCCTGTTATTCCAGTGTTTTAAAAAGCTTTCTATACACTGAAAATGTAAATTTTCCATCTAAATTTTTTACATAAAGTCAATGAAAGATCAACTTTCAAGTTTTCCTGTTCTTAGGTTTATGTCTATGTGACTTGTGTTTAACTATTTGATAAATAACAGTTGTAATTTTACAAATTTTAGTTACATCTTATGGTAACACTTTACAATAAGGGTCCCTTTATTAACATTACTTACTGCATTATTAAGTATTAATAAACAAAGTGTCACTTTATTAATGATATTGTTAACCATTACGTGTCCTTAAAGTGACAATGTGTAGTTTTTACCATTAATCTCTGGAAATATCCATCAGGGTGTTGTTGAAAATTAAGTAAATGATGCCCAGTTGTTATATATGTTATATAAAATATTGGCGGTGGCATAACATATATCCATAAAAATCAGGTCTAAAATACATTGACGTGGGTCTAAGTCTCTGGGCGATGCCATGTTAGATGCCATGTTTCTTTCTACGGGAGCCCATGAGGACAAAATGCATTTACTGATTTGAAACAGTTAAAACTTTCGTTTTACACATTTACCTCTTCACTTGCTGCCAGTGATGAAAGGGAGTCTGATGTGCTTGTCATTTTGCTGGAGGTTGCCCTCCCAGAGATGTTTTACCCTAATGGGCATCCGTTGATAAGGTCTTACTTCAGCGGTAGGGAGCCACGTTTTTGAGGTTTTCCTGCTTCAACACACCTGGTTTTAATCAGCAGGTGATTAAGAGGCCTTTGCAGAGCCTGATGAGCTGCTGAACAGGTGAATCAACTGTGTTGAAGCAGGGAAACCTCTATAACGTGCTGGATAGCGGCTCTCCAGGACCAGGGTTCCCTACCCCTGTCTTACTTGAACACAAAAATACTGCTTGCTTGCAATGATTTAGATATGTACATCCCCCTATCCCCAGGGAAAATACACACAATCACTTTTAGGTTAGGGCAAAGGGCTGGGGGGGCAGTTGTTAGTACATTATTAAATAGTTTAATTTAGAAAAAGAATACTTTTTTGAGTGAACTTATGTTGGCCTATAAATTTACAATATTCAATTTTGCCAATCATTTAGTTATAACAGGTGTCATCATGTGTTTTGGGACACATTCTTTTTGCCACCATTAACATAAAAAGTTTGCCAATATCATTTATTTTGGGGAAAATGTGGCTGAAAAACAGCAAATTAAAGTGAAATGTTTTGCTTTGAAGATAGCCTGTACTGCCCCATGGACCTTTCTCCAGTAAGTGTTTTTACAATCCCAGACCACATAATAATCCTTTGCTAAATAAGACCCTCTTCCAGCATTGTGGTATAAAGTTGTTACACTGTATATTGATAAGTGTGCACCAAATAATTTGGTAAAACACCATCAAAAGTCATAATAGATTTTTACAGCACAATTAGTCATTTTTTATGGACTTTTATGTATTGTGTACATTGTGTATTTACTGTGTACATGTATATTTTATTTGGAACTCATCTGGACCATTTTAACCAAAGTTTGTAACTCATATTTTGTGTATTTTATGATTTATATCCCTGGTGATATAAAGAAACATGATGCTTTTGCATCTACTTCTGTAAGTTTGAGTATGCTGGCAGCAAAATAACAACCAAACCAAAAAATGCACATCACATAAAGTAAAATAAATTGACTTCTGTTAATAGCTAATTTTATTATTATTACAGGCCATTCCAACCTAACTTAGGACAGTTTGATGGATATGATGGATTTTTAATGGTTATCTAATATGCAAGAGGAGAACCGTTTCTACTTTTTCTACTTTTGACCATTTTACAGTCACATTTCTGAACTTCCCCAAATGAGTATAGGACCATAATAGAAAGATAAAACCCATCAATCATTGTGTTTAATGTGTAATGCACTTTAGATTTATTTACTACTTTTACAGCAGGAGTACAAAGACACAGCTAAATAAGCAGAAGTGGCACTTACTCTTTGCAGCTGTCAAGTAGATGCAAAAGAGCTTCTAAGTGTGCTGGGCAGCCAGCTCCATAACCGGCTGAGAGCCAGCTAGAAAATTTAGGCTCATCGAGATTAATCAGCAGCTGTTACCTTTAAAGTCCTTTTGTCGAATCTGTAGAGCTCCTGGCTTGGGAGGACATAACAGCTTGTGCATTTACATTTTAATGTTAGCCGTGGAGAGCATTCCCCACACAAAAGGTGGACACAACATGGTAAATATTCGTGTCAGGAAGGTAACACTACTAGCATAATTCTCATTGCTGTAATTTTGCCACTGGAGTTTAGGAAGGCGGTACATTATTAAAATGTCAACAAACCACTCTGTATGGCTGGAGCTGCTCAGGAAGCAGCATAAAACACACTCAATCATTTTTTATCCACTTTTCCTGAGTAGGGTCACAGGTAGGGGTGTGCAAAGCCGCCAGTATTTGTATCTGTATTTGTTGAGGGGGAAAGTATTTGTATTTGAGTAAAACTTTTTTTTGCGTTACACTTCTAATTTATGTTATAGTGTAAAAGTGTAAAGAAAAAAATTGATTTTTACACGTATTTTGAGTTTTACTCAAATATAAGTACACATACAAATACTTTCCCCCCTCAACATATACAGATACAAACACTGGCTGCTTTGCACATACTCACAGGGAGCTAGTGTCTATCTCCAGCAGTCATCAGGTGAGAAGCAGGGGACAACCTGGACAAATCCATCACAGGGTCAAATAGAGACAGACAACAGCTCACACACTCACTCACCCTTGAGGACAATTTAGGGTTACTGATCAACCTACCATGCATGTTTTTGGACAGAAAGAAAGCTATGCATGCATGGAACATGAGAATTCTGCAAAAAAAAAGGCCACAGCCAGGTTTCAAACCTGCAACCTTCTTCCTGCGGGGCAACAGTACTACACACTGCATCACCATGCAGCTCAAAATACATGCAAATATTTTTAAAATACATTTGGGATAAATGTGCTTTTCTCCTTTTTACTAGTTTGTTTGATTCTCTGATTTTGCCAACTAAGTAGTTATTGATAAAATGATTTTCAGCTCCATCTTACTTTGACTAGTCAAAATATGAAATGACTGCTTTACATTAAGATACACTTGTAGAGTGCCCTTTCAGAGTCAGAGGACTCCAAAGCGCTTTACACTACAGTGCATCATTCATCCATTTACACACACATTCACACCATGATGGTGATGAGCTACAGTGTAGCCACAACTGCCCTGGGGCTCACCGATGGAGGCCGAGCACAGGCACCACCAGTCCCTCTGACCACCACCAGCAGGCAAGGTGGGTTAAGTGTCTTGCCCAAGGACACAACAGCAGTATTCTCTGCCGGGAGCCGGGATTGATCCCACAACCCTCCGATTACTGGACAACCCGCTCTACCTCCTGAGCTACTGCTGTTTATGGAAACTGTATTTTACAACAGGATAAATAGGCTTTTATGAGCTGTAGATGTTCAGTCAGTAGATGAGAAATCAACATTTGGTTTTTGTACAAGATTCTGAATATAAGCACATTTTTGGAAAACACATTGATGGATTGGCTGTTTTAGTATTGCTGCAAAAGTAACAGCATTGATAGAGACCAACCTTAGCTATATTCAAAACATAATTCAAGGAAGGAATACCAACATCAATCTCTGACAAGTCTGTTTTCATGGTAACATATGTTCTTCCCTTCGAGAGAAGACCATCTCAGTTCACTTTCAAACTTTAAAAGCAATGCAAGTAAGGCCTGATAGGAGTTATTTCTGGCATACAAGCTGAACAGTCTTTAATTACATTGCATATGTGACGATACTGCTAAATGTCCTCTGTGAGAAGAAATCATTTTATTTCCTTTAGATCATAGTTTCATTCCATCTGCAGCATGATTAAAATAAACTCAACATTTTTTGTTTGGATCTCCTTTAACACATCTCATATCTTCACATTGGCTTTCACCGCTCACAGAGCTTTTGCAGTTCTCTTTTAACTGACATCTGAGGACACACATCTGTGTCTTCACTGAGAAATGAAATCAGTTAGGAATCAGTCTAGTTAATTGTCTTTTGATGTGCACCACCAAGCTATTTCTCATGGGAGGTTTCCTTCAAAGACTCTTCAAGAACATTATTCCTACATGTGTAAAAGTCACGTTGCCAGTTTCTAAACGTCTGTGCAGCATTGCCATAAAAGCTAAATTCCCCATTGATTACTTAAGCTGTCTTTATGATGCACAAAACATCCAAGCTGGTCACTAATGGAATGTATATATCTATTTGACTGATGACCATTAAGTAAAATATAGTAATGCACCACATCTTATTTTCTTTTAATGAAGAAAAGGGGAATAAATAATAGTTAAGGCAATAAAAGCTCCATGGTTGGGTTTATGGTGCGATCCATTTGTAATTGGAAGTTCGAAAACATAAAATTCAACCTGAAATACCTAAAATGGTTACCCTGAGCATTAAAGGTTGACATAGCTGCAGTAATAAACTTTTTATTTTCACTTCAATAAATTGGTCACACAGTACTGCACTCCCACTGTGTTAGTTAACACGTTTGTTCAGTGTTTGAATGCAGGAAAAATGCAATATTATTGGTTTGCCTTGTTAATGGTGGTTAACCTGCTCACTACGGAAAGCTTACAGCAAATTATATTTGTTTTCTGACTTGTACGGTGTACATTTTAGGACATCCTCAGGTATCAGACATCAGACCATGGAGAAAAAAGCCTCAGGTTTCATTCAAAAACCCATCAGACTTCTGACTAAATAGTGTCAGTCATAAAGGTCTCCGGAAAAAAGCCATCAGACAAAAAGGAATCAGGAAAAAACTGCTTCAGGGGAAAAAAAGTCAAACTAAAAGCCGTCAGGAAAAATGTGGTCAAACCAAAAGTCTTCAAGAAAAAAAAGTTGTCAAACCAAAAGTCTTCAAGAAAAAAAGTTGTCAAACCAAAAAGTTGTCAAACCAAAAGTCTTCAAGAAAAAAAGTTGTCAAACCAAAAGTCTTCAGGAAAAAAGTTGTCAAACCAAAAGTCTTCAAGAAAAAAAAGTTGTCAAACCAAAAGTCTTCAGGAAAAAAGTTGTCAAACCAAAAGTCTTCAGGAAAAAAGTTGTCAAACCAAAAGTCTTCAAGAAAAAAAAATTGTCAAACCAAAAGTCTTCAGGAAAAAAGTTGTCAAACCAAAAGCCGTCAGGAAAAAAGTTACATTATGGGGTTGAGTTTAGTCATTTGAGCCCCAACAAAGTTTCATATGCTTTATTGAGGCTCAAAGAACAGTTTCTAGCTGTAAATAAACAGTATTCTACTGATTATTGCTGACTGCAAACACAACCACTTTCACTTGTGGACATTCCCCGCTCAGACGGGAAAACTTCCGAGATAAAATGTAACTTTGAAATAGAGCTTTCTACAGTAGCTAAAAATAGACTGTCGCAAAGCACTCTGGGATGCAGTGTCATACAAGTAAGCTAGCAGTTATAATGGATTCCTATGGGTTTTTTTTTGTCTCCTAAAGATTTTCAAACAGCAAGGAACTAGGGCCGTGCGATTTCACGATATAAGATCGTTAAGAATTTTAATGTGATGACGATCTACCAAAGCTCGGGGATCGTAGAACCGTGTATTTGCATTCTATCACCCGTTTATGCCATTATTTCTGAACGCGGCACACATTTGTTTTGTTTTTTTTCTCAGCCGAGTCACGCCATTTGCTAGTCTGCTTCTGTCGGCACGACAGACACACCGATAAACCAATCATAACTTTAGGCAGCGTGTTGGTTTGTTTAGCTGGGGTGCTCGGTAGAGATGAGGAAAATAATCTAATCGATGCATTAAGATGATGACAAACAATTATGAATAGTTGAAGAAGCACACCATAATCGATTGTAGCGCTAGCCACTAGCACTAGCCGCTAGCTTGCTCCGTCTCTAAGCGCTAATTACATTCTCACGCGTCTGCTCAATCAGGAAACCTCTGGGTCAATGTTCTGCTCTAAACTTTGCATTTGGCTTCGTGTCTTTTATTATTTGGGGACGTTCGTTCGTATTTTAGCGAGCCTTTTCACCGTGGCTGCCACCGGAGTTTGTTTATCCTGTGAAGAGACGGGCCAAACCCCTCCCTCGTAGGAAACATCTACGGAGAGCAGCAAGTCCAAAAAGGCAATGAGCGTAAACCTCTTGTATTGGATGCAAACGCAAACACATCATGAATTTAGATAGATTGTTTTTCTCTGGACAAGAATTATTACTAATATATTTTGGATGATAGGCTATGAGCCACCTCTAAATAGAAGTTAAATTATTTTTCATTAATTATAAATATATAATAAATAAAAGTGCCTGTGGGACATTTGAGACATGCCATTAAACAGAACTTGGTCCATTCTCCAACATTTCTGAACTTATTTGTTCAAACAAATAAATAAACTAAGCCCTGGAACTGTGGCATAAATATTTGACTCTAAAGCTACTCCAAAGACATTAAAAGCTAATATATGAACCCATTATGGATTTTTAAATGGAAGTTATTTTTTGTTTGATCATGTTTATTGTAATAGAACAAATTAGCTATTTTTCTTACCTAAATTAAAACAAGTGTTCAAACAGTACCCTGTCTGAAATATTTTATCATATTTTCTGTGAAGGGGTATGCCTTTAAATTTATCTATTTTATTGGTAAATAACTTCCAAAATGTATGAATTGTCGAAATGGAAAAAATCGTGATAAAATCGAGATCGTGATTTTGCAAAAAATAAATCGTGATATTATTTTTTTTCCATATCGCCCACCCCTACAAGGAACTAACCGCTGCTGCTGGGGGAGGTGCAAATCGGACTCTAGCCGCCCAGATCAGATGTTGGAGAGGACTTTTTATCCCTTTTCCAAAGTCGGTAACGTCCGCAACCACAAACCACATGAAACAGCTGGAAAGCTACACGGGCTAAGCTAAAGACAGAAGAAGCAAAGTGGTGCTAGTTTTTAAGTTGGACGAGCGGATTTTAACTGTGTGGAGCAGATCATGAAAAGCACGTATATCAGTTACTTACATCTTCCCGGAGGGAAAAGTCCTACATCTGAGAATGACCAGTCGCCGGTCGTAACGACGCTCTCAGTCGTGGGGTTATCCAGGAGTAGCAGCGGAGGAGAATTAATGCAGGACGCAGCATTGTTAACAGAGAGTGGAGGCAGCGTTGTTAACGGAGCGTTAGAGGCAGCGTTGTTAACGGAGGAGAGTTAACAAGGAGGCAGCGGTCCAGCTGAACGTCTGGGCCAAACAGCATGTCTACCCAAACGTCCACGAAAATTTTGACCAGAGGTGAGTGGAATATAAAAAGTAGGGACACAAATGATAACCTGACAGTTAAAAAACTACCTTGAGAAAATGTTACTTGAACACTGAGTAATGAACTTATTTTTATATTACTCAAGAAGGAGCCGTGATGGGAATGATGGCGTTTAAAACAATAGCGCTGCTAACAGGGGATAGTTTTTACTTTCACTTTCATTTGAGCTAGCGCTTCAGTTCTGGCGATCGATAATTAGCAGGGTCGCCATCAGGGCCGCCGCTGTCCGCAAGGTACGCAGAGTGCGTAGGGCATCGGTACCTGGGGGAGGCCCCAAAAAAAATATTACAGAGTTGAGTTATTACAGTAGCATATTGCTCAGAAAACACATAAATTAGCTGCCCACCGTTTGAGCCTTTGAGTGGTTTCTTAATTATGTAGCCTATCGGTCAAACTAATTTCATTAGTAGAGATATATCTAGCTTATCATTAAAACTGTGGAAAAAAATAACAGCCAGTTTCTTAATAAAAGCATTTTCTTACATGCTCTGGCCTGGAAGCTCATTAGTTCCCAGTAGCATCGGTCTGCTAACAGCACGTTCAAATCACTCACGACTCACCCCCTCCCTTCCTGAAAGCTAGCTTAAAATGTCCGGTGCTAAATCGTAGCATGAACGAATCATTCAGTTCCTCCGTAGCGGGCCTCACTCAGAGTCACTCACCCTCTCCCTCGCGGGTTTCAGCTCAAACGAGTCACTCATTGGAGTGGAGGCTCGCAGTACCGCTAACCCGGCTCAGCTCATGAGTCATGACTCACGCTGCTCGCGGTACGGATCACTCACTACTCCCAACCGAGTTTCAGCTCATAGGAGTCCCCCAGTGGAAGCTTGCGGTACTACAAGCTCACTCACCTCTCCCTCCTGGCTGTCAGCTGCAGAAACTCAGGCTGTTACAGGGGAAGAGTCACTCCTTCACCTGAGCTGAACTTTGATAGTGTGACTGACGCCATATTCAGTCTACACCTTTTTCTTTTTGCAAAGATAATAAGCAGACTAAAGAAAAAATATATTTCAGTTCCACTACTATTTTAAAAAATGAATTTCAGTGTATAAAATTAATAGTTTTTTTCAATCACTCATCTTAGCAGTAGGATTTACATAGAAAGAGGAGCAAATTAAGTTTGATTGAAAATGTAGATTTTTTTGCACTCTGGGCAACTGACTCAGTGACTCAAATCACTCGAAAACCCGATTCATTTTGGTGAGTGACTCATTCAAACTCGATTCAGTAAAAAGAATCGAGTTTACCATCACTAATACAGAGGAGGCTTTACATGTATTAAAGGCATCTTTGAGAAAACTGAGAATCATTTATGTATCTGGAGACAGAGCCAAGTGCACTCTTTTTTTATTATCTGAACTATGGTCACCCTAATTCTGTTATCTTCCCTTTTGGTCATGTACAAAATGCCACCATTGCTTTGTTTCATGTGTATAAATGGAGTATAGGTTTTGTCCATGTTCCATTATATTAATATAACAGTTGAATATGCTTTTACAGTGCCATGAAATGAAGGGCTTTACAGATAAACTGCAGACTGATGATGATTCATATTTTTAGTCACTCTTTATCCCACTGTAAAAAAATCATTAGAAAATCCTAATGTGTTTTTACTTTTATTTAACTTTTGCTAATCACATTTTTTTTACATTTGAAAAACATTCACAGGATCAATGCTTAAATATTTACAAGGACTTCCATGCAGCCAAGAGGAAGATTCTGAAGATGAGGAACCATTTTCAAACACTGATCAACAACCGCAGCATCCTGAAAAACTCCAGCAGCCATCTACTTCCACTTCAGCACAAAGCTATAAATGATGTAAGATATCCTTTGTATTTCATTTTATTTAATTCCAATTTTAAAATAAATAGCAAGAGTTTAAATACGTTTTGGGTGCGTTTCTGTTGGGGGGGGGGGGGGCTCCCTGGCCAATCAAGCTTAGGGCCTCCGAAAGCCTAGCAGCGGCCCTGGTCGCCATCAAGAAAAGCTCTCTGGTATGTTTTTCTCCGTCAAAACAACTTCCTCCATTTTATGCCTTCATATCAATGTCAAAACGCTCTGAAAATGTATATTTTCTATTGTCAAACGCGGCTTATGAGTATGACCCTACCCAGAAGCCTTTGCGTGGTGACGTCAACTGTAGAATACCCTATTAACAAACATGGCGGAGGAGTCACATTCATCAGGCATCACATTCATTTGTCCTTGAAAATAAGACCATGAGAATCCAACATGTTTGGATTTATCCTACCAAGTGATCCAGAGCACTCTTAACGCACCACAAAAGGTAAGATTCTTTGATAAAATTATCTTAAGAGCCGTTACATCAAATGTGCACAACCTTAAAATTGTCGGAAGGGGCGTGGCTGGTCTGATAGCAAATGAAATCCATAACTTTTAGATTTGTAATTCGAGGAAATAAAACAAAAAAATAGGTACAAATGCAATTTCTACATGTTTGTTCAAATTACCATATTCAGTCAAATAACAGTTGCAATAAAATTTCTAGGATGTTTTAATTCAAAATGTTCTTGTTTCTTTTCTTTATTATTTTGTTTCTAAACACAGGAATGATTACATCATTTGAAAGCTGTAACACCAATGATCCATGATGTCAGTACGGTCTGCAGCCATTAGATAAGCCTTTTATACAATCTGCTTTATGGAATGTTGCTGTAAAGACCTCTATAAACAGGCTCTATCCTCAAAGCTGTTTTCATTACTGTTCATTACACACACGTGCTGTCCAGCAATCAATACGTCCTCACCTTGTGCAGCGTAACCGCCGGATTAGAAGCAGCTCTAAAGGCAATAATGCGGAGTGTCTGAACTAACCCTAACCCTCTTTCTACAGACAATTGAGTTTATCCGGCTCTTAGAGAAGCATTAAGATCTGGAGATTTAAATTATAGCACTGATGGAAACATTTGCATACAAAGGGGGACCGTTTGTGAGCATCAAACGTGCATCATTGTTCTTCACAATATCTTAATATTTCCTGTTTTCTTTTGAGACAGGCTCTGTTGTGTCCACTCTACCAGTTTCTAGGCAGCACAATATAAAAAAAAAACAGCTTTGTCTGTAACAAAGTGTGGCTAAAATGGTCCAAATGCAAGCAGGTAAGAACCTTGTTCGCTGACTGAATATACAGAGGTAAGATTTTAATCTGAAAAACAGAGTTCCATACACCAAAAGAGAAAATGATAAAGAACCTAAACGAGTGGAACAAGATGTTGAATTTCAAACAAAAAATACCGAAACCAGATATTCAGAATAAATCTGGAAAGGGATCAAAAACACTAAAAATAAAGCAAATTCCAATAAACTGAAGCCAAAATAAGAAGGCACAAAATCATGTTGCTTTAGATCATATAGTCATGGCCAACTCTACAACTGTGTAGACACAACTGCACCGCTCCAGTAAGTCTGCCCTCTGGATGCCTTTCATGGGAGACGTTTCTGACACGTCCAATTGGGAGGAGACTTCAGGGCAGACCCAGGATTCACTGCAGCTGGCCTGGGAATGCCTCAAACTATCTCCAGATGAGGCGAATGAGGAATCTGGGGGAAGGACGGTCTGGGAATCTCTGCTTAAGCTGTTGCCCCTTTGACCTGGTTCCAGATAAGCAGCAGAAGATGGATGTTTAGATGGATGGGTTTAAAAGTATGTAATTTCATGAGCTGTTCTGGTTCGCAGTGAAAACCTGTCTTTTTATGAAGTCAATGCTGGGTTAGCTATTTTTTAACTCCAGCCACCAACTGACCTCAGCCTACTGAAGAGTATTTTCTATCATTCATGAGATAAAACAATGAACTGAGCTATGCGGTGAAAGTGATCTGTCAGTTTAACTGAGAGGAACGAGTCTTTACATCACCTGTGTGAGTGGAATTTATGAGTAATGTTTCAGCAAAGGGTGCTAAAACTGAATTTGTTGCAATGACGTGTCATCAACATATTTTCACCAGTTTGGGTTAGCTCATGACCTGCATGGAAATTGTGCAGCAAGATCAGCTTCAACTCTCCACGGCGGAACTCCAGGCGAGGTAAATGTGCAAAAGATATATATTTACTTTGCTGGTGGTGCAAATATGTGCAGGAGCTTATAGATCCAAATGGTTCCTCCAAATTCTCATTTGGCTTACGCTGCTTGAGGCGATCACAAAGCTGTTCCTCACTTAGGGCTCTCTACTGGGTGAACTGCATTTTACTGTTGTATTTTCTATAGTCTCTCTGAGCCTTTTGTGCCTTTGCAGTTAGGATGCGGCTCAAGCTGTTCTTAACTTTTGGTCAGATCCAAGTGTTTTTTTTTTATATCGGTGGAAATCGACTAAAAAATGTATCTAATTAATTAGAGGTTTTGTAATTAATTATTCTTAATCACATTTTAATCGTTCAAGAAAATTTGCCCCAAAACAATTTTTTTTATTAAAAATAATGAGGCAGAGAATCAAGCAATAGACATGGAGATTATTATTGTAAAGTCAAGCTCTTTTAATTTCTAAAAAATGCTTTTAAATTGTATTTCAGTTCAAAACAGTTAAAAAAAGCTGTTTTGAACTGTTGCTGTGCGTCATGCGTAAAAATGCTGCTAGCATAGGCTGGAGCTATTCCAGAAGCTTCTTCTACCTCCATGACTGATTAGTCAATTTGAAAGATTGCCACCTCTTTTGGGTCGTTAGGGCCATTACTCACCAAAATCAGCCAATGAGACTCGTCATAACACTGACATACACAAACCAGGAAAGAGAAAGTCTTACTGGATGTTTGAGTTCTAAGCCTGTTTTTTCAGTGAAAATAACTTTGTTTTCCGTCTAAACTGTTTTCAGTGTGACACAAGAGGTAGGGCTAATAGTAAACGATGAAAAGGTTTGGATAAAACAAACTTTTCAAGGTGAAACATCAAAGGTAAGAAACTTTTTTGGAGATCTGCTGGGAATTAATTTCTGTCTTTGTTGCTCTCTGGCTTCTATCTCTGTGAAACTTAGGTGTAGAGTGTTGGGAGATACATAGAATCAGTAGGGCCTTGGCTTCAAAATAGGTGGGTAGAATGTGTGTACAATTAGATTTTTAGCAGCGTAAAAGACAGAAATTAAGGCAAAAACACACACAGGAAGAGGGATTTCCGATCACTCATTTCATTGTAGTTTTAGTTGTGTTTGGAGCACATAATAAAAGTTAGCATGGTCTTTTAGCCAAGGTTCTGAGGTTTTCTTAGAGGTGTAGCTTGATGATATTTATTGATATTTAGGGCATGCATTTTGCTGCTAAACCTCAACGCCCCCCAATGCGTTAATTTTTATTAATGCATTATTTTTTTCTAATTAGTTAATCATAATTAACACGTTGAATTCCCACCTCCAGTTTTTTTGCTTGCGTATATTCTGCAGACTTGACCAGCAAATATGACAAAAAAATGCGATAAATCCTGCTGCTTTCTATAAAGTTAATGAGCTTCTTTCTCTTGTTGCAAAACATTCAGTTGTTTGAAAGCATCAAGGACAAAGTCCATCACCTGAAGGTGCAGAACATGTCTAGAGGTAATTTATTAAGCAATTACCTTTCATGAAAGGTCATATTTAAACTTGAAATACATTAATAAATAACCCACTTGCCTTCAGAATCATGACTGGACTAACTGAACTCTTCCTTAATAACTTTAGAGTTGTTGTTGTTGTTGACAACTTTTTACCTCCTACCTTAGGGAATTGCACTTTGTTTTGGAATTCTCCTAAATTTCCTTAATGGTTTACACAAATGTGTCTTAATTAAAGTGTCAGTTTGTGTTATAAATCATGGTGCAGCAACATAATCGTCAGCCTCATTTTTCTTGTTAAAAGTTCTGATGTCGTATTTTATCACCGAAGCAGAAAAAAGCGTCGAATTGGGTTTGGGCCTTTCCACTTTCTCTCCTGCCATTATTTCTTAAAAACTGATTATGATGCCTAATGAACCCGTGCACCGTCTAGCTGGCAGTCGTGAACTGCCATTTGTTTTAATGCCACCTTACACTTCCAAAAACTAAAAGCACATTTCAGACTCGCATCATTCATTTGGCTAATGCCTTTCCTTTTTTTTTTTTTTTTTTTTTGGGAGAGTAAAGCACAACAAACCAGTTCAAGGCCATGATGTCTCTTTAATTCTCAAAATATCTTACCAACAAAAAATGTTTAAAGAAACTTATCCTATGTAACTTCTTAAAAAATAAACAATTCCTAAGGAGGTCGGTCAGTTTTCCTGCCTCCTTCATGCCTACTTAGGAAGGAGAGCCATGGCCCTAAACCTCCAGAGATGTCTCCTTTGCCGTCCACAGTTACATGAAGCCATTATTTTCTGTGTTCTGTGCTCATTCACAAGCAGACAAGCTACCAAGCTGGAATTGAAGATTTCATTAACTCCAGTAAAAGCAAATAAGTTTGCCAGCAGATGATAAAGTCCTCTATTGAAATGCTATTTCCAGGTACAGAACAGAGTGAAATATGATCCAACTGCATGTGTTAAAATCCTGGCTGGATTCAAATGCAATAACAACTGGAGATCTACAGCTGGGTGAAACTACTTCAGAGCTCCAACCGGACTGATTTTTACATGAATTACTCTTATAAAAGATGAAAATGTGAATTTATATTTAAGTGTTTGGTTTGTGGAAACAAGAAAGCAAAAAAAATAAATTAATAAATAATCTAAAAAAGAAAAACAAATCCAGGTAACAAAGTAAATGAGAGCACAAAGAAAACAGGTGACCACTTGACCTACAGGCTGGGAATAAAAGAAGCGTGAGCAGATGGACCATCAAAGTAATTAGAAGAGACAGGACTTTATTTACTCACAACAGTTGCCAAAACACCATTCAGAGTGATCAAATGAGACATAATGAAAGTCAACCAAATAAAATACACAAAAAGAATTGCTTTTAAAATTTAAAAGGAATAAAGGCAAATGCAAACTCTGCATTCTTCACAAAATCACCTGAAAAGAAAAACCAAGACTAAATCTCCACAGAAAAAAGCATACATGCTGCATTATTCCATATAGTTTTAATCTCTTTGTCCAAAAAATAATTTGTTCTATTGAGATAATAAAAGAAATACTACCTACTGTCTGTTTTATTTTATGACTTTTAAAATGTATTTTATGCTATTTGTACAGATATTATAACAAATGTTTTTAAATTCATTTATTATCCTATGGGTGACCCAACATTATGTGTATAGTTACTTATAACTAGAGGTGTCAAACTATGAGATTAATTGAGATTAATTAATTACAGCCACATCTAGTGCACTATTTTTTTTAATTGCGTTAATCTCATTTTTAATCTATAACTTTACTGGGACTTTTCTAGCCTACCTGTTGGGATTTTTTATTTTAAAATTTTATTTATTTTATGTAATTATATTTAACTATCATGCCATACCACACGTCAGAAGTGAGAGAGTGAGTGCTTAATTCTTTTTCAGCATTTTATTTTGTGATAAACTGTCAGATTTGATATGCTAATTTACAGCTCTGTAATTTACAGATCTATTTTAATTTCAGATAAATGTTTTAGTAACAAGTTCTGTGATCACTTTTTGCATTGCTCAAAAAAAGCGTTCCTTGATGAGTTAACTTAGATTATTCAATATGGACCTGATGTTTTATTTTTAAATTCTAATTATTTGAGACAGACAGAAAAGCACAGTATTGGTATTGGTATTGGTGATGTAAAAGGAAAGTTTAGAATAAATGACTTTATGAAGCCAGTTTTTTGTTATATATTAATCTTTTAGTCTGCCACAATAATGTAATGAATTGAAATAAAAATACATCAAAATTAGGGCTTTTCTCAACTATTAGTAGGTGAGATTAAAAAAGAGATTAATTAGATTAATTAATTACAGGTCAAAATTAATCTAAAAAATTTAATCTCATGACAGCACTACTTATAACACAAGAAATAGTTATATCTTTATTCATCCTTCTGATAAACTCTGAATAGAAGTGTGGAAAAACCCTGTTAGAATATTTGCCCAATAAGTTTACGACTATGCATGGGTGGATGACTGATTGTGTTGTGAAGCGCCTTGGGGGGTTGTAGACCCCTAAGAAGGCGCTATACAAATACAGGCCATTTGCATGTACATGTGCAATTTAATCTGCTAAATTGTGACAATTTTCAGGAAAAAAAAGCATCTAAACCTAAAACTTAACACTTCATAAAGTAACATTTGGAACCACATTTATACAGAAAATTACATTTTTTAAAAAGCACATGCATAAAAAAGCACGCTGAAGTCATGAGCACTTAACATCGACGTCAATCACAGAGAATTAGGCAGTTTGGCTAAGTCGTATTGATGTCTTGCGCTTCAAGTGGGAAACACTTAATGAAAATCTGTGTCCTTGGGTCTAATCCCAGTTGAGTTACCAAGACAGAGTTCTCCATATTTATTTATTTTGTTCCTGTAACTGAGAAACCACATTATGATCTACAGACATGCAGCCTCTGGCCAAAACATCTGAGTCATACTGAGAGGAAACACTTTCCTACATTTCTCATTAAATATGGCAGATTTACTTACCTTCAAGTCTGCCTTCATTTCTTCCTTGAGCTTCGCCGCCGACTCTCAAATCATTAAGGTGTTTGCTCTTTTTGCCTTTCAGGTGCAGAACATCAGTGGAGCATCGACAGAGTTCATTTTACTGACAAAAAATCCTTCTTTGACCAAAGTGCTTTAAAAAAATCTAATCAATAATTATCAAGTTTAACAAAAAAAGCTAAAAAATGTACTTTTGACCCCCAACTAGTTAATGCCCAACATTTACGAGGCATTTTAAGCTTTTTTAGGACAAAATAAGGCGGAACGAAATGATTGTTTCAGGGGAAATACTAATTAATCTGCTAAAGTAGTAAGGCTTCATTACACTAAATAGGGTCTCGAAATTGGCTCCTGTTTTCCTCAATGAAATGAATTCTTTTGATCTGTAAGATTTTTGACAATACTTTAAATTTCACCATCTGTTAAAAGCCAGGACTTCAAAGCACCGCTAAATGTTGTATTTCTCAAATGAGATGAGGTTATTTAACTGGAGAATGTTGATGAGGGCAGACATATGCAGTGTGGAAGCAACTCAGCTGCAAGGTATGCAGACAAAATTAGATTTGCTCAACAAATCAGTTTGCCCAGTTTTGTGGTCTGCAACACCTCTCATAAAACCAGTGTCAAACTTTTTAGGGGTTATTGTGAGGAGTCTGCCTCCACTCCTCCCTTTCTTGTGCTGACCATGCATCTTTCAAGATTATTGTAGACACAAATGACACACACACACACAAAGAAAACCTGGCCTGAGAGTTCACCTCTGCACACGCAGCAAACCTAGCTCAGAATGGCTCTCAGCAAGTTGCACGAAAAAAAGACTGATCATTGTTCATAATGATCCTTCTTCCAGGCACATTCTTTTTGTCATGTGTCGATCAGGCTCAGGTTATGAAGACACCACACAATAAATACAAACGTTAAGCAATTTGAAAGTGTGTTCAGTCACATTACAACCCCATTCTTACAATCAGGCTCCAGAAACCTTGTGCTTCATTCTGATACAAACCCAAGCACATAAGCTGCAGTTGCATTAGTACCTAGTCAGCGCTGCTTGACTCAGCTCTACACGAGTCAGGTGGATTTCCATTATAACTGAGCAACCTGTGAGCGTGAGGTGATCCGTACCCGATACAAAAATAGTGCAAGGTGATCTGCATGTGACACAAAAAACACAACACAACAATGGCGGACATGGTATTGATTTTGAACATTTTGCTTAGTCGCTGGGTTTTTGTCAGACTTTGAACCCAGAGAAGGCTGCAGGCTTGAGCAACTAGTGACTCCACCCCCTAACCAATCAGTTAGCAACAGTCTTCTGAATTTGCATTTCTTCCCAACTCGGAATCATCACATTGAAGTTGGTACTGAAAAAGGGGTGGGAACCTGGTTATTAATGGAAAAGGTGTGAAATCACGCTTAACCAATTCGAGCCGTGCTCAGTAGGAGCTGATGAAATTGCGGCTATAATGTCCAGTGTCTTACTTATGAAGCAGTGGCTCATGGGAGTTTTAAATTGTTACAAGTCTCACCCTTTGTTACAGCTAACTGTACTAGCATTAGCTTGATTGCAAACTCAGACAAGTGGAGATTGTTTTGTTGTTATTTCTAGTTTATTTAGTGATTGACTGATTTATGTTTTAGGAGGATTAAACTGCTTGAGATGAGCCATCTCATTTTCGAGCGGGTCCTCCTACCTTACAAGTAAAGAGCAAGATAGCAATCAGTAAACAAAAAAGACTCATCTGAAACATTGATCACAAACTAAGGGATAACAACCTAAAAAAATAATAAAAATTAACAAAATTAACATTTTTCAGTCACCACGATTAGGGCTGCAGCCCTGGCAGCAGGACTCTGGAAACTGGAAATAAGCATTCATACACATAATTGAGATTTTATTTATTCTAACATACAGAATACATAACACACATTTTTAGACTCTAAAGCCATTTGACAGTTATAACACGGATACTGAAAGTTGTTTTGTGGATGTTAGATATTACTACTTCATTTCATCATCAGTAGGAATAAAATTTGGCGCTTATTTCAGGTTCACCTTTTGAATTTGGACACCGCTGGTGTGAACTGACAAAAGGTATTTAAAGTCACCCTAATTGCTAGAAAACCTTTATGATCACATTTCTGTTATTGTGGAAATGAACCGATTGAACAGATTTTTATTCCAGCCTTTTCTCTGTGATGGACTGGAAACCTGCCCAGAGTTTACCTCACCTCTCATTAGGTGACTGCTGGAGATAGGCACCAGCTCCCCATGATCCTGTACAGGAGGAAGTGTTAACAAAAGCAGAATGAATGAACACATATAATTTTCACCCAATAATCAAAGGTATTGTTATATGAATCATTTGCAGATTTGTATGATTACATCATTAATGGTTTAGATTAGGGCTGGGTGATAAATCGAAAATTGATCATTAGCAAAATTTCTGACTCTAACCGATGTAATTTTTCCCATGTCAATAAATTCGATAATAAAAAAATGAAAATATGTGTAGGTTGGTGATGTTTATGTCCCTTTAAGAAGCTGTAGGCTACCACCTTGAGTCGAATGACATGACTCAACGTAATACACGTGACAGCCCCATCTAGTGGACAACTTTTGTTTTTGAGCATACATGTAGTTATCGTCCATTTATCGTTATTGAGGTGAACTCCTCAATATACCGTGATATTGATTTTAGGCCATATCGCCCAGCCCTAGTTTAGAATGTACACCTTTTACACCTTAAAATGATGCTTTTTTGTAAAGTTTTTGCATCATAGTATTATCTATTATGTTCATTTTCATACCTGTGATAGTGTTGGGGGTTCCCACGTCTGTTTACTGCACTATACACTTTTTGAGCTTCGGGTAGCCGCAGGAAGTACTGACTGGGTGTCGTTTTAAGGCAGTATATGGCAAGCCAAAGGGGTAAAAAAAGCGCGCATGTTAAACGCGCCTTATGTCCACCAAAATGCGCGTCTTGAATGTGCGTTTGATGCCAAAGGGGGCAAAAGCTCACGTGTTCTAAAAGCGAGCATTATGTCCGCCAAAACGCGCATCTTCAACAAGCGTTTTGGCGGACATAATGCAAGTTTAGAACGCGCATTTTTTTTATCCCCTTGGCTTGCCATAATTGTATAACGTAGACTCGCAGTTTAGCCGTGGCAGATTCACCAAAGAAAGCTAGAAATCCCTTATCAGAGGAATCTAGGAAAAGAAAAGAAGAACGTCATAGAGCAAGAGCAAAGACCAGACTTATTATTGGGCCGTCTTTTCTTCGCTGGAGAGCTCTTTTAGAAAGAAAGGCATGAACTACGGACTCTAATCTAGCCGTGCTGCTAAAGGCTAGGTAAGTAATAAATGATTTCACCAGGGTTATTGTGTTTGGTCGGGCATAAAGTTGTTATACAGTCCTGATAAAACTATTTATTCAATGTGTGGAGGTGGAAAAGTTTGTTTTTGTTGTTTTGCCTGACATTAGGAATGTAAACATGCCTCTTATGCCCGAGAGAGATTTAATGTTAAGACAGTGACGTTACGCAGCAAGCCTCTAGAGGGTGACAGAGACCATATAACTGCAAAGTTGAGGAATGCTGCTTTAAATGCCGACATGAAAATGTAAGAGACAGTGGAGAAAAAGTCCTATGTGGTTTTCTCTGTTGAGGAATAAAGATCAGTACAAAAATTACTGAATAAAAAAGCTTTGAAACAAGTCGAGACAATGGTCAAGGTAAGAAAAACTGTGAATTAGAACATTTCTGTCTCCATTTGTCAAGAAACCCAACATTGAACCTATGTCATGTTCACAGAAACATTTACAATAATCAGATTTTCCAAAGCACACATCTCAAAAAGCTTTCACCTTGCTGTAATGTAATTTTTGTAACACTATTATCAAGCATCTGTCAAAGTGCTGTTTGCCTCCAGCTAATACTGACCAAAACCCGGCCTTATTACCTTCCCACTGAGCACTCCCCTGTGCATTTTGCTGTGTGTCTTCCAACAAATAGATAAATAAATAAACGTGACACCCACTGATGGACCCATTAGGCCTGAGCGCCGTTGAACAATGCAACAACAGTAAAGTGAAAAAGCAGCAGCGGGTGACCCTCACAGCGCTTGTCGTCTGTGTAGGATTTGAGCAGGCTGACGAACTCCAGGAGTTTCTGACCTCCTGCTGTTCTGTACTCTCCATCCAACTTAGTGACAAACGCCGAGCGTGCTGTTATGCAATATGCTGATTTGGTACAATTTAGGATTAAAGCAATAGATTCCAAATATACCGCTCAGCGTGAAGTCATTAAAAGTGAAAAAAAAAAGTTAAATAATATCTTCAAGTCAAATAGGATCATTATAAAGTTTGATGAGTCACGGAACAAAAGGAAATGCATACTGTATGCCGCATGTACAACACGTATCAATGTTTCAGACAGAGTTTGGTAATTTATGACAACATGAAAGAGTAACTCTTTCACCAGCAGCGCGTTCCTCTTGCCTGGAGGTAGTCAGGGTTTAACAACTGTCTGTCAAATGTATTCCGCTGGTTTCTTTACAGGCAAAATGTGTACACATCCACCCCTGCAAAGTGGGAAAGGAAGGACAGTCAATTTTAGCTGACCTTGTGGTAAATTACGGCTTCTCAAATTAGCTGTGGATAACCTTCGTTTTGGCATTTCTCGCCAATTCTCCAGATTTGTCCTAATTAGCCCCACCACAGTTGTCACCGTCCCACAAAAGATGATGGAGGAAGGAGAAGAGCGTGGAATTTATTTCTTTATTTATTTCTTGATTTGACCGTCAATTCGCAAGGCTATGTTGGTATTTCAGCAACCTTACCTGACAGGTGAGATCAGCCAGAAAGCCGCCAGTGGTTAGACAATCAATTTGTAGACAAAGCCAAACACTTTTGTGCTGTAACGCACAGAAACGGACACACACATATGCACTGATTTGACATGTCTGACAACCACCCCAGCATCTATTACATAAATAAAAATGCTGCAATGCAGGCTTGTGAATAAAGCAGAGGCAGGTTTCCCAATGGCTTCACCTTCCACGTTTCAGATCAATATATTGTCTATCTAGTGAATGGTTCTGATAAATGGGGCATCGACGTAGCTTCCCTCTCTAACATATTTTTATTGCGCATTTTGCACCATGCTACCTCAAAAGAAAAGAAGGTAAAATAATGGGCATTATTGTGAGTGATCTGAAAATGATTAGAGGACAAATACTGCGGCTTGACGAAAATAAAAATAAGCAGCCTTCAAAGATTCTTGCACTGCCATTCCAAGACCAGTTGTAATATTAGTCTCTTAAATACATTTTTTATTATAAATAAATTGAACTTTTGCATTTGTTTGGAGAAAACAGTTTTATTTTCTAAGTTTCACTTGTGAAAGTCAGCTCATCTAAATCCGAGGCAACGATTCTCGCCTGGAATAAGGTTGAATTCTCCCTCTGCGTTGGGGATGAGTTCCCAGCCTCAAGCACAGGAGACTAAGTATCTTGTTGTCTTGCTCGTGAGCGATGGCAGGACGGAGCACGAGATGGACCGATGGATCAGGGCTTTGTCTTCAGTAATGATGGTATTGCTTTGGCCTGTAGTGGTGAAGCAGGTGCCAAGCTGAAAGTGGATGCACTCGATTTACTGGTCTGTCTTTGTTCCAGCCCACACCTATGGTCTCAAGATATGGATTGTGAGCAAAATAACGAGATCCCAGATACTAGCGGCTGATTATGTATTCTCTCTAGCCTGGGAACACCATGGAGTCTCCCAGGAGGACCGGGAGAGTGTTGCTATAGGGAGTGGGTGGTCTGGGGCTTCTTCCTCAACCTGTTACCTCCATGACCTGGCCTTGAGAATGGGTGGATGGAAATAATAGCAGTAAATAACTGCAATCATAACAACAGAAAGACTGGCTGACATGCATTTTTTCCATCTTGAAATAGTTTCTTTATAGCTTCAACTAAACATGATCAATAAGAAAGTGAGGGTTCTTTTAAGAAGAAAATTGGGTATATTGAATTTCCTCTGATAAATGTGACAACAGTTACAGTGGTCCTTTGTGCACAAGCCTATAGAGCTGCAACTAGGAAATGTTTTCTCCCCCTCTGTATTCTTGCATATCCTCTGTCCTTATTTATTTTAATTTTACGTCTGAGTGGAACGACTATAGTTTTATGATTGGGTTTGTAAATTTGCCTTTCTCCAGTCTTTATTAACAGTAATGACTGCATTATACTCACATTAACATTGTTTTTGTTTTCTGCCCTTGTTTTAAATAACCCTAACCCTAAAGGGAATAAAGTAAAAAATGTATGAGCACAAGTCTATGTAGTGCCTATGAACCAGAAGCCTCTTGACACTTATAGGTTTCCAATCACTGCTTCTAATTAGCCTTTCGCCGGCCCCGCCCCCAGAACGGCTATTGTCCAATCACACATCATAGCAACCGTTACTATCTAACTCCAAACAAAATGATGAAGCTAAGCCTAATTTACTACTAAGCATTAGCCTCGATAGTAGTCGTGTCCCCTTCGTTCCCCTTCAGAACCTCCTCATCGAGCTCAACCAGCAACAGTTAAGCATGAGTGCCCCCCCCCCCCCCGCCCGCGGCTGGGCGGAGGTCCGCCTCCCAGACTATCCAAGACCCTTTTAGATGAGACACGCCGTGCCAGCAAATCAGCGTAATATTACCTCAACCGTGTGTCTTATAAACACACATTAAGCCTATTGGCGCAACAGCGGGTGGTGTCATGATCACGTGATGAATTAATGCCGAGCTCCGGCCGGGGACTATATTGAAAATGAAAGTAAACACGGGCTTAAGTTTCTTTTTGTTAACAGAACCAGCTGAGATGATAAACTGGAGCGATGCAGAGCACCGGGAGCTTTTAGAGCTGCCTGCAGCTCAGATCATCTGACAGCTGACATCTGACAGACATCTGACAGCTCACAGGGGTACCGCATCGCCGCCACCGCTCACCAATCCACGTGATCCTGGACGCCGCCTTCTCCCGAAACTCCCAACTCCTTGTTCCCTGCTACGCTTCGCTCAGCGGAGCCGACACTAATGTATGCCTCCACTGCATACTGTAACCCTTTTGCCTCGATCTGGATGATATTGAGGAGAAACTGCTCCAAAAAATGTCGCTGACACGCATCTGTCTACTTCTTTCCATCACGGAAATCTGCAGAGCTGCAGTATTTGATCCACTTATTGTCAGACTTGGCAACAGTAACTAAGGGGGGCGGGGCTCGGTGATAGGTCAATTTCAATAAAACAATATTTACACCAAGCAAAACATTTGAACTATATTAAACACTGTGGCTAATACAGGAAGTAAAAAAGTCAGTATTATAGAACATTATTTATAAATTTCAAGCATTAAAGTAACACATTAAAAAAGTATTGCTATAAAGTGTAAGCAGTGTGAAGTAGCTGGATGAGAATCAGCTTCTCCAAATCTGAGACCATGGTCTTTGAGCCGGAAAAGGGCAGAATTGCTTCTCTGGGTCAGAGATGAGGTCCTGCGCCAGATGGAGGAGTTGAAGTATGTCGAGAACTTGTTCATGAATGAGGGAAAGATGGAGCAGGAGATTGATAGACAGACTGGGGCTGTGTCTACAGTGATGTGGGTGTTGTACCTGTTGGTCATGGTGAAGAGTGAGCTGAGCTGGGAGGCGAAGTTCTTGATTTACTGGTCGATCTATGTTCCAACTCTCACCTATGGTCACGAGCTTTGGGTAGTGACCGAAAGAATGAAATTGCAGATACAAGAAGCCAAAATGAGTTTTTTCCTCAGGGTGTCTGGACTCTTCTTTAGAGATGGGATGAGAAGCTCGGTCATCCGGGAGAGGTTCGTCCAAGACCCTAACCCTAACCCCATCCGAGTAGATCCGCTGCTCTTCGTCACGTTCTTTCCATGTTGTTTTATATCCATTGTGTTTTTGTGTTTTCATAAACACAAACGATGGCAAAAAGAAGCGATCGAGATCAGGAGACCTAACACCATGGTCATCGACAAGGAGGGAGCGGGCAGTAGAGGGCAACATCGTCCTCTACTGCCCGCTGATAAAACAGCAAGGAAGTGACATCACCACCACTCTGAGGATGATGCCAGATGAGCATCGAAACTGTCAGGTAAATAACAAACTTTACTACTTGGTGTAATATCAAGAACACGAAAAAACAATAGGTCCGCTGTTCTTCCACATCGACAGGAGCCAGTTGAGGTGGCTTGGGCATGTGGTGATGATGCCTCCTGGACGCCTTCCTGGTGAGGTTTTCTGGGCACGTCCAACCGGTAGGAGGTCTGAAGGAACACCCAAGACATTGAAAGAACTTTGTTGCATTGCCTTAGTATTCCCTTGGAGGAGCTGGCCAAAGTTAGCCTACTGAACTAGACCAAATTCTTGCTTTGCAGAGTTTGGTCTAGGCACGCTTCATTGGAACCATCGCAGCCTGGTCCGCTGCTGTGGCTGTCCAATCACAGCTCGCTATAGTTTTGGTTGGGCCAATCACAGTGCTCTATATTGTGGGCCAATCACAGAGCGGGAGTAGCCGATGACGTCACCGCTGCGGCCGCAAACACAAACAACATGGCGGCAGCGCAGGAACCACGTTCATTTGAAATGGCTTTGTCATCAACATTGGATTATTTAGACTCCAACGTGCGTAAGTCTGTCGGCTATACTTAGCAGCTTCTTATTTTTATCAAACAAAGTAGTGCAATGTCCCAGTACACCTGATATTCACATGTTTTTCATACAAAAACGACAGAAATCTTTGATGTTAGACGCCATTGCTGCTTCCCTCTTTTCCGTCGCCGTGATTACGTCATGTTGTTCGTTACTCTGATTGGTCCTAGCGCTATCCAATTGCATGCTGACAATTTGAAAGACAACAGTAGATCCCGCCTCACGACTGAGAGCCGTCAATGGTTCGTGGCCACACTATATATTCACATATATAGGATGGCTTGCCAGGCTAGGCCAGAGTGGCTGGGGAGAGGGAATTCTGGGCCTCTGCTCAGGCTCCCGCCCCGCAACCAGACCCCAGATAAGCGTTGGAAAATGGGTGGTTGGATAAAGCGATACAGTATGATGTTAAGAAATTTTATAAACTTATCAGTGTCTAATTGGGTAACAACTATTCTAAATAAATAAAAAATGCAATAAAGTAGAATTTTCATTGCCTTCTTTTTGTTTGTACCTTATGTACCTGACCAACTTTGCTCATTAAGTCATTTAAAGTCACAATACTCCCACAAAAAAAGAAAGATTGCATAAGGCTGTTTGTCCTTAAAACCCTGTGTGGAAACTGGTAGCTGCTGACAAACCAACAGTGATCATTCGTTTTTAACAAAGGTTTTGCTCTTTGCTGTTAGAGTACTACTTTTAATTACCCTCTGCAAGCTATCTAATCATATTGGACACAATGCCAAGTCATAATTAAACTAAGTTTCTGCTGTTGCTCTGTTTGGCCTTGGCACAAAAAAGAGGAAGAAAAATCAATCCTGCACTATTTAATTAAAGGCCAAGCTCACATTACATCAAGTCTTTTCACCCAGACGGGGATCTCCCTGTGTGTGCACAAAGCCTCTGTTTTGCTTGAGTGTTTATATAAGGGGGAATATTTTGGCATTGTTGGCATTTATTTGGATGTGTGACCTTTTTAACATGCTATCAATTGAGAGCCATCATGTTTTCTCAGTGAAGCAAAGGTTTTGTGAAAATGCCACAGAGTGGCAGGGTATAATGGGAAAGTAATAGTGAGGTAGTTAGATATGTCTATGGAAGACAGATAAAGGTGCACATGCAAAGAGATCGTGCTCCCAGTGCACAGTCCACATTTTAAACAGATTTGATCTTATTTGTGTCCAGACCGGCATGCAGACATTCTTCATCTTTCCTTTTTAATCAGTTTGACAGGGTTGTCTTTTTCATTCCCTTTATTGTTGATTTCCCAAATAAATTGGAAAGGTTGGATATGATTACTGAACAAAAGAGATTATGGTTATAGCTAACTAAAGAGAAGCTGCCATTGACTGGATGGTTGGATTCAATCAACTTTTAATGCTATCAGCATGCGCAGCTCATAAACTTAAAATATTCAGCTGGGTGCAAGGTTATAAAAAAGAATCGAACATTCCTAGAGCTAGCACTCGCTGTGTGTGTCTTCTAATTTGTTGTAGACTGGATGGATGATCATGTTTCAGCTCAGGGCCACCGTCAGCATGAAAACAGACTACCAATATCCACATGTAGCATTTTATATAAGAAAGTCTCCACCACCCTCTCTGTGGTATCATTTCTGTTGTGATTAGAGACATAAAATGCAACTAAATGTGTACTTTTTCTCTTGCATGCTACATACTTTATACTAAATTACAACACACTTAAGAGGTTTATCTATCTATGTGTCTGAGTCATGTAACATAACTGCAAACAAATTTAATAACCCATGTAAATTTCTCATGGCAGTTTAGTCATAAAATGTCTTTATAACGTCTGAATTTGTTCTCAACTTGTCTTTATTTTATAAGCAAATCGGTCACTAACCTCTCTCAATGTTGTCTCACAGAAATGATTTGAGTAGGGTTTGAGACTGGTGTCCAATGTCCACAGTGACTCTGACTAGAGAAGGCTCATGAAAATCCTTCAATTTTATTTTGACTTACACAAGCGCAACAGACATTTTAAAAATTCCCTCGTAAATGTAATTTGCAGTTTGTCAACAAAGTAGGGATTAAAACTTCAAATGAATCCAAAATAATATTATTATTAGGTAATAATAATAATGTGTGGTTTATTCAAACATCTGCAGATATTTTACAATTGTTTTGGTGTAGTAGTTTTTGATTTGTTTATCAGTGCTGTTCAATAGATGCTTCAATCAGATGGACTAAAATGTGATCTAACAAGAGGTTCAGTTAAAGAACTTCTAACAAATGCACAGGCGCTCACATATCATTGTGTTTTTAAGAATGGAAAAGATAAAAATGTAAGAAAACAAACCGCGCAATGCATGGACTAGATCAGTGAACCTCAACTGGCGGCCCGCCGGACCTTTCCACCCAGCCCCCCAACCCTTTGGGCCCTAAAGTCCCCCAATTGGGGGACTTTGAAGTTTAGCAGCAAAATTCATGTCCCAAATATCAATAAATATTGTCAAGCTGTACCTCTAAAGACTCGTCAGAATCTTGGCTACAACACCATATAAACCTTTTTTACGTTCTCCAAACACAACTAAAACTACAACCAAAAGAGTGACTGGAACTCCTGCTTCATGTGTGAGGGTTTTTGCCACATTTATGCTGAAAATCAAATTGTACACACATTCTATCCACCCATTATGAATTGTTGTTCTTCACTTTATCAAACTCAAACTTTGTACAACTAATGTCAAGAGTTAGAATCAATCAAAATGAGACCAAAATTAATCAAATTGACCTTGTGGTTACAGAAATATGCTCATTAAAGTGTGTGTGTGTAATTTTCTAGCAGCTTTTTCAACAATAGGCTGTGGGCCAATCAGGAAAGAGAAAATGCATGTTCTACTTTGTTTCTAAATTAAATTAAACCAACAGATAAACAGCCTTTAATCACAACTACAAGTCATAGCTCTCATTAATTTTTTATTTAGTCTGCAGCAGTTCTTAGAATGTCTGTTTTTGCACTTTCCACCATATTAGTGCTGTCATGTCCTGTGTCCTCGTCTCCTCAGTCCATTCCATATCCCATCATCCTTGTCTCCGGTCCCCTCTATTATCATTTAGGTTTTTACTTTATTTCTCTTGTCATCAGTTCTGCCATATCCATTCCCCAGCCCGTTAGTGTTTTATTTCTCTTTAGTTTTCCTTTTGCCTTGGTTGAGTAGTTTAGTATTGTCAGGGTCCTGTTTGTTTAGCCTCCTTTTGTATCAGTTACCTTTTACCCCTGTGTTCCTCGTAGCTGTTTCTCCCCATATTAGTTATCATTCATTGTCCTCTTGTATTTAGTTCATCCCTCCAGTTTAGCTGTTGTCCTTGTGTCCCCTTAGTCGTCCTGTACCTCTTATGTTTTGTGTTTTAGTCTTCAGTGTGGTGTTATTCATTCTCATTGTTTCCTTCCAGTGTTCACCTCTGTTAGCTGCCTCTTATATATTGTTTAGTAGTTAGGTGAATTTATTATCATTAGCCTGTATTCTGTTTATTCATTTAGTATATTCTTTCAGCATTTAGTTTTAGGTTTCTCTCTTTATCTGGTTCGGTTCAGTCCTCTTGTGTTTTGCATTGCCTCCCATCCTCAGTTAATTAGTCACACCTGTCCATCATCAATCAGTAATCATCTCACCTGTTTTCTCATCACCTCAGTCTATTTAAACCTAGTCATGTCATAGCTCCTGGTCGGTTCCTTGTGTTGTATGTGTTACTTGTATCCCGGTCGCCCCTGATGTTCTGCCTGCCTGCCTGCTCTCCTGCTCCTGCTATAGACCACGGCTGTAATAAAACATTTTGAACCACAGCTGGCTGTCTCCTGGATTACCTACATTTGGGTCCTACACCAACCTCCAAACCTTGACAAGTGCATAATTGTGGTGTTTTGACAAACTGCCCACAGGAAGAGAGCAACTCGTGTACAAGTACAACATCTACCTGGTTGATAGGCAGAGCCAACTAAACTAAACGATGAAATAAAAACATACATTTGGATGGAAAATTTATATATTAAATTATGATACAATAATAACTGAACTTTACTTTAGAAGAGCATCTGGCCCTCACGGTGTCTGCTGGAAAAAACTCTGGCCCTTGAACAAATTTAGTTGAGGACCCCTGGACTAGATTATCACTCTCCAACATGTTTTACTTGTTTCTTTGCTTCAACACACCTGATTTAAATCATTTAGGCTTTTGTAGAGCGTGATGACCTGCTGAACAGGTGATTCCACCACTGACTCAGGTGTTTTGGAGCAAAGAAACCTCTACAAAATGCTAGATAGAGATCTTGAGGACCAGGGTTAGAGAGCACTGAACTAGGTGAACAAAAAATCACGAAGTGTATTTTTATTTGCAATTCATTTCAATTTTGTTTCTCATTCATTTCCAGAGACAACAGAATTATCCCTAACTAAAGACCTTCACTCTGATCAGTTAATCAGACATTGCTCTTTTAAGTTGAGGACTATCTCTAAATTTTGGACCTTCACGCTTATCTCATCTTGCTTAGATTATTAAAACATCCGGCCATCTTTAGTAAGTACAGAATGCTGCTGCGGTGTTTTTAACAAACAGCAGTTTTTATCTCATTACACTGGCTTTAGGTACATTTTAGAATCCATTTTAAATTTTTATTTCTGACTTTTAAAGTTCTGTTCTGTGATGCTCCAGCCTACATCTCTGACCTTTTACATCTCCATTTCACTTATCACAGTCTGAGATCCTCTAGTCAAAGGCTGTTAGCTGTTCCGTAAAATAATTTTAACACCAAATGAGACAGATCTTTGAGCGGTGGCCCCATTGTTGTGGAAAGTGTTGCCTCCATTGCTGCCTTGAATATGTTGTATAAAAAAGCTGCTGAAGATGCATTTACTTAAACTGGCTTTTAACTGGATTTGGGTTGCATGAATTTATGTTTGAATTTGTTTTATTTTACTTTATGCCCTTTATTTTATTGCTTGTGTTTTATGTGCATTTGTTTGCATTTTTTATTGTGAATCACTGTGGTTTTTATCCAGTGAGGAGGGGTTTGCACATTACATTTACATGCAGCAGGCTGTAAAGAACATATTGGCTCTAGCTACTAGGGGCACATATTTTATTTTGGCTTCAACTACAATATTTCTCACGTCTCTGTCTCTCATGTCTGGATATAATCTAAGTCTCCTAACCTAACACACATAATAGCATTCCACTGCATTAGGGCTGGAATAAGGTTCTTGTGAGGACTAATGGACCTGACAATGTAGGTGAAACAAGCGCACACATACACACACACACACACACACACAAAGCAGCATTTAAAGTAAATTTCATAATAAGCAGATGAGATCATGTGGTTATACATTTAGTAAATGCTAAACATGTGATGTATAAAAACTCTTCCAACTCAAGGGCAGTTACTAGAGGCTTGGACCGCCTTGAGGATTGGAATTTTGGCCACACATTTTTGGACAGTCGTGAGGACTGTTGCTGGAATTACTCCCAGAACACAGTGGATTATTCCAGACATTACTACATGGTGAATTGAACAACTGAGGCTATTACTGGAACATTAAGAAAAGTGCCACTCATTGTGATTTATTATGTTGGAAGTAAATAAATTGTGGCGAAACTCAGATAGCTGTCTGTAGAGGTGCATCACTGCTTTGTCATCAGGTAAGAAATACTATCATGAAGCAATAAAGTAGACGTCTGAGGACAAATTCCAAAGAAAATTGTAATCCAGCAAATAAAAAAATAGAAATAAATGAAAAAACATTTTTTTGAATTAGAATTTGTTTGCATTTCCCTACTCCTGATTTGGTATCCATTATTAATGAGAAACTGATGCTAGTTTTCTGGAGCTGTAGGTTACGTATCTGCTCAGGGTCCTGCACCTGCCGATGACATCAAACTACGGCAATACCACTCAGCTAAAATATATTGCATCTCTTTTTTAATTCTGTTCTTTCACATAGGTTTTGGAATGAGTTTAGCAGTTTTGTTATTAAATTCATGTTTCTTACCGCCTAAATGTTTTCAAACGTGGTAACATAACTTCCGTAAGTTGCACGTCCAGCCAATCATCTAGTGTGACGTCATTGGCAGGTGCAGGACCCCGAGCCAACTCACGTAGAAAGGAACATGGCATCTAATATGGCGTCCCCCAGAGACTTGGACTCGCACCCTATGTATTTTAGACCCGATTTTTATGGTTACATGTTACGAAGCAGCCAATATTTTTCAACGACTGGACATCATTTTACTCATTTTCAACATTTCGATGGATATTTCCAGAGATTAATGGTTAAAACTACACATTGACACTTTTAAATTTACAATTGTATTTGTTAATTTCATAATTTGTTTTATCAACTAGAATTTGCCACTCCAATCAAAAAGGTCTAACATGTCCCTTTCCAGATTATATCTATCCCTGTTTTGTATAGATATAGACATTGTCCTACTAAAAGAGCCCTTTTTTGCTCTCAGACTGAAGCATCTTTAAGTACCCCAAGAGTCGTCATTGATATCATGAGGCAAAAAGCTCTCCCGAGCTGCTATGAAAAACTACCCTCAAGCTGCAGCCATATAATATAATGCAGAAAGATCTTCATCTCTTGCGCTACAGCTTGACTTGACTGATTAATTGCATTGCTGATCTCACTGGTCTCCTCGATAATAGAAGAAAGTAATAAATGCTTTAGCCCGTAGGTCTATGGAGGGCTGTGAGAGGAGAGACGGGACAAAATTTCTTCCAATTTGGTTGTAGAAAAAGTCTCTTTCTGTAAAGAGCAATTTTGCCATTTGCAATAGTGAGCATTACAGTAGAAAATGTGCTCCCATTGATTTTTTTAGCCATAGTTTAAGACTGATGAAATTATCTCAAACAGGATAATCACAGCTTTCCTTTCTATAAATATTCAAGATGAAACTGCAGGGGACAGATTTATAGAATACATCCAATATGAATGCTAAATTTGAAAACACCTCTGAGTTTGCTCTACAGGAAGGATTCAAGTTCACAGAGCTCAGTTCCTTTTTTTAGTTTTACCTAAGAGTTGATTCTTCTTCAGAGTGAAAGAAAAAAAAACACCTCTGAAGCATCAATAACTGGTGACTGATTCAGACTTTTACTGCGTAGTTGTGTGCTTTCTTTTATCAGAGAACCAGAAACTATGTAGTAAGTACTGAATTTACCCAGTTAATGCATAACAATTCCACCAGTTGCCAACAAGTTATAACCTGTTTTCTCTTGCATGTTAATGGTAAATTTGCACATTTTATTCCATAGATTAATCCCCTTTAGTCATGTATGAAAAAGCAGTATAATTTTTTCCCCCTAATACACATGGACATAAAAGAACCTGCAGACATGTCTATTTCAGCTCCATACTTTTGTGCTTTAATTCCATTAAAAACCTAAAATCTAGCAGACTGTATCTGACTGCCATGTCTGTATGTCTATATGTTGTATTCTGCATAAAAATAAAAAGACCTAGTTCTTTCCTGTCACTGATTGCTGGATTCTGTGGATTTTGTTGGACATTTTATGGTTCTTATGATCTTGGGGATTTTTTTTTATTTCTTGGACTAAAAATCTTTCAGATCCGACAGGGCAGATCTCAGTTACAGTATATGTTCACTGTAGCATTGAAGCTATTTGAACGTCTGTCCTCCCCCTCCGTCTGCTCCACAATGATGAGTCTATACTTTTTAAAGCAAATAAAAAGATTCAGAACCTTGAGGAGGATGTACAGCATCTCTCTGTTGAATTGCAAAAGAAGGAAATTCAGCTGGATAGCCTTAGAAAGCATCTCCCTTCACTGACCAGTACCATTATCAGTCATTTTGAAAATGAGACATCCATGCAGAACCCTCTGCTCCAAGACACCATAGCTTGGGATCCTGCATCACGACTACTGACTTCTCTACTCCAGACCCATCTTTGTCTTGGTCAGAGGTTGTGGTACGTGGCCGTAGGGGAGCCCCTGTTGTTGACCCCATCCCCCACATGACCTCAGTCTTTCAAACTGCTTCTCTCCTCTTGCTGAGGAACAGTCACCTAATCCTTCCAAGCCCCTTCCTCCCACTCAACCACCTGATGCCGTCCAGCAGAAGGCTGTAGTCCGTAAGAAGCGGCCTCCATAGTCTCTTTCCTCCCGGACCTCAGCCACCACTGCCTGACACAAAATACTGAAGGATGCTGTGCATCAACACTCAGCGGGAGACTTACCCCTACTTCACACTGGAAGCATCAGAGGCGCGGGACAGCAGCAGAACGTCGCTGCTTCAAATAGAATCTATTATAGTCTGTGGGGGTGATTCAAACCAGCTGTGACGCAGCAATTTTCAGACGTGTCCCAGAAGCGGCGCACCACTAGAGATGGGATCGGGCCGCGAGCCGCATCTGGGATTCGTCAATTTCTGCTGTTAACATATGTCTAGACAGGAAGTCACACACAATTTCAGTGGTAAACCTCCAGTAATTTTCAAAATAAAAGTCTATTGCAGCGATGCAATTTCATATCTATGTAGATTACATCTATACGTGTGACATCATGGCTTATTTACTCCCTGCATCGTTTGAGAAGTGCAGTGGTGTGTTTTTCATGGGTTTAATCCTGGCAGTGGAGAGGAACATTATATATGACATCAAACAAACCAGGACCTTTGAAGTCTCGAGGAATCTTGTGATCTCGTGGGTCAAGCGAGGAGGATGGCGAAAGTCTCGAGGGATTTTGTGATTTCACAAGTACAGCGATAAGCACGGCAGAGAAGCCGCTTCGCCGCTGAGATTCTCCCAGTGTGCACTGGCAGACAGCGAAACTCTCAAATAAACTGTTCCACTTTTGTTCCGCAATGCTGATGCTTCCAGTCTAAAGTAGAGATTACTCAAAAATGATCATGATATGCAAAAGTCTTGTCTCTGATTTGCTAACAGCAACACGACTCACACACTGACTTTGCTAACAAAACTCAGTATACTGTAATGTTAGACCAGCGTTAATTAGCTTGAATTATTTGATCCTGAGTCTGAAAAAGAAGGAAAATCAGAAGAAACCGCTCCCTAATCAGTTGTCGATAAACATTTCAAATTGGTAATATCTGGATGTAAACTTCCATTTTCTCCAAAAGGAGCAGAATGTGTTTGGTGATTATCATGATAACTTGCGATAAACATGAAAGGAACCTGTTGTACTGCAGTGGTCCCTGTACCAGGTTGAAAAGTGTGTAACATACTTTTAAATCGAACCTGTGGAGGCAAGCCATGGTTGGCCAGGCATTAATCTGACTCACTCATTTTCCCCATGTATTTCTTTCCTAAGCAGCTAATGCAGGAGATGAGGGTTGAATTTTTTTTCTTTCATGGTTGTTATAGGATTTCTGAATCCTGTACCGCTTCTCTATTTCATTCTGTATCTCACCCACACACACACACACACACACATCTGAACACACCCACTTCCTTATCTCATACTTTAAATAAACTCTGCTGGCAGCCGCTCGGGGCAGACTGTACTCTGTCCTGAGTCTGGTCTGTCACCCTTTGCAAACGGTTTCATGTCTGTGTCTTATTTTGTCTTTCTGCCTTATCTCCTCAGCGTCAGGTAATTAGGTTGATTGGGAAAATCCCTAACAATGGTCAGCATCCATATGCAACCCAGAGTGACTGATCATATTTCAATAAGAAGTTTTCCACTGTTTCTCAGTGAACAAGACCTTTAAGCTTTTAATGCTAATAATAACTTACTATTTTGCAAATAATGATTTTATTTCAACGTGTGTTAAATGTTCATTTTCATGCATGACCTTCACGAAACAATTGTCAAATAACCACAAAACTGTTGACTTGATGGTGAAACATATACAAATAAAAGTCTCTATTGTAAAGAACAGTGGACTTTGCATGGTCAAAGCACATTTTGTTACCTTTATGCGACTCCTGAAGGACAGCTTTTAGTTTAGCGTATTGTAAAAAAAGGCCAATAGACTGACATATATGTTGGATAGATCAAATTTTGCCCATAGGCCTCGTTCAACCACTGAAATCTGTTTTATTGCTGTTCTTCAGCTAAGTGGAGAGCTGATCTGAGATCCAAAAAAATGTGAATTCTACAACATTTGTTTAAACTCATGATTACACGACATGAATAAACGTATTTGTGTCAGTTTTATATGTTCTGCCTATTTTGAGGAATATGAGGGAGCCAAGATGAACTCAAAAGAAAAGAGACAAAATAACTTAAAGAACGAGATTGACTGAAATTACGCTGAATCTAATAAGCATGTGTGATTCAACTCAGTGATGTCTGTGTTAATAGTAAATAAAAAAACACCAGCCTGTCTTTCTTTATCCCTTTATTTTTTCTCCAGCTACTTTTGTTGCAAAACCTGTCGTCCCTCTGCTCTCCAACCTCTCTGCACTCTCTAATTCCTCCCTCTCATGCTCTTCTCGCTCCACTGGTCTGTTCTTCCACCACTCATCTCCCCCTCTCCATATCCTAAAGCTAAACCAGCTGATCTGGCTCCCTGTGCTCCTAACTGGTGTGTCCTCCTCTTCACATACCGCCCGTCTTTTGCCCTGTGCTTGCTCTTGAGGAGAAACCGCTGCTGTGTCCTTGGGGGAGTCGCACTGGGCCTGAGGATTAATGTGATGTTTAGGTCTAAGCATATCGTCCATCATCCTGCACCACTTCCACCATGCAGCAGCCGTTTCTCTTCTATCTGCTGCCTGAGATGGTGGGTAAGGATTTTAGCTTCGACACAAAATAAAAACAAATACAGATGTTTTAACATATATATTATATACATTTAGATATTTTTTCCTTTTCCGTGAACTTCCTTCTATCTTTTTTTTCTCAGTGCCATTTACATGTATTGCCTTCTGCTGTTATTCCAAATAAAACAATATTCCCATTATTCTGTTTCACTGGGTCGCGTAAAGGACATTGCATTTATATAGACTCGTTAAATTTTACCTGAGTGTAAAATTTATTGCATTTTGGTGGCAGTTATTGTAATTTCTGTCCTCTGCTCTCTTTGTTCAGCGGAGAGGAGCAGCCGAAGCCACCCACATCAGAGCTGTTAACCTACACCAAGACTGTGTTTGTTAAGATACATGAATTAGCTAGTAAATTATAATGGATTTGCAGAGTTGACATATGCAGGATGAGGAAAAAAAACATAATTAGCACTTTAGTGTGTCAAAAATAGTATGTTAAGGGTGGTAAAATCAGCTCTTAGAGGTTGTTTTAAAGCACTTACAGCCTGTAACTTAAAATGTTGATTTTTTTTCCCTCTGGTAAATTATTATTTGGAAAACAACTGACTAACTGTGTGGCGTCTACCTTTGATAATTGTGAGATATTTACTACAGATGCTGTATGGCGGTGGTCAGCAAATGCAGTCATGAAGGGCCTTTTGTCCTGCATGTTTTAGATGTTTTTCTGCTTTAAAGGGTCAGTAGAACTTAAAACCACACTTACCTTGTTGTCATTGAATAAAGGCAGCTTGGTGTGTCTGATGTAACATACCTGCTTCCCTGTAATGTTGGCATGTACCAACTACGACTGGGCGAATTATTCAATCATCGGCAATTGGCCGATTGAGCAGTATTTTTTTATGCCTATGAATTAATCTTGCAAATGGGACATTGCAAAATTTTACGTCAAATCAGCAATTTTTGCAACACTTGTTCTATGTAAATATACATATTACACATCATTTGAAAGCTAGGATTCTTGTGATTCCAATGATTTATTGCAATCAAGAATTTAACCATAACTGTAGACACAGTAAACACTTTTGTCAAACCACTCTGAAATTCAAAAGAATGTCTAACTCACCATTCGTAGCCTTAGATGATTGACAGAATAGAGCCATCTCCAACAAGAATGGGCTTTTTACATGCAGAAATCCAACAAAAATACTCCAATAAAATTGTTGGTCCACAAGTCCTATATTCACAATCCAACATAAAAGACCACAGAAAACATAAAACAATTCCCTCAGGTGCTTCTCTCATAATCCTCGTTAGCGTCCAAACTTTTGAGTGACATTTTCATAAAAACCAATAGGTGAAGGGTTGCCCCCCATCTGCAGGGGCAAAATCATCAGCCATTGGCTGGCATATCTGAAGTACCGCCCTCTATTATCATGTGTGTGGTGCGAACCAACTGTGATGCAGTTTATAGTTGATTGACATATCAAATAGCCAATGAACTTTAAAATACATCAAAGTCTCCTGTGGAACATCATTGCCTTGCTTCCGAAAACTGAGTAGGAACGATTGTGATTGGTGGAGTGCTCCATGCAGTGTGTCAGGCCCACAGAACATTCCTGTGGCCCATCATCATTTTTTTGGACTGATGAATATTGCTTGAAAAATCTTTATATATCGCCAAACCCTAATACCAACCCACTTCAACTTCAGCGATATATAAATGCAGTAATGCTAACCGCAAAACAACGCTAGCCTTGATCTACTGTTAACACAAGGCTGAGCTACTGCTAAAGCTTGCCCAAGCTAATGCTAACGTCATTGTTGGATAAGAGGAAAACACAGAATGTTGAAGCACTGTTCCAGGATCTAATGGGACACTTACAGTATTTTCTTGTTCATCATCAAACTGCCGCTCCACAAGCCGTTGGACCGTCACTTGTCCGGATACTTAGGCTACTTCGTTCCTCAATAAACAGTATTCTACTAACCCTTTAACACATCTGACTCAAATTAATGTCTAATTTATGTCCCTTGTCCACACCTGGGCATGGCTCAACTTGGTTTGGTACAGTTCCAAGGCTTTTCCTGGTTAAATAAAGAATAAATTTTCCACTAGTAACAGGTAGCAGGTTTCTGCCTCTTCAGTACCTGCTTCAGTGTGGTTTCAAGTGTACCCAAGTTTTGCCAAAACACAATGTCAGAAGACGGTCGGTCTCTACTTGAGTAGGGGGTGGAGTCACTGAATGCTCCTGAGTGTTTCGCTGAAGCATTTTTTTCAGGTCTACTCTTTTCAAAGTGCAACAACAAGCCACAGAATGTTTAACATCGCTACCATGTTGTGTTGTGTTTGTGTCAAGTAACTCACCTCACACTACCTTTGAAACTGCAGGAACCGCCCACAACCCTTCCCATTAGTGAAACTTCTCAGTTGTTATGGAAAAACACCCGAACCATGCAGAGTTGAGCTGTGCAGTAGGTACCATTGGAAAAGGGCCACCAGAGGCTTCTGCAGAACGTGACATCCTGAGGAGGTTATTTACCTTTCCAAAGCAGGTGTGTGGAAGCAGGGAAACATCTGAAACATTCAAGATAGTGTGAGTGCATGTTTTAAATATGTCTATACTTTAACACGCTCAATTTGATTGAATGGATTATAATAGCCTTATTCAGACCTTGCTTAGCAGATTATTCAACAATTGAACTGGGTGTGTTTTATGCCACATTTTCAGTGACATCAGTACAGAATACTCTAATCAAAATGTATATGTCCAGTAGTTTGTGACTGCAGCCATAAATCATTCACAGATGCAGGAACATCCACTGACTGGCTCTTGGCGAACAAGAAAAAGTGTCACCCAGTATGTTTTGGCCAGCATGGTCTGGTAGAGACACAACCAGAGAGGATTAGAATGGAATCCAAGCAATACACTACCCTGAATGTGCTCAGCATCTAAACATATTTTGAAAAGCCCACAAAAAAAGTCCATATCAGTAAAGTAGGTTCCACAAATGCATCTTGCCTTTAGACAGATCTTAAAAAAAGGAAAAGTGCATGAAATAAAAATATATTAAAGATTAGTCACTCAACATAAAGAAAAATGTCCTTTAGCTACTTGTAGTTTGTGAATATGTTGCCTAAAGAAAATCTGAAGTGATAAACACATCAACTTTAAATTACAGTCTTACTTTGATAAAGTCAACAAAAACAATTCGCGTATAAAAGAAAACCAGTCAAGCTGATGTGTTTACAACTCTCATATTTTTGCTGAATGAATTTGTTAATTGCACTAATTCAAAGTTCTGCACAATAACTTTTGAAGCCAAGGTTAAACAAGTTTTAAGAGGAAAACAGCCAGAAAGGGAGACCTTCACATACGTGCAACAAGCAAACTTGTTTTTTCTTGTTGTTCTAACCGACACCCACACAAGACTGTACTGAAACTAAAGAAACAAATATTCCTTTAAGCATCTTGCTTTTCCGTTTACTAACTCTGAAGACGCGGACTAGCAAGTAAATTGTTTTTCTTTTCTATTTGTTTTTTTCTCCTGAACATGTCACAGAAAATGAAAGATAAATATCCTTCTGTGTACTAAAAAGTGAGAATATACTTATCTTTTTTTTAAAAAATCCATTAAAAAGTAAAAAAACGTTTTATTATTAAAATATAATTTTAATTCTTTTTCATTCTTTGTTTTTTTTTTCAAAATGATTGATATTAAAGTCTGACTTTGGAACAGTTTCTGTCTTTAGTTTCAATTCATACACGTGAAACTCAATAAATTAGAATATGGTGCAAAAGTTAATTTATTTCAGTAATTCAACTTAAAAGGTGAAATTAATATGAGACACATGAAGCCTTTATTTGTTATAAATGTGATGATTATGGGTTACAGCTTATGAAAACCCCAAATTCAAAATCTCAGACATTAGAATATTGTGAAAAGGTTCAATGAATCTAAAGCACCTGAAGCCAAAACACCTGCAAAGGTTTCCTGAGCCTTTAGATGGTCTTTCAGTCTAAGTTGAATTACTGAAATGAATGTATGGGATTATTTTTGTGCCAAAATGATCAAGAAAAACAGTTTGGAGAACTGACAAAAATTTGAGAGAAAAAAAAACATTATTGAGAAAAGAAAAACTGGTTTCAAATTTAAAAGTTACTAACTGCTTCCCATGTGGGATAAAAGTCCCAGAGGCTATGTCCTTTCTGCTTCCGGGTCACCCAACTGTCATTCAAGAAACCACTGTCCTATGGGAGAGGACTTCTCAGAAGTCCCACCCACTCGAGAGGGTTGGGTCAGAAGTGCAAACAAAAAGTCAGGGAGCGCAAAGGAGAAACCCAGCAAGCGTAACTGCAAAGCTGGCAGTAGCTATCGGATTGAACGCCCTATCGGATAAAAAATTCGTCATGTAAACATGTCAATCGGAATATTCTGATCCGATTCGGCCTGATCCGAATGAAATTTCATTCCGATTGAGAGAGGTGGTTTTGTCCGATCATCAATCCGATTGGCGTCCATGTACACAGCCATTCGGATCGTTGGGGTAAAATAATGCCCACTGCGCATGTGTGCAACTGCAGCGTGCCCTCTTTATGCCTCTGCGCATGCTCAGGACTGATCGAAAACATGGCGGGCGGTAAACAGAAGTGATCTGTTGCCGACGCTATTTTTTACAGGAAATACTACGGGAGCTCAATATTACTGAACGTTTCGATGGCCGAACGGCTAAAAATGCCGAGTTATACACTCAAGTGCATCTAAAGTGCATCTAAAGATGCAGGAAGCGGGAATTCACCGAAGCTAGGGAATAAGCAAATAAAATGCAAGGAAAAAGACGTTCGGTTTGTTTACAATTTCTCTTCCGGGAAAGACAAGTCTGCGCATGCACAATCTATGGTGCGTGCATCGCGGCATGATCGGATCATTCCAGTTAGTGTCCATGTAAACAGAGATTTGGGATTTCCGATCAACCAAGATTTGAATTGGATTGGGGAAATTTGGCGCATGTAAACGTAGCTAGTGAGAGCAGAGCTCTGAGCAGCTAGAATAAAACAAAGGAAACTGATAACAAAAATACATAGAGTCAAACAGAGAAAGGACAAAGATTGTATTACAACTTTTAAGAAACTGATTGCAGTTAGTAACTTTTAATTTTGAAACCTGTTTTTTCTTTTTTTTATAATGTTTTTTTTCTCAAATTCTTAATTTTTTTTTGATCTCCAAAGTGATTTTGTTGATTTTTTTCGGCACAAAAATAGTCCCATACAAAAGGACTTTTGCACCATATTCTCATTTTTTGAATTTCATCTGTACAAAATAACAGTTGTAGAGGTGTTTGGGGTGATTTTTATTTTATGTCAAGCTGTCAAATAATTCTCAATAAACCTTTTAGGTATTTCAGTCACATCCAACAAACAGAAAATATTCAGGCCAGAACTGCTGCATGTTTGAACTGCAGTTTGCAAAATTTAGTGTTCAAGTAAAAAGTCACATTTCACAGGAGTTTTTCCAGGCACATTTCTTTTTGCATTATCTCCAGGAAACATAAACACATCAATTTTTGAAGCTGTTTATCCTGCTCAGGTTCACAAGGGGCTGGAATGTTGCTTAGCCAACACCAGGCGAGAGACGAGGGTAGCTACTGTGTTGACAGGCTGCCATCTGTCACGGCGCTAACACATGTAGAGCGACAAACACTTAAACCAAAATTAGTTACCAGATTGTGCAAACACCCAGAGAAAACGCACATTCTACCTAAAAATGCAACGACCAAGGTGGTCTGATAAAATTATTTCTTAGTGACTAGACCAGTGACTTAACTACAGACTCAAAATCTTCATGACTGATTGCTGTTTTAATTTGATAGATTAGTTTATTTGCACATAAAAGAAAAAGTAAAATGAGAGATTGTGCAGTTAATTTTATTTGAGTGTAACAATATAATTTCTGGACTTTGATTGAGAATTTAATTTTCTATTTTTACCTCAATCTGATTTCCTAATCCTAATTTCCCTTTGCTTAATTATTGTATCTTCAGTTGTACAGATGACATCTATTTACATTTCAAAAACATTCATACGAAAAAGAAAATGGTTTATTTCACATATTCTCAGGTTGTGTGTGGATACTTTACTTGAGAAAAATCCTATAAAGTTGTGTCTAAATAGGAACAATAGTCAAAAACACCAAAACCTGACTTTACAAAAGGCAAAACATCATAAAATCCACCCTCAGGTCCAGAAAGCAATTAAATGTATTTTTCCTCACCACTGATATTCATCTACAGCTGAGATGTGTGAAAGGGAGCCAAGGCCTGCAGTCACCTCAAAGTGTACCATGATTTTTTTATTTATTTTTTTTGTTGGTAAGAATTGAACAGATCATAACAGAGATTTTTGTCTAATTATTATTATTATTATTTAGTTGTAGAACACTAAAAACCCCTTTTTTTAATTTTATTTCTGATTATAATCGGTCACTCTGAGTTTTTCATGCAGGCTGAACATGAAAATAGTCTCCTACACCTATCTCCTGCATTAGCTTCTGATCAAAAATAGACGGTGAAACTCTAGGATTAGAAAATCCTGACAGATCTACGTCACACTGTCACTGAACACTGGGCAGCAGTAGCTCAGGAGGTAGAGCGGGTTGTCCAGTAATCGGAAGGTTGCAGGCCAGAGAATGCTGCTGTGTGTCCTTGGGCAAGACACTTAACCCGCCTTGCCTGCTGGTGGTGGTCGGAGGGACTGGTGGCGCCAGTGCTCGGCAGCCTCGCCTCTGTCAGTGCGCCCCAGGGCAGCTGTAGCTACATTGTAGCTCATCCCCACCAGCGTGTGAATGTGTGTGTGAATGGGTGGATGACTGATTGTGTTGTGAAGCGCCTTGGGGGGTTGTAGAACCCTAAGAAGGCGCTATACAAATACAGGCCATTTACCATTTACCATGAACATTCATGGACTCACCCGTCTTGACTCGTGAAGGAGAAGGCTGTTATTGGTTTAGTGTCCAGGAAACAGCAGAAAACATCTTGGCTAGTAGAAGCTAACCGTTAGCATTAGCAACTCCACCACACAGTAGAACTCCTTCAGGCTTTTGTTATTTGTGGAGATTAAACATCAATGTAGCAAAGCAAATGGAGTCAGTGGTAGAGTCGCCTTCCTGTCATCAGTGGCGAGATGTCCAAATATCAGGAAATAAGAATCCACATCCTGTCGTTTGAAGCTCTAATGTTGCAATTTTCCTGAAACTGGTGCACCGGTGCTTTTTTTCCCCAGAGTACGACTTATAGGACATTCATTCCTACTAGAGACCACTGCAAATTAAACAAGTGTTCCACACCTGTTAATAAATCATAGTCATGAAGTCATAAAATTGTCAAAACACTCAAAAAAATCTTTAGAAATTATGAACAAATTTTTTTTACATTTCAGCAACACTGACCTGCCAAAAATGTAGGAGTTTTAAAATATCTTCTATTACTTCTTTATAATGTTTAGTGAGTTCTGACATATTTATTAGACCTTTCTATCCGCGTGTTTTTTAACCTTTTTTTTAACAATTTGTGCTTGTTTGTGCATTCAAAACACACATTTAAAAAATCACAAAAGTGAATAAAATTAAATTAAATAATAAAATCCCTAGAAAAAAATGACAACATACTGTAAAAACCAAACATGCGCTCAGCTGTTAAATATAATATTGAGCAAAATGTCATCAGATATTTCTACATAATGTGCATTACTGTTATTTCTTCATATGCGAGTCCATAAAAACACACTCCCACACATATATACACACTTTTATATCATCTCAATATGAAACAGCTTTCAACAGCAGCCTGGATCTAATTTTTATTTTTTAATGCAAAAATAAAAACGGATTATGCAAAGAAAAATCACTAGAGGAGAGAAAGGTGTGAAATGGCACATTACAAAAAGGTTAAATAAGAGCGGACCAAGTTGTCAGGGGATTAAGGAAGAAATGAGTGGGATAGAGCTTTAGAACAGCCGCTTGATTGATGGTGTGTGGTGTGTGGAGAAATGAATGGCAGCATACTTCATGTTCACAAGGGCAGAGTTACAAAGCTAATTATAGCCATCAGGAAGTTCTGGTGTTAAAAAAAAGAAAAGACAAAGGCAAGGTAAGAGAAAAAAGACGCAGCAGGTAGAAACAGCTGTGTAAATTCCCTGGAGGACAGGAGCATATTCGTTAGCATGAATGACTACTCATTAACTGGATTTTTGCTTGAACAGTGTAGCACTGTGTCACTCGTAAGCCTCGGTAGCTTTCATGACTTACTTTTCTCTCAAACTGTGTCTCGGCTCAAATAAACTTTATTATCTTGAAACGCCACCACCCACCTCTTACCCCGCATTGGCCTCCAACTCCATCGGGTTTTCTATCATTATAGCGTGTCCTATATTCGTTTTTCACCATATGGCAGGCACTCCCTAACCTCCGTCTATGAGTACATGAAAGCAGTTAAAGAGGGGAATGCATGTGCGAGAATACAAAGTGGCATACATTTAAATTATTCCATCTATTTTCTCCTGGTTTCTTCCTTTTTCATATCCGTTTCGTGCACTTAGAAAAAGTAGAAGCGTGTGTGAACCTGCGTAAGGCTTGGTGGGAATTATTCAAGTAGGCTGAAATAAAGTTTTATCCTCCCCTCTGAGGAGCAACTTTTATAAAATGTAAAATTATTTTTATCAACTCTTTTTTTTTTCAAACTGTCCTTTAGGGCTGTCTGAAATGTTGGTTTAAAAACAATGCTGACTTTATATAAAATTTACAAAAAGGCAGGAAAGGAAAAATACTGAGAAAATTAGCTTTTTTTGTTGTGCAACATTATTATTCAAAATGTGTGCTGCCTCCTCTAAAAACTGTAGTTATTTGAAAAGCCACAACTTGCTTACAAATCAACTCAGCTTCATCTAAAATCTACAAAACTGTTTGCTGCCCCCAGATTAACTGTTGCATGAGCAAAAATGTCTTTCTCTCCATTCTGCACCCAGTTTGTGGCATTTAGGATTCATCTGTGTGCTCACAGACCTTTTCTCCTCTCAGATTTTCTCTGCTCACTTGGACTGCAGTGAAACAAATTCTACCAAAAAGAGACCCAGATAAGACGCTGATGTGCCATCATCCTTGTGGGCATGCTGGTTTTACATTACTGCATCTCCCTAAGAGAATGAACCAAGGTGTGTCAGTGTAGGACACACCTAACACCTCCAGTCGCCTCCATGTCTGGTGTTTTTCAGATAAAAAAAAAAGGGTAAGATTACTGAAATTTTAGCCAGTTCCTCCTAAAGACCAAGCTGTTTGCAGCACAGGAACAAATGATTCACGAAGATGCCTGATGTTTAAAGGTTTATTGGTTTATTTAGAGTCTGCACAGACAGCAAGTTGGATAAAACATTGATGAGCTTTCTTTACCTCTTCCTCAGCTTTTAACACTCTGAAGGCACCAACACTTGTTCCTCCTTATTGACCACAAACTATCATGATTTTAACTTTTGAGTGATGCATCTGCAATTTTGAGATATAACCTATAGTCATAACATATTATCAAACTGTGCTTTGATTCTAAGAAACAGTACAGGTGCTAGAGGGCCCAGACTGTTCTGTGGACTGAGTGATAATGTCTTGATGTGCAGTGAGGCCAAAAGTTTATAAAGCCATAGCTCCTTTAATACTTGAAATGCATTCATCCAAAAGTGTGAGTAGTGTGTGGTTCTTCTGCAATAGCACATATGTTGTGTTTGTGTGTCATGACCATTCAGACAATTCTGTCTATTCTTCCAATTTCTTCTGGTCATCCAACATAAACAGATCCACTAGGGAAATCCAGGCATCCCTCTCCCCACTCTTAAGCTCCTTCCAGGGGAATTCCAAGATGTCTCTAAGCCAGAGAGGACATATAATCCCACCTGTGTGTTCTTGATCAGCCAGTCTCTGCTTTTTGCAGACGTCGTGATCTCCAGCTCTGCTGGAGCGATTCGCAACCAAGTATGAAGCAGCCAGGATGAGAGTCCGCTCCTCCAAATCTAAGACTATGGTTTTGAGTCGATAAGGGTAGAATGCCTTCTCCAGGTCAGGGACGAGGTCCTGCCTCAAGTAGAGGAGTCTAAAGAGCAAGTCACGTCCTATCAGAGTCTTAAGCCGGGCGTACACTGTGCGACTTTTTCACTTGTAGCGTTCAGCTTCAGCTCAAACTGTACGAGTTCCTCGCAGAGCAAATCTCACGAGTCATGTACTCACACTGTACGACCCAGTTCTCGGATGCGACCTGACTGCTCACACTGTACGTCTGGCATGAACTTGTCGCAGCTAAAAAAAAGTATATATGACGCAACACGTTGGTCTGAGTACGGGAGGATGAGGACGGCATTTGGAATAGAAGCGTACTCTGTTGCTTCATGGCAAGCGCTGCTTGTTGCTACGGTTAAAAAATCAATCTGACATAAAAATAAAAGTCTGGTTTGTTCCTTAAATAAAAAAATAACAACGAAAACATATTATTTGTATTATATTTGATCCACTTTTGATCAAAATCGATAAATTACCAGCATTTCCCGCTGTTAAATGAAGAAAAAATGTTTAATTTTCATCACAACAAAGCAACGCTGCTTTTATTTTGAAAGTGGGTTAGCTATTTGGTTTGTTTTCGCTTCCACTTCTTTCATTTACGCTACTCCTTCTGTGTTTGCGCATGCGCCGTGTGCTGTTCTGATACTTTTGGGTCACAGACGCTCGCATCACTGCTTCAACAGTGCGACACCCTCACGAGGGACGAGCAAAATATCAAACACGCCAAAAATCCGTCGGAGCTTACGATTGCTGATCGGCAGATGGTCATGTGGTGTTAATCGCCTCTCGTAACCCCCTGTATACTTCACGACGCTAAGCGCCAAACTCGCCCCGAGCTCGTAGATTCTCGCACGAGGAGAAAATCGGCTCAAAAAAGTGAAAAAGTCGCACAGTGTACGCCCGGCTTTATTCCACCCAAACTTCCTGTTTGAAAAATGTGCGAAAAGGAGGCATCGCCTGGTGGATCCAGAGTGCGGCAGTGATTGACAGCACCCTGTCCTACCCCCACTCTCTGAGTTTCTCCATTGGAGAAATGAGCCGTTAACAAGCACACACACACACACACACACACACACACACACACACACACACACACGAGGCTCATAAAAGCAGAGAAACAGAAGCATGCTGTAGGATTTCTCTCCAACTCCGTCACTAGAAGAAAGTTTATTTGAAGTTTACATATGCAACAGTTTTATATATTAGTTTATATATTTGTTGAGGTTTTCTGGAAACTCTTGCAAAAGCAGTTCACTGTTTGTTGCTGGTGTAACCCGCCTGAAAAAAGGGGTTAATATTTATTTTATTTTCATAGTATGATTATTATTTCTTTTCAATTTGGAAGTATAAGTTATGTTGGTTTTATTTTTGAAAACCGGAACTTTATTTTGAAAAGAACCAAACCGGAAGTTGTATCTGCTGGTTTAGCAAGATAACTTTATATCGTTAAAAGCACTGTGTGAAACGGAGGGAGAGTAACTCCTGTTTTCATGAAGAAAAGGTATGAAAATGTGAATATCTGGTGTTAGAACTTAACACACAGCCTAGTAGTAGTGATGTAAACTGATTAAACATCCCTTTTAGAGTTGGAGAGCTGTCGGAGAAGCACTTTCTGTCCTGGTTTCTCCTGTAGAAAACTTCGTCTTGGTAAGCTAGTTCTCGCATGTTCCCCTTGTGTGTGTATGTGGGAAGAGCCATGTGGTGACCACGCTAGCTCCAATTAAGAGTATTTAGCATCTTTTATGGTTATTTTTATGATTGTAGCGTTCTAAAATGCATTTATTCTGATTATTTGAGTAAGAAACTACCTCTCAATTATATTTTATGACAAAAAATAAGCTCATTGTGGAAGATTTGCACAGTGAAAGGCCTTATTATCTAAGTATTTGATAAAAAGGGTAAAGCTGTATTTACAGTTAAGTTAATTAAGATGGGTAAATAGCAGTGAGCAGTGATTTATGTTAATTTTATTTATTTAAACAAATCTAAATCCTATGGAAAAAAAGGGTTAAAATACATAATTCATGTGGGAAACATGTTATATATGTTACATTAAAATTCATATATCTAATGTGAATATAGGAGTAAATGTGAAAATACTTTTTTTTTGTTCTTTGTAATTGATGCAAGTTAAAATGGTATATTTTGATATGATCCTGTACCTTGTTTACAAATGTTTATGGTTACAACCTGTAACTGTACAGTCTAATTGAAAGGATATATTTAATGTTGTACAACACCTAGATTGAATCTAATTAGATATTTAGCATGAGAATCTGTGCAATCAACCTGTTCTGTGTACAGGTCAAGTTTTTTGTTGTGCCTTCCTTGCGGATGCACGGGGAATGAACCCTTGTTCCTGGTTACCCACGAGGCGGACCAGTGATACCAGTGATCCCAGTCGATGGCGAGCCTCCCAGCTGAACTTCGAATTGAATGAACACTGAAAGTCACCCCAGTCATTCAGCAGATTCCGTGGTAGGATTGTATACTATGAGATACTCACACACAGCAACTCTGGATTCATCTCCCTGATTGAACTCTCATTGAGCCAAACCGGATCGGACCTTGAACTGAAAACTGAAGAGGAAATTGTTTTCTTTTGTATCAATAGTTTTTGGGCCCTTATGTTTGTACCGTATATTGGTAGTTGAAGGTTATTACTAAAGTTGTACTACAAACTATACAGATGTCTCTGGCTTATTGCTTACTCACAGCTCCTATGAACCTAGGTCTAGACGTGTACATACTCTGAAGTGGGTTACACTAACAGTTGCAGCTTAGTGATACTTTAGCTTGAAATCCATTTTCTCTGCTTTTTTGCTATTTATCAACAAAAAAAGAGAAAAAATAAATCAGAGAGCCTTTAACTGGACGGTTTGTTATGCATGGGCAATTAAGAGCATTTAATGATATGAATTGTGTTAATTAGACATAAACATTGATAAATGTGGCATTTTTCAGAAGCTGATTGTTGTAACTTTTGTTACATGAATGAAACATTTTACTAGAACATTCTTTGTAAACGGTTGATGAATGTGAGCCTCGTATCAATCAATCAATAGATTTCTCTTTCATTTCATTGCAAAGAGCAGAAATACACACTCAGTCTGAATGGTCTGCAGTAGCAGAATCTACTTACAGGTTCTTTTTAGTTAATTGCAATGCAAATGAGGTCATCCAAAGAGAAATTACCCACCCTGAAAGAGAGGCCATGTCCTGAGGTGGCTCTGTCTTGTGATGAGACCAAAAGAAGAAGGAAGAAAGAAAGAAAAAGGCCCCAGTCTGATTAATAATACATGACTGGGTAATTTTGATGATCTGTAAGAGAGACAGCTCTGATCTTGATCTAAACTCTTGAATAATGCCAGCATTCACTTCTAGTCAAGTCACCTCCATTTATACAGCAGACTGAAAAGCAGCGGAACCTGTCTCGAAGTACTCTAAATAAAAGGATTAGCATTTAAAGCCGTGGTGTGTAACAACTGCTGACAGCTAGCATTCATGGTGGGGAAAGCAACAAATGACCTCCACTAACCCTGCTCCTAGCTAATGTCTTTTGCAAACCATTGTTTGCCAGAGGTCTGCTGGAGGACTCAATGCAGTGTCAAGACTGGAAGACTGCACTTTTCTAAACAGATCTCCAGCGTTTGTTGTGAGATCTTCTGGATCCTCCTTACCAGTCTGAATGACTACCAGTGACTACAGATATGTATATCATTGATCCTCTAAGTGTCTACCTTTTCTTCATCCAAGCAAAACTTCCTCTTTCAGACTTTGGCATTCTTGGTTTAATGGGGTTTTGTTCAGTTGCATATGGTCACTTGACACTACTACAGCCACATCGTGGTGCGGTTAATAGCGCTGTTGACGCAAGCAAGACGTTTGAGTCCCAGCTCCTGCCTTTCTGTGTGGAGTTAACATGTTCTTCCCATACATGGGTGGGTTTTGTTTGGGTACTCAGGGTTCCCTCCCACAGCCCAAAGACATGCTTGTTATTTTGAAATGCAAGTCACTTTGGATAAAAGTGTCTGCAAAATAAAATTGGTATAATCACACTACTACACTCTCCATGACCCAATCAATCAATCAATCAATCAATCAATCAAAATTTTATTTATAAAGCGCCTTCCACTCCCATCACGGGAGGCCAAGGCGCTGAAGAACAACATAAAAACATGATAAAAAACTAAAACAGTAAAAGACAATAAAAGACTATAAAAATGCATAATACATGCAAATACATAATGCATAAAACACATAAAAACAATCAGCCTTCAGGCAAGATCTGGAAACGCTAGACGATAAAAATGTGTTTTCAGTCGACTCTTAAAAACCTCCAGAGATGTAGAAAGTCTAACTGACGGTGGTAGCTGATTCCAGAGAGATGGCGCTAGAACAGAGAAAGCCCGATCACCACGAGTCCGACACCTAGTGCGGGGGACCACAAGCAGGCACTGATCAAAGGAGCGCAGAGAGCGTGTTGGCACATGTCTCCTCAGAAGTGCGGACAAATAAGAAGGGAGACCTCCCTGAAAGAAGCGGAAAACAAACACCAAGAGTTTAAAACGTGCCCGATAAAAGACCGGAAGCCAATGTAGGGAGGCCAGAACTGGACTGATGTGGTCCCATTTCCTGGCCCCGGTCAGAAACCTGGCGGCGCTGTTCTGTACAATCTGGAGCCGACGAAGCGATGACTGACTGAGCCCAGCATAAAGGGAGTTACAATAATCCAGCCTAGAGGTTACAAAAGCATGGAGTACCTGCTCCAAGTGGACTCTCGACAGCATAGGTTTAATTTTAGAAAGGCGTCGCAGATTAAAAAAACATGATCGAATCACAGAGTTGATGTAAGCGTCAAACTTAAGGCCAGAGTCAATTCTCACCCCCAAGCTAGTGACCACTTGCGTCAAAAATGGGGAGAGAGGGCCCAGATCAACTTTGGAACTCATAGCCTGCCTGCTGTTTGGGCTGAAAATAATCAGCTCTGTTTGACCCTCATTAAAATGTAGGAAATTTGTCGCTAGCCAAGACTTAACCTCGTTGAGACAGGACTCAGGGACATGATGTCAAGACCATCCCCCTGCCGAAACGAGGTATAAATCTGGCAGTCATCTGCATATAAGTGAAATTGAATGCCATGTTTACGGAGGATTGGGCCAAGGGGCAGCAAATAAATAAAAAAAGAAGAGGGCCAAGAATCGAGCCCTGTGGGACCCCCCAGCGAAGGTCCTCCCAGGAGGAAAATGCGTCCCCCATTAGAATGTGGCTAAATTGAGGCAAATTTGGAAAACCTTTAGTGTGAAGATGATTGTGATGCTGCTAAACTTTCAGTTCTCGACGAATCCTTTTTCCTAGAGTCACTCTGTGCTAATCTAGCTCTATATGACAGCAGCACACTCCAACACTATAGGGATTTCAGATCTGGGTCGGCCCAGCCCTGGTAGGCTAATTGTGTTCGCATCTGGGTAACCAGATCCATTTTCTGGACCTGCTCTCCGGTGATCCGCTTCGTGTGAAGCCAACCCAACACAACCACTACCGATTGGCATGCCTAGGGAGCCTCTGATTGGTGGGTATCAGTCTGAATGCAGTGGGGTAAACATCTTCTCTGACTGACTCGGAACCACCACTCCAGCCCACGGACCGACTGCTGTGAGGAGCACACAGAGCGAGAGTAAGAAGCTGTGTGCTTCATATCAGAGTCTCCAAAAGCAACACTGCTCAGGGCCGCCTTTGTTTACTAACTTAAGGAGGACAACACAGACTTCTTCACGCATCTTTTGCCCCGCTCACGTGCTTGGAGAGACATCCGCGTTCCTGAGAAGGCTGTGTGAACAAAACCTGGCCGCGCCGGGGTGGGCCAACCCAACCAAGACTGGACCGGGCCAGGCCAGAAGTGAAGATGCCATAACAATCAGGCCCTACATCAAGCCTTGTTCTTGCAAGAGTTATTCAAAGAGTGTGTGTTTTTCCTCTCTACCACTTTCCTGTTTTCTTTTAAAACTAATCTGGAGTTTCCCCCCTTTCAGGAATTATGCATGATCTTTTTAGAAATCCATAGAAGTGATAGTTTTACCCTGCTTTGACATCATGAAGGCATCACCTTATTATATTTAATTTTTTTTTCTGAGCCCCTCTACCGTCCCGTAGAGCCCCATGCAATTTGAATTGACCACCTGCCAATAGTGTGCACAAGCATTTGAGGATGTACCTACACAGAAGCAGAGTTGACATTTCAATAGGACAAATAAGTCTTTGCAAAAAAAGTGATAAGTGCGGCTTAAGATGCGATAAATTTCTCAGCCTTTAGATGGTGCCATAGGATAAAAAAATCTAGATTGTAGCTTTAAAGGTGTCCTAGAATGCAATTAATCAACAATCTAAAACAGCTTTGAGCCTCCAAAAAGCATAAGAAAGTTTTTTTGGGCTTTCATCTGTCCCAGGAGCCTTGATACAGGCCATTCTAAACCCCCTTACTCAGGCCTTCAGTGAAATGAGCTGTTGACCCCTCCCACTCGGCCAGGACATGCTGATTGGTTGGTTTCCCCAGAAGGCCTCAGACACATGCAGGTTTGAGGAGGCGTGGCTCCCCCTTATGACGTGTTAAGGAAGGCTTTCTCAGAACAGGAGGTTTTCTCTCGCCTTTTTCAACTTTCTAATTTACATAAAAAGTAGGTCAAACACGGCTTTGACTTTTTGGCTACTGTTGACCACCCAAGCTGTCTTATTCAACAACAACAAGGAAAATGTTGGTTTACATTCTAGGTCCCCTTTAAAGTTAAATTGGAACCGCTGACTCATAGCCATTATTGAAGTGTAGTTAAGTAAACTGCAATAAGATTAAAATGTATGTCTGACGACCCTCCTCCTGGGAAAAAAAATAAGAACCAGAGAACTCGGGTCCACCCTGAACTGCAGCAAGTGACGGACCCGACCATAAAACAATGAATGTGGTGCTATCTCTGTCTCCTCTCTACCCCATACTCCACCTAAGAGCTAGACACGCTGCAACCACAACTAAAAGGTCACCACAACTTTTTCTGGTTTCCAAAACCAGTCTTTGGTTTTTGAAGCACACATTGAAAAGTTTTTATTCTAAACCAGGCTTAGTTGCACACTTTCAAAAGCAGCTTTTATAAAATGGTTGTCTTAATTTGTATTTCTTCAATTGTGTTTGATTGTATTCATTCATCAAATTCATGAACTTTTCCTATTATTGAGAACAAAACATTTGTACGTTTAAACTATTTGCAGATGTTTCCCTTTAAGGCTATCTCACAGTAGCTAAGCAGTAACCTTTGGTTAGGTGTTCAGAAAACATTCACCTCTTCTTTCTCTCAGAGCAGAATTAGTTACACTGCACGTCCACTCAACCCAGGAAACAAGTACTCACATTTATCCTGTTAACAGTAGAGTCATGTAGAGTCTCCAACTGGGATAACAGAGAGTGAAATTGTTCATGTTAATTTGTGTACACACAAGGTGCAGTGGTGTGAACAACCATGCATTTCAATTAAAATGATGCTATAGTCTTTGGTGGCCTGATGTTAGGAGTAAGTTAAATATGTTGGGTGGATCTTTGGCAGTAAAAGTTTGATTTGCTCTATTAAAAGGGCCACAAATTGTTAAGCGTCTATAGATCATTGATGTGTGCGTCGTCTCATTGCTACTCAATTTAATCCTGGGGTGATTAATGAAGCACTAATTAGCTCGAACACGCCCTTATGTTTAGGACTTGCTTTAACATTTGTTCTAAAGCTGGATAACCTGGTGGATTTTCTTTTCCCAGACAGGCTGAAATGCTGTAATCTTGTTGATTTACATGCATCAGAGCAACTGTTAATTCTATTTATGCAACCCCTCTGGGGGAAAATATACAGAATTATGCGAGGGTCTTAAATTAGGTGTTTTATTTTGCTGGAGGCTGCATGATGGCAAAGACTGCTAATACAGTGGCCTCACAGTAGGAAGGTTGCAGGTTTAAAACCTTGCAGTGGGCATTTTTGTTGCAGGAGTATACAGGGAAATGTTTTAGTGTTTATATATGTCTGTTTTTTTATTGTGCTATCACACAGTGAAATAAAATGTGTTTGAATTCATTTAGATGGACTTCTTTGGTTGAGTTGCCTTCATTCGAACCCCTTTGGATTACCATGACCTGGATGACTGAGAACCTTCACCAGCATAGATGAATTGGGGAAATTATAATATTATGCATTATTATAAAAAAATAACATGATGATGATAATATAATATGGTATTTTTAACATAAAGAAATACTATTTAGCATATCATTTAAACATCCCCATATATTTTATATCTTTCTTAGTACTTTATTAAAAGGTTTTCCGTCCTGTTCTGTTTTTAATTTGAGTTTTTTTTATTATTATTTTTCTCTAACTTTTAAAAAGTACTTTTTTACAACATCAAAAAAAGCATGACAAGTATAAACTAATTAAAGTTCTGTAACCTCCTTGTTCAAAATTATATAAATAAATGACATTTTAGGCAGTAAGAAGTTTGTTTGACATCTCTTTCTTGTGTTTTATTTATTTATTTTAATCTCACCATACCTGTTTTGACATGATACAAAGAAACATAATTTGGAAAAACTGCTAAATTTACTTTCCAACAGAAGGGTCAGATCTAATCTGAAAATGCCAAAAATCTTCAAAATTTGTATCTAAACACATAGACAGCAGGGTCCATCTCTCCTCTCACACTGTGAATTTGTGAACGAGGGTAACTGAATTTCTGTGTTTTCTGGCACTGAAGCCACTAAAAGTAGTGCTCAATCTGTAATGTCGAGGTAACGATACAAAAAAAAACATGTTCAGCACCATTAAGTGTTTGCCTTTTAGACCCAAAGTGGACTGATTTTTACTGCAGCACCAGTGGATTATGCAACATGAACCATTTAAACAATTTTCCAGTGGAGTTTCTCTATAGTCAGCAACCACTTTTGTTGTTTTCATGCAAGTTGACACAGAAAATGACCAAAAAATGCATAATTATTTCAATATGAGCAGGATTATGTATTGGTCTTTAGCTGTTCTTCATTTTGAGGCATTGCTTTACACAGCAAATCAACCTAAAGCATATTTCTATTCCTGTCACTTCAAAACAGCCATATTCTGCAGATTTCTTTCCTCATTTCCTTCATTTATTTTGTAGAACTGCGTGCAACCGTGCCAAGGTGCTTGTAACTAAAAACATTTTCAATTTGCAAGACTTTTCCATTTCAGTTAAAAAAAAAAAGTTCTATGTCTGCAAACAGAGAATGAGTCATTCGGTTCACAAGGTTCATTGTGGAGTACTTGCAGATGGCCGTAGAAAATAAATGAGATTTTCAAAGTATGTGTAGGTGGAATATTCCTGTGTAGATGTGTTCTGCCACAAACACAATTATATGTCTAACCCCTGACAGCAGGTTGAGAGACAGAAAAAGCAATAGCGTTTGCATAATTTATCTCCAACTCTGGCATCCAGTGCAACTATATGTGCGTGAATGCGTGTGGTACTAAATAAGTGTACGATGTGTAGTTACAGTAACACTTGTGAGACGATAAATGCGCGTTAAGACAAAGTTTGAGATGACTCGATAACTTGTTTTGGGAGACGGTTGTTGGAGAATGCAAAGAACAGTTTGTGTTGGCATTCATTGTTCCCCATTAAGCCCCGGGATGCACCAGCTCTGTTGAGGAACTAATTATGGTGGATATCATCCAAGGCAGCAAAGTACATCCCTGGACTGAGACAGCACTGTTTGTGCAGCGATGTCTCTAGACAGAGAAAAGTCCACAAGAAGGCAGAGATAGTCACCATAAATAAGATTTTTAAACAGTTTAGTGTAAAGAATAAACTAATTACTGGTTTTAATGGTAACATTTACTATAGTTAGTATAGCCATTTATATTAAATAAGGATAAAGACATATTTGGTGAATATTTAAAAGCCAAGTTATGCTTATTTTTGATTACTCAACAGATGCAGCATCCCAGACACGAGGCGTTAGCACTGGGACACAAGTTAGAGAGCGCTGGGGGATTTTAAGGCTCAAGAGACACTAAAGCTGCAGTGTGACTGAATTTTACATTTTAATAAAGTGTTGAGAAAAGTTTTTTCCTCTCTCCATCTGCACATCATTGAGGAATGAAAGTAGATGTGATGAAGGAAACAGATCTGAGTCATTTGCATCAGCTCGCTAAGCTACAGCTGATGCAAAGGCGGCAAACTTTTTATGGCCTGCTTTTGAGACTGAAATGGCGTTTTTGTCCATTTTTGCTTGTTAAATTCCTTTTTGCTGTTGTAGCCAGAGTGTTTGAGTGAGCATATGTTTGATAGTAATGCAAAAATATGAGGCTATTTGGTGTAATGAGTCCCACTAGTGTCCATATTATCCAAGCTGCATCAAATTGACCAAACTGAAACAGAACTTTTTTCAAGGTATTAGCAAATCATTTCAATGTGTGTTTAACTTAAAGAAAAACTCTCAGGAAATTTGAAATAATTAATACTGCACTCCTTCCCCACCCCACCTCCAATAGAAAGCATATTGGATTTAAAGGTGCATGAAGTGAGAATGACATCCTGTGGTCAAAAGTGGGTACTGCAGTCCACATATCAAAACAAACGAGTCTGCTCTGAGCAACTGTTGCCAGTTACGGATCAGCACTAGAAGGTTCATGACAAGCAAGACAAGTCATACACAGTGAGTTGATAAGTAGATTTCACAGTAATATCGAGTTGTTGGTAATTGAAAAAAGGGTAACACTTCAAAATAAGGGTCCCTTATTAACGTTACTTAGTGCATTATTAAGCTTTAACAAACAAAAGGTCCCTTCATTAATATTTCCGGTATTGTTAACTATTAAGCGTCCTTGATGTTAGGACAAAAGGACCTGGGAGGGGGTCTGCTTATTAAAGCATCACATAATATGGTTAAGCAGTTGTTAATAGGTTATTTAATAGTCTATTAATGCTTAATAATGCACTAAGTAAGGGACCCTTATTGTAAAGTGTTACCGCGAAAAGTAGCTTGAGATATTTTTAAAGCTGACTATTTGTTTCCAATTCATTGTTAGCATTGTTAGCTCACCATTAGCCTCTAGTCTTCTTTACCAGATACTGGAGTAAAACAAAAAGATGCCGTGTCTTCTTAGGGGTGAAAGAAAACACCTTCTGAGTCCCTTCTGTTACTGGATAACACTCACAACGCTGCTACTTTTTGCCGGCCAGTGTCAAATTACAAAAGCCAAAGCAGCAGTGTTTACCGGTACAGACTTGGCAATCTCGCGGGCTCAAATATGATTGGCTCTGGAACCAGGAAGTATGGAGGCGGGACAGATTGTAAACAAAGCTTACGTCCACCTTTGGCCTTTGTAAAAGTAGAAAAACTGGCCTCCACCCTGCCGGCTGAGAAGAAAATCCGTTCCCATTTAACTTTCCTTCCAACATGATTGAGACATTAGACTTTTATAATTATTTTACTGTAAAATTCTTACTTACTGCACCTTTAAAGCTGAGCACATCATGTTTTTGTTCTGCAGACTATTCAACAGAAGGGGCTAAACTCCTTGGTAAAGAGTGAACTTTTTAAGATACGACCAAGTAAAATGAGGAATGATGAGTATTATTACTCCAAATGAAAAATAAATAAATAACATAATGTATTATTATTATTATTATTAGTAGTAGTAGTAGTAGTATTGTCAAAGTAGTTACAATTGTAGTAGTAATCAAAATAACACATTTAGACTTCTAAGAAACCCAACAGTGCTGTTGATTTTTTTTGTTGTAATTGAATGTGTAAATGAATAACTGTAGATCAGATGATGATTCTTTAGGCTTTCCAAAATGTTCCTCATGAGATTTTTCTTTCCTATTTCAAAAATTTGCCAAAGTCAAACTGTTTATTAAAGTATTTCCATTCAAATGTAAGTAATCGTGCATTTTCCCATTAGGCAGCATGCAAAATTAATAAGAGGGTTAAATTAATTCAGTATTACGCACCTCCCACAGGCAGCGTTTCACATCATCACAGTCAGAAATGCTGGGAGAAAATACGACCAGTGCATGTGACCATAAGAGCTGATTAACCACCTGTCAGTTTGTGGCTCTACAAGAAGGAGGAGAAAGCCAGTCATGGACAGGTGGCTCTTGCTGTCGGCACTTTATCTAGCCAAAAATAAATGATTTCATTGGGAAGGCACATTTTGTGTTGGATGCGCTTGACAACTTTTTTTGTGTGTGCAGCTTTCCTGATGTATAGTAGCACAACATCATCTGTTACAGATCTTTATCAGTTCCCTGAAAGTTAATTGATATCTTATGTAAATTAAAAGCACCCATAGGAGCATCCATTATATGCAAATGTGGTTATGTATCAATTTAGCACTTCACATTCTGTGTGGCAAGAAGGGGATAAATAAGAGAACGGAACTGGATGAATATACTCGCTTTAATAATCGGACAGTCACATCTATTTTGTTTTGGTTTTCACAAACTGTTGTGTCACGTTGCTTCCGCCACTGTTAGCGTGCGTCAGCGCCCCCTTCGTGCAACAATTAGCAGAATATACCACTCAAATCTTTAAAATGTATTTGTTTGCTTGCTTTCATGTAAGCTTGTGTGTGTGTGTCTGTGGTTTAGGTTAATGAGAAAACTAACCTTCAAAGATAGCTGTTCCTGATACTAATTAAAATGTACCTAATTGCCTCTCTGCTTATTTAAAAATGTGTGTTCTCGGACTGTATGATTTATAGTCAGATGGTGGGGCAGGAAATGGTAAATTCATTGCCGCGTGTTGCACCAGCTAAGGCGCCACCTGCTCAACAGCATGTCCGAGGGGAATCACTGTAATCTATTACAAGCTCTCTCTAGAGCACAGCTTGTTTTGTCACTCCATGCCCAGTGGGTAATTTGGAACCTGGCCCACTGTTTTCAACATCCCGGATACATATACAGCAAAATATTCACACTAGAGGCAGGAAGGTGTTTTGTTCTTTAAGTAAAATACAGATGGTGGAATGTGCTTATTTGTAACTTAGAGATTACTTTGGAGAAAGCTACCTACAAATTCAGTTCAAATTACTCCAAACAACTCAAACGAAGACATTAAATGGTAATGTAATATATGTCAAATAGTTACATGAAAAAACACATTGGCAGCTAAATGTCCCCAAAATATTTTGCCATTTCCTTTATATGGACTTATGATAAAGTACTGAAGGTCCAACATGTAAAAGGTTATTAAATGCCCTATTTTATGCACACCTCTTCTCCTTTGTGAGGTAAATGCAATGCTAATCACTGAACCTCAGGCCTAAACTCATTTTAATCAGATGCGTAATTAAATTTGAACTTAAAGTCAAAGGCAAAGACCTCATCCTCAGAAAACCCATTCTTACTCTCTGAGTTTGCTCAAAATGTGGTTGTTTAAGCAAAAATAAGTAAAGAAATAAGAATATTTGAAGCATTTATTTTTTTAATAAATTGGTGGCATTAATTCAATTTGAGGATTTCTCATGTGAGTTTAATTTTCTTGGATATTTAGCTCTTATGTGCTACCAATACCCACTCATCTTGCATTTTTGTTTTCATTTAATTACTTCAAACCAATCAAGATTAGCTTAATGCTATTGAAGGGATGCTGTTTAAATCCTCTATTGGTGTTATACAGGTAAATGTGCAAAAGAGCTCAAACTATCCTCGCCTCTTTTGGTGTCCTCCAAGGATAACACGTATATGTTTGTGCAGAAATATCATACTTCTGCAGTTTTCATATCTCTTTACTGGTGAACAAACAGTTGCTCTGCATGTCTGAAAATGCCCTTTTGTGTTTTCACAAATCAAGCCATGATCTTGCCACCTTACATGGTGCAGCACCATGTTGATTGAAGCATTTATACAAGCTCTTCACACTCTTCAATTCATTTTACACTAAACATGTGCTGACCTATAGTCTAACTCTACAGCGGAGAGTCAAAGATCTGGTCAAAATAGGAAAAGTTCATTCAAATAAAATAAGAAATTAGGGGATTTTATCATTGCACTCATTAGGTGAAAACCTCTAATTTGCATGTGGTAAATGGATGCATCTGTCTCCCACTTAAAAAGGCAGCCATGTTAGTAAGAAGAGGAAAAGCAGCAGCAAGAAAAAGGAGGTTGTGAGTAAACAAAAATCGAGGGTCAAGAGAGCGGTGCGAGGATCTCAGACTGAAGACGCTTTGTTTCCACAGTGACCAGTTTCAGATCTACTTTCAGCTCAGTGGGGAGTAGCTCGATACACAGTCTTGTGTGTGAACGTCTTGAGAGGAACAAACTCCTGAGCCCAATGGTCTGAAGTGCTTTTTATATAAGAACATAATTAAAAGTAAACAGTGTTCCGTGACTTATGACACTGTGCAGATAATTACTTGACACAAACTAGGCCAAAATGTGGGAGCATCTTCATATATAACGAGTAAAACACATCTCTCCCTGTTCCCCGTTCTCTAATAATCAACTTTTTGCTCACTATCAGACACTTCTTTTTCTCTTCAGCCTGATTGTTACATTTTCTGGCTCCACTAAGCCTAACAACTGTATGTTAAATAGAGCTGCAATGAGCATTACCAACTCTGTAAGTCAACCAAAGTCTAGTATAATGTTAGCATGAACACATACAGGGGCAGTTTGGTTGACACATGACCATTCATAGACACAAGATGCATGTTTTCACACGAAGAGCTACATGAGATATCAAACAATTTAAACGAATAAAACAATAATAGTAATGAACTTCAATTCCCACCTCCAACAGAACTTCAAACATGTCCCAGGGGAGGCGGGGGACACTGAGTCCAAATGGGCCATGTTCCATGACTCCATTGTCGAGGCGGCTGACCGTAGCTGTGGCCGCAGGGTGGCCGGTGCCTGTCGTGGCGGCAATCCCCGAAACCGCTGGTGGACACCGGCGGTTAGGGATGCTGTCAAGCTGAAGAAAGAGTCCTATCGGGTGCTTTTGGCTCGTGGGACTCTGGAGGCAGCTGATAGGTACCGGCAGTCCAAGCGGAATGCGGCTCGGGTGGTCGCGGAGGCAAAAACCCGGGCATGGGAGGAGTTCGGTGAGACCATGGAACAAGACTTCCGTACGGCTTCGAGGAGATTCTGGTCCACCATCCGGCGCCTCAGGAGGGGAAAGCAGTGCACTACCAACACTGTTTACAGTGGGGACGGTGTGCTGCTGACCTCGACTCGGGACGTTGTGAATCGGTGGGCCGAGTACTTTGAAGACCTCCTCAATCCCACCGGTACTTCTTCCAGGATGGAAGCAGAGTCTGGGGATTTTGGGTTGGGCTCTCCAACCTCTGGAGCAGAGGTCACTGAGGTGGTCAACAAACTCCTCGGTGGCAAGGCTCCGGGGGTGGATGAGATCCGCCCGGATTTCCTTAAGGCTCTGGATGTTGTGAGGCTGTGTTGGTTGACGCGGCTCTGCAATATCGCGTGGACATCGGGGGCAGTTCCACTGGATTGGCAGACCGGGGTGGTGGTCCCCCTATTTAATAAGGGGGACCACAGGGTGTGTTCCAACTACAGGGGGATCACACTCCTGAGCCTCCCTGGTAAGGTCTATTCAGGGGTTCTGGAGAGGAGGGTCTGTCGGATAGTTGAACCTCGGATTCAGGAGGAGCAATGTGGTTTTTGTCCTGGCCGTGCAACACGGGACTATTTCTATACCCTTGGGAGGGTCCTGGAGGGTGCGTGGGAGTTCGCCCAACCAATCTACATGTGTTTTGTGGATCTGGAGAAGGCGTTTGACCGCGTCCCTCGGGGGGCCCTGTGGGGTGTACTCTGGGAGTATGGGGTACCAGGCCCCTTGATACGGGCTGTTAGGTCCCTGTATGACCAGTGTCAGAGCTTGGTCCGCATTGCCGGCAGTAAGTCGGGCTCGTTTCCGGAGAGAGTTGGACTCCGCCAACGCTGCCCTTTGTCACTGTTGGCTTCGTCAGAACGTGATCTCCGGCTTTCGCTGGAGCAGTTCGCAGCCGGGTGTGAAGCAGCTGGGATGAGAATCAGCTCCTCTAAATCCGAGATAATAGTCTTGAGTCAGAAAAGGGTAGAATGCCTTCTCCAGGTCAGGGACGAGGTCCTGCCCCAAGTGGAGGAGTTTAAGTATCTCGGGGTCTGGTTCACGAGTGAGGGAAGGGTGGAGCGTGAGATCGATAGGCGGATTGGTGCTGCGTCTGCAGTGATGGGGGCGTTGTACCGGTTTGTCGTGGTGAAGAGAGAGCTGAGCCGACAGGCGAAGCTCTCAATTTACCGGTCGATCTACGTTCCTACCCTCACCTATGGTCACGAGCTTTGGGTAGTGACCGAAAGAACGAGATCGTGGATACAAGCGGCCGAAATGAGTTTTCTTCGCAGGGTGGCTGGACTCTCCCTTAGAGATAGGGTGAGAAGCTTGGCCATCCGGGAGGGGCTCGGAGTAGACCCGCTGCTCCTCCACATCGAGAGGAGCCAGTTGAGGTAGCTCGGGCATCTGATTAGGATGCCTCCTGGACGCCTCCCTGGTGAGGTTTTCCGGGCACGTCCAACCGGGAGGAGACCCAAAGGAAGACCCAGGACACACTAGAGAGATTATGTCTCTCGGCTGGCCTGGGAACGCCTTGGGATTCCCCCGGAGGAGCTGGCCCAAGTGGCTGGGGAGAGGGAGGTCTGGGCTACTCTCCTTAGGCTGCTGCCCCCGCGACCCGACTCCGGATAAGCGGGAGAAAATGGATGGATGGATGGATGGATGGATGGATGCCTAAAAAATGATTGTTGTGTATGGCCTGATCAAGAATTCTGACACCCCTATTTGCATGGTGAATAAGGTGAATGCTCTATAAATTCAAATGGTTTTCAGTTTTCTTTAATTTGATTAGTTTATTTGAAGAAATGTGATGCTACTTTGTATTTCTGTCTTTGTTTTTTCAGATTAATTTAATTAAATAAAAAATGTTGAGCCTTATTTTTAAATTCTATTTCTGGATGTTTAACAAAGATTCTGAAACTGCCTTTAGTTCTTTTTTTTTTTCTTTCTTTCTTTCTTTCATTGTTTGTTTCCATTAATTGCTCCCTGTAGGGTGACTACTGCAGTATCTTTGCTGTGTAATCTCTAACACTTGTTAAAAACTTTTAACACTGTTCAACTTTTTGGGGCTGATCGTTACCTGGTGGGGAAAGTTTAAAGTAGCCAAAAGTTTACAAAAAGTTTCAAGATGAGTTGTGAAATCTTCCCATTTTCCACCCTCTTGGAATCATATCCTGTTTTTAAGCCTTTGTGTGTGCTCGGTTGTTCTTCTTGTCACGCCCACTTCCCCACTTTGCCCTCTCCTCATCGACAAACAGCCATGCCACTGTTTTCATCATTACCTTGCTGCTGTCCAGCAACTACATGCATGTTGAACATTTGCTGCTTTAATCAGAGTTTTCTCAAGAACACATTCTAAGACTGGAGTCTGATAGAGAATCTTTTTCATCCATCTGGAGCACAAAAGTCCCAGTGGGTGATTTGTTTGTGCCACAGTGGATCTCTTGAGATTTTTGGTCTTGAAAAGCTACATAATAATCACCAGTCAGCAAAATGGTACTTAAACAACCCTCAGGCTGAAATTAGTGTTCAGCACTCTCCTTTGGTTCAATTGTCACATGGTGGTTGAAACAAAAATGATTTGATGGTGGATGATGGAAAAGATGCAAGCACTTGAAGTGATGCATCAAATCTAAAGAAATAGGCTTCGACCTTAGCAGCATGTTGTTGCGGAACGGCTAAAATTAAAACGTGTTTTTAAAGGTTTATTTTCAGATGCTGTTTAAAATATGAATCTTTGAGTTTATAGATGGACTCCTATTCAAAGAACTGGTGTCATTTTTGTGATAAATACTGAAAAAATAAAAATAAATACAGAAACTCAAAACACAAGGAGATTTAAGCAAGGCAAGGCAGCTTTATTCATACACGGAGGCAATTCAATGTGTTTTCCAGTAGCAAGAATGGCATGAACGTTCAAATCAACGTGACAGCATCATTAAAATACACAAATTAATTTAGAATAAATTAAATACACAAATAAATTTCAGATTTAAAACCCAGAAAAAAGACAAAATTAAAGGGTGAGCAGATACAGTGCAGAAGGTGCAGCATAAGAAACAATCACTGAAAGGCTGATGAATACTGTCATGGCTTCTGCCTCTCGACCTTCCTAAGATTCCATTTCCCATCAACCCTCTGCCAGGATTCCCATCATCCACCTCCTACATCACCACCTGCTCTTACAAACGGAAGTGGGTTTCCCCGTCTCCTTACTCAGTCATTGTTTCTTTGGATCCATGATCAGAGTTCCGAGCCGACCAGCTCAATCAACCTACTCGCAGCTAACGAGTAGGTATAACTCTCCTTTTCTGGAACATCACAGCGTTCCCGTTTCCCTTCGGGTTACGCTCGGGTGTTCCTATATTAAACCGCGTGCCGGCTCCATCCCAATGCTCGTTTCTTCCGTGTTTGGGTTAGCCACTCACGCTACAGCTCAACTCCAGCCAGTCGCCTATTCAGTCTGACAAATACATGAAAGTTTTCAACTTTGATTTAAAAGTTAGAGTTGGGGCACATTTGAGGTCATGAGGAAGCTGATTCCATCTGTGTGCAGCATAGCAGCTAAAATCAGCTGTTTGGTTCTGACCCGGGGTTCTACCAGCTGACTGCTTCCTAAGGATCTCAGAGCCCTGCTGGGTGTAGATACTGTAAGGAGATCCAACATGTTTTTTGGCCCCATGCCATTGAGTGATTTATAAACTAGTAGAAGCACTTTGAAATCTGTTCTGTAGTTTACTGGTAACCAGTGTAGAGATTTAAGAACAGGAGTGATGTGCTCGGTTCTCTTGGTTCTTGTTAAGACTCTAGCAGCAGCATTCTGAATGAGCTGCAGTTGCTTCACAGCTTTTTTGAGAAGACCAAACAAAAGGCTGTTGCAGTAGTCCAGCCTGTTGGAGATGAACGCATGAATTTACTTATTTAGAAATTAGTAAACAATGTCACATATAAGATCGTGCTTCTGCAGAATCAACCAAAACATGACTGCACGGCTGTTAGCTCCAACAAAGGGTGCTTTGCCTTGGACAATGAAGTTTATTCTGGTTTCACCGTGGAAGTGCCATTATTATTATTTCTCTCGCTCTCTTGTTCTTCTGCTTGTTTGTTCATCTTTTGAAAGAGCTACATGTTCATGTGGAGGGGATTAACCCAGTTTCTCTCACGCAGCATTTTTAAATCTTTCAGCAGAACAAACACAAAGATAACCATCTGATATGATGCTTCTGTTCACATTTCTGCTATTGACAGAACAGATCCCATGGAATCTGTGAGATGTTGCAGGTAGATTTTCAAGGCAAGCCTCTCAGAGTCTTGCATTACAATTTGCAGGGAAAATAATACTGTTACCTCAAATGATTTTGTGCTCAGTTTGAGTTAAATGCAATTTTCGTTTGGGTAATATAATCTGTAGTCACATCCGTTAAATGGAAAAATGAGGGTGAATGTCGGAAGTGATGTCTGCAAAATGAATGCGGATACAATTTTCCTACATGGTAACAACGCTCAGTTTAATGAGTCTAAAAATAATTAATTAAAGCCGTCATGACCTTTTCGTGCGGTCTCCGGCTCCTACTCCAGATAGAGGGTTTCAGACAAGTTTGTGCAACAGTGCTGTCATCCAAATGAGAACAGGGCTGCTTAGACTGATTCTAACTTTCTTAATGATTTCTCTGACCTGGTCGCCGACTGCATCTTGAGATATGACCATGTTTTATTTCTTGGTGATTTTAATATCCATGTATGCTGCCCTGACAACCTGCTGGCTAGAGACTTTTTGAATCTGTTGGACTCATTTAATTTAACACAATGGGTTCTGAGCCCAACTCACTCCAGGGGTCACACCCTGGATTTGGTTTTTTCTTTTGGCCTCCCTGTCATGAACCTTGAGATTGTGCCTACAGTGTTTTCAGACCACTCCTCTATTTACTGTGATGTTAATCTGCCTCGCCCTGATTCTGTGACATATGTTCCTGCTACCAGGTTTAGAGCTTTGAATGATGTTACAGTCATGAAGTTTGTGGACAGTATGTCTGTAAAATTGGAGTCTTTTAATTCAGAGCTATGCAATATAGAGGACTGTTTACAACACTTTGATTTTCTTTGTAATCAGGCTTTGGACGAGGTTGCCCCTCTAAGGCTTAGGAAGCCTGGGCCTCGGAGAGAGCCTTGGCTATCTGACGCCACTCGGGCCTGCAGGCGGACGTGTAGGTCCTGTGAGAGAAAGTGGAAGAAGGATGGCCTACAGGTCTCCCGCGAGATGTTCAGAGCATCGCTGGTTGCATACCAGGATGCTGTGAGGGTCGCTAGAACTGCTTATTTTGCTAACATCATTGACACAAACTCTCATAACCCAAAGATTCTGTATAAAACGCTCAACACTGTTTTGGTGTATCAGGAGCCTGGTTTTACATCTTCTACTCTTGCTGAAGACTGTGCTGACTTTCATAACTTTTTTGTCAGTAAAGTCTCTGATATTAGAGCAGCTATTTCTGGCTCCTATACAGGGTCTGATCCAGTTATTCCATCTCGGCCCACCTTTAGCTCCTTTAATTCTGTCTCATATTCAGAGTTGCACAAGTTAGTCTCGGGGCAAAAGCCGTCTGGTTCTCCACTTGACGTCTTGCCACCTCGTCTCTGGAAGGAGGCTTTCCCGTGTCTTGGCCCGTCGCTAGGTCTGATCATTAATGGAAGCCTGAGCACAGGAGTGGTCCCGGCTGCATTGAAAGCTGCAGTGATTCGCCCAATCCTGAAGAAACCTGGAGCTGATGTCTCTGTGCTTGCTAATTACAGGCCAATTTCAAACCTCCCTTTTACCTCGAAACTGCTGGAGAAAGTTGTTTATCAGCAGCTTGTGTCTCATATATCTGACTCCGATTTGTTCGAGGTTTTTCAATCAGGGTTTAGGTCTGGTCATAGCACTGAGTCAGCCTTGCTGAGGGTTTTTAATGACATCTATATTTCCCTGGACCAGGGTTTGTCTGTAGTGCTCCTTTTGTTAGACCTAACTGCAGCATTTGATACGGTCGACCATGCCATTCTCCTGGATCGTTTGGAGCGGTGGGTTGGGATCACTGGGTCTGCACTGGACTGGTTCCGCTCGTACCTCCATGGAAG